>RJWH01000766.1:0-586094 GCA_004363575.1 Solenodon paradoxus | reverse complement strand
CTTCTCTTCTCTCTCTCTCTCTCTCTCTCCCCCCCCTTTTTAGTTTAACATTAAGCTATGATACTCAGTAAATATTTGAAGAGGCAATTCCTATCAAACAGAAGTAGAGGAATTCTCTTTGTACAGTTTATACTTGTTTAGGTAAATAACTGCTCTCTTGTACAGCTTGAGAGATTTTTCTGAGCTATTCAGTGTGCATAATGAATATTGAGATTTCAGCATTTTTAAAAATAGCTTCTCCATGTAGGAGGTTAGTGTGCTTGGCGACCAATTTGATAATTTTGAAAAAAAATTTAATGTCAAAGTAAGACTTAATTTAAACTTTACCTTCTTTCTTTTGCTTCTCCTTCAATTTCTCCAGCACAGTTATTAGCATAAAAGCTTAATGGATTCACGCTCCCTATGTTATGTCTGTGCAGTTTAAATTCAATGTGGATTCTAAATACTTGCTCTGAAATCCTTAAACCCAGCCTGAGACCCTAGAGTGCTTAAGCATAGTTCATTATTACGAAGAAGTAGTCATCAGTGAATTGTTCAGCAAACAGTATTTAACAGTGTTTTTCTCTAACTTGGATTCTTTCAGAAGCATCTGCAAATTCTTTTCATGGAAATTATCTGGGTTTTTTTTAGAATAAAAATGAAAGAAAGCATTGAATGTGCTTTTAGTGCATGTTTGGTGGGGGGATATTTTGAATATTTTTTTTCTAAACCAATTAACATGGATCTCACCAGTGTTTTTAACCTCTGAGCCCTAGCATGCCTCCCCTGCCACCCTTCTGGTCTTTCCTCCTTCCTCCTCACCTCACAACATGTCTGTGTTTCGCAGTTCTATGATCATCTCTGCTTTTCCTTCACTTTCTCTCTTCCCTCACCTTTGCCATTTTTTTTTTTTTTTTGTACTTTCTCTGGAATCTGAATCCCAATTTATAAATCAGAACCACACTTTGATTCTTTCCCCCCTGTCCTCTGGACCTTGAGTCTTGCTGTTCTATTCTGAGATCAGAATCTCTCATTTCTGCTTCCTCTTCTCTTTGTCTTCTTTGTTCCTGTGACCTAAGTGTACATCCGCCAGGACTCAGACTCAGCCATTTGGTCAATCTTCACCCAGAAACATTTACATTGATACCTAGTTCCAACTGTGCCTCACCCTTCTCTCAACACTTATGCTGCTTGATAGATCCACGAAACTCAAATTCATGATGCCATGAACAGACCTGCTGATCTTTCTGCCGACTCAGTATCCTCTCCTGGCTTTTCTCCTGGAGTTCCACTGAGCTTCTGTTAGGAAGGAACCACTTCTGAAAACCTTGGAGAATTACCTTGACTCAAGTCATTTTGTTCTTTAACTCTTTCACCCTTTAACTCTTTTACCCTTTTCTTTCTGTCTTTCCTGGATTCCAAGTTAAGCCCCCAATTTTTATCATGCAGAAATGCGACAGCAGCCTCCAGCTGCTTATCTGTCCCTGAGGTATTCCCTTTTCATTTCTAGCCTGCATGTTGCTAGAGGTGGATCTTGATAAAATGCTATCTTCAGGTCACTTTCATGCTTCAGCCCTGTAAACCACAGATCATGGTAGATAAGAAGTACATAGATGGTAGATGTGGTTGACTATACATACGCCTCCTTCCATAGTCCAAATCCCATTTACTTTTCTACTTTTGGAACTGCTCTCCTCAACTCTACTGACGTACCTGATTTCTTGAATCCTCTTTGCAACTCTATTCTTTCCCTGTGCTCACACCCTTATTTAAAGTATCCCCTCTTTCTTCACTTAGATCATGGTAATACATGGCATTTGTTAAGCATGTTCTGTGTTCCTGGAAAGAGGCTAATAAGTACAGTATATTTAACTTAATCTTCAAAATGACCCTATAATGTTGGTACTATTCTGTTATTACCCATATTGTTCTCCTGGTACCTGCTTTATAAGGTTCTAGTGAGAATTAAATGAAACAACCTCCTGACCAATTCTTGGTACAGAGCTAGACCCACAGGGCCCTTCAGACATTCTGTCATTCTCACTTTGATCGCCTCCTTTGGCCAGTGAGGACACTGAGCTGCATATGTATGGGTCACACCAGTGGTAAGTGGGGAGCTGGGGTGGGCGCCAGGCTGCTCAGCGCTGTGCATGGCTCTCCGTGCCTTCTCTGGTTCTTGCTGACATGTTGGTCAGGGCACTTACGCTTTTACTTAGGATAAATGGGTGCTCATAGTAACTAACTACAATAAAATAACTGAAATTTGGTATTCACAAACTGACAGGGCTCTGTTGCTCAGTAAAGTAAGCTCTCCACTCAGCCTTTCTGGATCCCCATGTGCAAGGCCATGCAGGGAGGCACTTTGGGGACAGAGTCCATTACTTGTTCTAATCATCATCTGCTCTGATCTGGTCATCTGTTCTCAGTGGTCCTCTCCTGCCTCCCTTTGTATGACTTCGTGAAGTTGAAGAATGACTGCCACAGCACCATGCTTGTCTGGGTATAGGGCTCTCCTCTTTATTACGTGGCACACAGAGGGTCACGTGGTACCTCCCTGTTTTAAGCAGACCGTAGTCAGAAAAACTGAGGAACCACCATACTTAGCCATGTCATGTCTCCTTTAAAGACAAAACTCTAACTTGAACTTACAACTTTTATTTATTTTAATATCTGACAGTTTTGAATTATCAAGGGGTTTCTTTTTTATTGTTTTATTTTTAACCATAATTTTAAAATATAATAGAATTTACCATCTTACTTTCTACATGTCTTGTTTCTAGTAGTGTATTGTTTTTGCTTTATATTAATTTTAATTGTTCATGTGTTCATTAACCACATCTCTGCATCTGATACATAAACAACTTAAGAGTTTGGTCCAACCATGTCACTATGTTCTGTCAGTGCCTTTATGATACACAGTTTCTGAGCTCTCTGTTTTATATCCCTGACATTGTCTAGCACACCACAGATGTTAAACATCTGATGGCTGAATTTAAGAAATTTCTTTCGGAAATAATTTTTAGTGGTGGATTTAAAAACAGCTGTGTGAAGAGTCACAGCTCATCCTTTTAAAAATAAAATGCCAAATGAAACAGTCATTATCCAGGGGAAATTTTCTCACTTAAGATAAACATTATAGAATTATGGGCATGAACATTTTCATTTGCTCCAGCAGGACTGGTCTGCTAGATATGTGCATGCATGGATGTGTGAGTGTGTGTTCTGAAGTTATAATGATCAGTCTTTTCCATTTTGATCATTATATCTCCCTGAAAATAAAACTATTGTCTTTTTATATTGCTTGGTCAGAAATAAAAGGTTTAATGTATTTGATTTAGATCCCAAACTCTCGTATCTATTGTTTCTGCAGAAATTGGTTTAGTTTTAATATAATTTTCTATTTGAGAAATATTAGAATTTAGTGAACAAAAAACTACATTCCTTCCCATGGATGGGAAAAATTTTGGGGTACTCAGACTATTGTAGTAGGGCTGTGCAAACTGAATCGTGACAGATTAAGAACTATCAGCTATCTTTTATATATAAACATGCAATTGATAGAAATACTTCATGCAAAGCTAGGTATTTAAATTAAAAAAACACAATTGGCCACAGTCCTTAGACACACAACAAATGTCAGAACTGCCCTCAATTAGGTCAGTTTTATTTAAATGGTACTAATTTTAGATGGATGGTTGGATGGATGGGCGGATGGATGAGTGGATGGATGGGTAGTTGGATGGACAGACAGACAGACAGGTGAATGATAGATGAATGAATGGTGGTTGCCACCACCATTACATCAATTTTCTACATGTGTTTTCTAGGCTAGACTGCATTCTTATACACTACATGTACCATTAATGTTGTGCTGATTGAAATTGCTTTTTTATCTTTCTTATTCTAATTAGGTTATCGGAAAGCAGGAACTGACTTATTTGCTTGTGTTTTAGTACCTAGCAGAGAGTCTAGCATGACATAGAAATTAGATAAATATCTGTAAGTTGAAGTAGCAGCAAAAGCCAAATTAGATGCAGATTATTTATATATTTTAGAAATTAATGCTTATTTTTAATCAAAGCAGTGGACAAGCACTCTAATACTGTCTTGTAATTGTGAATGGCATGTTTTTCTTAGCATCCTTTGGAATTGTTCAAAAGAACTAAAGATACTATGTATAGTAGATAATCAATTACCATATAGATGAATAAAAGACAAACACTACTATGTCTTGTAGAAACCTAAATAAGTTATAATGTTGCTGTTGTTGTTATATTAACATTAGTAGAATAATATGGAGAGGCTGATTCTCATTTTAACATTTTTAGAAAATACTGCTTATACTTGATGATCTTTATGTAATAGTCACTATCATTAATGGTATATATGCTCTGCTTTTTCTCAAATTTCATGGTTTTGTAGGAAGGATAGAGATTTCCTTGGAGACTTCTTGTACTTTTCTTTCTTTTGCACTTGTTTTATTTATGTATTTATTTATTTCAAATCCATGCCCCTGAGGACAGCTAACAACGCTACCTGAAGTTTTTAGGATACTGTTATTTTTATATGAACAGACAGATTAGACTTAGAGGAAAGCATACTAGCTTTATTTTGCTATGTAATAAATTTCCACAAGCAGCGACCATTTCTTCACTCGCAGTTCTGTATGTCTTTAAGTTCCTCAGGATCAGCTGGGGTCTCTGCTCAGGGTCTCACTCTCAAGGTATTGGCCAGACTGAGTTCTCAGTTGAGTCGACTTTTAAATTTATTCAGATTGCAAGAAAGACTGGGGTCTTTTTGCCTGGCTTTTGGCCATGACTCCCATCAGTTACTAAATGTTTGTAGAAGCCACTCACAATTCTCACCCTGGGCCTTCTCATTTACCTTTTCACAAGCTCTCTCACGACATCAAGGCAGGATCTTTCATCAAATCCCTTTTAGACTTCTAATCTCCAGTGTTTCTCTTTTGTGACCAGCCAAAGAAAATTCCCCGTTCTTAAAGGCTTCATGAGATTAGCCTAGGCCCTTTCAGATAATCTCTCTGTTTTAAGGTTAATGTGCTGTATAGCAACCCTAATCACAGGAGTAAAATCAATTATATTTACTATCCTAGTACTATGCAATGTATGTACCCCAGGGGGTTGGGAATTTCTGGAGGCCATGCTAGAATTGTGCCGCCACAGCAAGTTCCCTTCAGGTCCCCCGAAACCCCAAATTTACCTCCATCCTTATATTATTTTGAGATGTTAAGACCATGTTTTATTGACTTTCTTCTTTCTTAACCTTACTGTATTTTAAGAGAAAGAGAAACATATAAAGAATTGTTTTTATAGTCAGTAGGGCTTGAGATTTGATGTTGCAATTTTCCTTTATTGGTCTGCATTCTTTAATTTGGTCACTGCCAGGGGCCAATGATGACTGGCTAAGGACTGGATTCAGGTGTGTTGTCTTACAATTAATATACAAACCAAACTGAGCTAGGTTAAAGGGTTAGCAAGCTAGATCAGGGAGGACTGTGTACCTCACAAGCTAGGCCATAGGGGCTGCCCTGAGTTTGTGACAGAGGAATGACTTGCCAGAATCACTGTTTCTCGGCAGATTAGCCAGGACAGTATATGTGTTGGGAAGAGGGGAGAAGCTAGGAACACGAACAGCCTGGAATTCAGAAGTGGATGCTCCTTTTATCAGACAGTGGATATTTAGAGTTATTGTATTACTTCCAATTACTTTAGTAGTAGTAATGCTAGTAAAATAAACAAGAGTGGGGAAACATAACCAAGATAAAAAATAAAATCAAACTGCCTTTTATGACCCTTGATCACTTCGGTAACATTTGGTGACTTTTAATAAAGACTCTGTCAGTGATCTTCAGGCTGCGTGTCAGATAAGTCATCAGTTTGCTACAGAACTTGCAATTGCAATTGGGTTTATGAATGTTGTTTTAAGTGCATTTTTTTTTTTAAATTGCTTAAAAAACACTCTAACCAGAGGCACATGGGGTAAGATGTTTATCCAGTGTGTATTTTACATGGGGTTGTATTTCACATTTATAGCATTTGGCCTTAATGGATCTGTAACTTTTATTGCTCTAGTTATAGGATGGGCTTTGCTTCTGAATATCATATTTCTCTCTGTTTGAATCACAGACCTAGTCACATACTCGTGGTTTCTTTGGAGTCACTAGTCAAAGGGAGTTTTACTTTTTATTGCACTCTTTGACTGAAGAATGTTTAAGACTAAAAAACAAAACAAAATAGAAGTCATTTAGGAGCCTGGGAGCCGAGCAGTGGACTTACCTATTTTCACATAAGTATAAAAGGTTGGTGTTGCACATTTTCAATGTGGAGTCTTACCACAGAGTTGGCTGATAAAACTGTAAATAAACTAAAACTCTATAGCTAGTTAGTTACCATGGGAAGCATAATATTTAGTTTCTTCTTTTGTGACTAAACAAAGTAATGACCCAGTGCAACTAGAGTACCAAGAGCTCACACAACTGCAGTGCAGCCGCAGACTCAGAGATGAGCTACTGATGTTATGAAAGTAAATCTCTATAGTAAATCATTTATTCATCCAATTTGTATTTCATGACTGCTCTGAGTCACGTATGGTTCTTCTGCAGGCTGTGGATCTAGGAACATACTAAAACAGTTTAAGTGCTGTCCTCGCAGGTATATATATTTCAGTGAAATGAAGCAGCGATACAGAAGATAAATACATAAAATATTTGGTATTTCAGATGATTAAAAGTACCATAGAGAAAAACAGGTCAGAGATGGGGTTTAGATATGTGTTATGGAGGTGAGGTGGTGTAGCAGCTGGAAGAGCTTTAAAAAGACCCTTGTTTCGAGTGGGTTGGTCAGACACAGTGTGACTGGCCGTGTTGGGTTTCACTTCTGTGATTATCAGGGTACCTTCTGGAAGACTCTGTCTCAGCAGAGTAGATACTCCTGCCAGCCTTGAAGAAGTAGGACTGGGAGGGTCATGGGGCAGGGACGTGTGAGCAGTCTCTAGAAGATGAGAGTGGCCCCCTACTCATGGCTAAAACCAGGTCTTCAGTTATCCCATTCAAGGGACAGATTTATGTCGACAACCAGGAACACTCAAAGGAGAACCCTGAACTTGTGAAAGGAAGGTGCCCAGATCACACCTTGGTTGCAGGACAACTCTGTGGGAAAGGGCCGGGGGCTGAGGGAGCTGCCCCGAGGCAGCAGCCTGGTGAGCCACAGGGCTGGAGGCGAGCTCCTTGCTGTCTGTTGGAAGTGAGATCAGAGTCTGTGGAGACCGGGTAGAAAGGGGCACTGCTATTAGTGTTTGCCTCAGAATCATGGGAAGTTATTAGAGGGTTGTGTACAGAGAAGTGACATTGTTTAAACTTCATTTTAACTGGGTCTTTGTGACCACTGTTTGGAGACATCTGAGACCAGGAAGACAGTCCCAGTAATTCAGGCAGCACTGGCGGTGATAGGGTTGTGCCAGGGTCTAGCTGTAGAGCTGGTGAGGAATGGTCAGGTTCTGGAAATGCTTTGAAAATTGAGTGTATGGGATTTAATGACAACTTGTACATGTGGTGTGATAGAAAAAAAGCATAAAAGAATGACTCCAGGGTTTTTGGTCAGAGCAGTTGGTAGAAAGATGCTTCCATGAACTGACAGAGAAGCCTGTGGTGGTGGAGATAGATTTGGGAAGGGGCTCAGGAGCTCAGTGTTGGACCCCTTGAGTTTGAGTTGCTCGTGCACATGAACACACTGATGTACCAGTGTGGGGAGAAGATGGACTTCTTGTGGGGGTCGGTAGACCTCTGTGGGATTCCCAGCCATGGGGTTAGGTTGCTAAGTCACTCTGGATTGGCAAGGAGAGGCTTTAAGACCCAGACCTTGGTGCTCCAGTACAGTGTGTTCAACTGTTTCAGGTCAGTGCTTTTTACACTTTAGTAGAAACTTTTGTTCAGTCTTTAACCTGACTTGAAATGTTTTTTCTCTTCCTGGAACTTAAGCTCACTTAAAAATGTTTTTGTTTGTACTTACTATACAGTATAATATATTGGACCCTGGTGGTAGGGGAAGTGAATCTGGATATGAAACCCATGTTGCCACCTCCTGGTAGGAAGATTCTAGCACCAGCTAGGAGCAATCCTGGGGGAAGGGCTGGGGGGGGCGGGGTAGGGGGCAGGTCCCTTCTTCCTGAGGGCAGATAGATGTCTAGGTCTAAAGTCTCCTTCCAACTTCAGTTGAACAATAATAGCAAGCATGCTGTTTGCATAGTTTATCCTAGTCCTCAACTTCATCCCTGAAGAATTGGTAAACAACGTGGCTTTTCAAAATGAGATTTGCTAAAGACCCATTGCTAGCCAGTTGTAGTTTGCTCTGTTTGTTCTAAATAAATAGATGCACAGAGTAGGAGGGCCCACTAATCTGGTGTTAAGTAGATAGGAAAAGATCAAGACAGCAAAGAGCAGAGACTTGAGAGGTGGCAGAAGTGTCTGGATTGTTTTGCAATCCTCCTTTACTGAGAGCCCAGGGACTGATCTAGTGTGTAGCCAGAGGTTTGACAGAGTTGATAGTGGGAGTGGGAAAAACCATGTCTTTCCAAAGCAAAGGACTTCAGATGTGGATACATCTGTTTTTATATAAGTAGTCCCTATCAGTCATACATTTCTTTTCAGTGTATTCATAAATTTATTCATGAATCTGAAGGTTAAACAGGTTCTTCATAGCGACTTCTTCATAGCACTTTCTCTTTTTCTTTCCCCATTTTCTATACCATATTATCAGATATCAAATACATCCTATATGTAGTCTGTATTAAATTGCTATATTCTCAAATAGTAGCTTTAAAAAAAAAGAGTAACATAGATGGCAATACGATGATAGAAAATCTTTGGGAAATGAGGTATTTGTTCATTCCCTCTCTTATTCCAAAAAGAGCTTCAGCAACAAAACCGTTTAGGTTCAGGTCATTTCCCTTCTGTAAAAAAGGATGCCAGGCAAGGGCAGCCATGTTGTTCTTATCACCAGGGGCAGCCACCATCGGGGTCAGGGAACACCCTGATGTATGGTGTTGGAAGTCCAGTGTAACTGTCCACGCTGCCTGCTGTGAATCCTTGCTCAGACCTGGCAGCACGTGTGCAGTGCTGAGGATCACCTGATGTTACTTAGCATCACCTGAGAGGCTCTTTCTTCTTTCACTCTCTGACAGCATCTTTTTGTCTTTTTCTTTTTCCTCTTGGAGTTTTGTTCCTTTCTAGCATTTCAATAGTAACCTTTCCTGATCTAGAGATTGCATTTTAATTAATTTTCCTTAAACCTGTGGACACATATTCTTTGTGTTATTTGAGTAGGATACATCATGCTTTTCACTGCTCTGCTAGTGTTTGTGTGTTTTTCAAAGCTTGGCATTTTCAGTGCCCTTTTGAAGTTAAGGGAATCAATTGTGCTCTTAAGTGACGGAAGTGGCTTTTTTTCTTTTTAAGGTACCGTAGAACTGGGAGATCCAATCCCTGTCAGATGAAGCCTTCTCTTGTAAGTCGGATGTTTTCTTTAGCCATTTCAAATCACAAATAGATGTGCTGTTTCTTGTGTTCAGAATTAATACCTGTGAATGTGCTGTGTAAAAGAGGGTGAACACCCCCCGAATCTTATGTTTCATGATGTAAATGAACAACTTTGAGAAATTTGAGAAACATTTGTCACATCTAACATGATGCAATTGGATACAGTGGCTTGCTGAATATAACTTTTATGCTCTGAAGTATCTGTTTTCAATATACACGGAGACCAGATTCCACTTTGTTTTAGTCTCTTCTGAGTCACAGGTTGACAAATGACGGTCTTTAGGACAAATGTGGCCTCTGTTGTTTTTTGTAAGTAAAACTTTGTCAGAGCACAGCCATTGTCCTTTGTTTATGTGTTGACTATGGCTGGCTTCATGCTAGGGTAACAATGTTGAGAAGTCATGACAGGGATCGTGGGAATGCTAAGCTTAAAAATTTTTCACTGGGCCTTTATAAAAATGTTTATCAACCTGTGGTCTAAAATATAGAATTGTTTTTTCAGTTATAAGTAATTTTAGAATTACTGATGCCTTAGTTTTTTTAATGTCAGTATGTGTTCATCAAGGCAATAGTGAATGGTTTAAAATAAAATTTAAAAGTTGTTTAATTTTCAGTACTATTTCTACAGGTTATCAAAATTTGTTGAAGAAATATCATGTGTGAAAATACACAATAAACAGCATCAAGTCACACTAAAATTGAACACTGACATTTCTATCTAAACTTAAGTATTAGATTGCATTTTCATAGGATTTGAGAACTTTGAAAACTGCAGTCTTTACGAAGACATAATTCCTGTCCTCCAAGGTCTCCTTCGTAAAAGGTCCAGTATCACGTTTATAGCCTAAAGTGAAGAGTGAATTTGCTTTGACCAAAATCAAATGCAAGCTTAGTTTTCATAGGTTTAGCTGTGTCTAGGAGCATCCATATAAGTTTCCTTTTTTTTTTGGAGAGGTGAATTAAATTTTTGCACTAATGTTTAGTTTATTTGAACTGTATTCTGTTTTCCATAGGCTTTTTGTTGTTAATGTGTGTTCCATTGTAACTAGGCCAGTCCCCTGTCTTCCAGAGCATTTCCCATCCCTGCTGTAATTGCAGGATATTGTCCTTTAACCTGAGACTGAGAGAATGTTCTCTCCTTGATGTTTTATGCACTCAGGGCTAAAGCAGACCAGGCTCAAAGTGAAGTAGTCTACGTTTTCAGTAGGAATGGTCTGCTTTTCTTTCCCATTTCAAACTGATAAATGAGGGCAAACAGACCTTGTGTTAAAATGCTGCAAAATCTAATTATCACTTGATTTATAGTTACATCTGCACTACAGTAGAGGGGCAGCTTCACTGCCAGGAAAACACACTTAGCTGGTTGTGGGCTGCCTACGTGCTCTACTCTCTTCTGCTGGCCCTGAGGTCAGTGGATGCTCTCACTGGCAAGAGTACTGGGCCCACAGCCTGGGGACAGCCCCCTGCGCACATGATGATACCACAGTGACGAAGAAGGCATGTACACATACTTAGGCATGCACACAAACACACATAAACATATACCCATACATACACAGGGCATGTTTAGGCTGTTCGACACAGCGATTTAGGCAAGACTATTCTATTTCCTGGACATTGGGAAACTAGACTGTCGTTTATTTTCCTAAGGAATATAGCTGGATACCCTGCTTTTTAATTCCTTCTTATTTCTTGTACTATCGTGAATCAAATTTGAGAATCCAAATTTTCCCAGCTTTCAGATAGAGTGCCCCTTCTCTTCTTCTCCCACTTGCTTTGCAGTCACCTATGAAAGATGCTGGGAAGGCTTGGCAGCTGAGAAACAATAGTGAGGCTTCCTGGTTCAAAGGCTCCTCTCAAGAGAATTGCCAGTGTGCCTGGATTTCATCATTGTCTGGGTAGCTGGCCCCAGAAGATTACTGACCTCTCAACCCATTTCCTCCATTCTAAAATGGTGACAGTAGTATCTGTACCATAGGATTGTGTCAGGGACTAAATGATTCATGTGTTTTTGCATGAGGTTAAGCACACAGAAAGTATTCCTACCTTCATTCATTCATTCATACATAGAAAGTTATTCCTTGCCATCACCGAACAGAAAACTCATCTCATGCCAGTGTTAACTCTTGCTTCTTTCTTTCTCACCCTCTGAGGTAGGTGACTGCCAAACTCTGTTGCTTTTAATTGTCATATGTAGAGTCATTGGAAGGGATTTTCCCCATGTCGATGGGTATTTTATGACCGATAGTTTTATTATCTTTAATTCTTTGTCATTCTTCATCTTTTGACATTTGACTTTTTTTAATAATTTAATTGCACTCTTCAAATACAGTTTTCATACAGTTTTGAGTATGATGTTGACTGTCAGTTTGTCATATATGACCTCTCTTTTATTGAGGCATATTTCCTCAATACCCAATTTTTGGAGAGCTTTTAGTATAAGAAGATATTGAATCTTCTCAAAAGCTTTTTCTGTATCTTTTGATATGATCATACAGTTCCTTCCTTTTGTTGATGTAGTATATCACGTTTGTTTATTTTTATTATTATTGTTATTGAAGGTATATTTCATTTTGACATTAACTTGTTTTGAGGAATATATAATAGTATTTTTACATTTATATGTGTAGCACAATAGGTTTACCAGTATACCTCACCATATTTTTTCTTTCCCCCTTCATTTAAAGTTAATTCCATTCATTCCATTTCCCCCACCTCTCCCCATCACTTTAGTACCCCCTGATTTGCCTTTTTGTTTCCCATCACTAAGAATCCAGTCTCTCTCTCTCTCTCTCTCTCTCTCTCTCTCTCTCTCTCTCTCTCTCTCTCTCTCTCTCTCTCTCTCTCTGTCCGTCTCTCTCTGTCTCTACATTTACTGTTGTTTAATTTATGATATTCATTTGTTTTTTGTCTCTTACACCTCATATGAGTGCTAGCATACAATGTCTGTCTTTCTCCAAGACATCTTATCTTGCTAAGCATACTTCTCTCCAAGTCCTCCATGTTGTTGCAAATGGCAGAATCTCTTTTTGATGACTGAATAGTATTCCATGGTGTATATGTACCACATCTTCTTTATCCACTTGTCTATTGATAGTTTTCAGCTCTTAGCTATTATGAATTGTGCTGCAATGAACATGGGGGAGCATATATCTCTTCAGATAAGTGTTATTGTGTTTTTAGGTCAAATGCCCAGTAAGGGAATAACTGGATCATACAGAATTTCCATTCTCAGTTCTTGAAGGACTCTCCATACTGCTTTCCAGAATGGTTGTTCCACTTTACATTCCCACGAACAGTGAATTAGAGTTCCCTTTTCTCCATGTCCTCTCCAGCACTTGTTTTTCCTTTCTTTCTTTTTTTTTATTTTGGATAATAGGCATTCTTACTGATGTGAGGTGAAATCTCATTGTTGTTTTGATTTGCATTTCCCTGATGACAAGAGAAATAGAACAGCTTTTCATGAACTCATTGGCCATTTGTAAGTCTTCCTTGGAGAGGTGTCTCTTAAAGTCATCAGCCCATGATTGGATTGCTTGTATTTTTGTTGCCTAATTTTATTAGTTCTTTGTATATTTTAGATATTAATCTCTTATTCAAGGTGTGTATCACATTTATTGACTTTGCATCCCTGGAATAAATCCTACTTGATTGTGTTGTATAATTGTTTTAATGAGTTGTTGAATTAGGTTTAGTAGTATTTTGTTGATTTTTATATCAGTAGTTATCAAAGACATCGGTCTGTAATTTTAATTTTTGGTGTATCTTTATCTAATTTAGGAATCAAAATAATACTGACATTATAAAAAGTGCTCAGAAGATTGTCTTCAATTTGTTGCAACAGTTTGAGAAGGCTAGGTATTAATTTTTCTTTGAACATTTGGTAGAATTCACTAATGAAGCCATCTGGTGTGGAGCTTTTGTTTTGGGGAGTTTTTTATTTACTGTTTGAGTTTCTTTGTTTGTGATTGATCTGTTGAGGTTTTCTCTTTCTTCCTGATTTAGTCTGTAGTGTCTGCTTATCCAAGAATTTAGTCTGCAGTGTCTACTTATCCAAGAATTTGTCCATTTTTTCTAGGTTATCCAGTTTGTTACCCAAAAGGTGTTCATCGTATTCTCTTAAGATCTCCCATATTTGTGTAGTGTCAGTTTGGGGTTTTTTTGTAATTTTTTTAAATAATTTTTCCTCTCTTGTTTTTGATTTTATTTATTTATATTTTATCTTTCCTTTTCTTTGCAAGTCTGGCTCATGGTTTATCTAATTTATTCTTTTGAACAACCACCTCTTGGTTTCTTTGGGGTTTTTGTGGATTTTTTTAAATCCTCTTTTTGATCTCTTTCATTTACATTGCTCTGAATTTTAGCATAACCTTCCTTCTAGCTTTTGGTTTCACTTTTTTCTTCTTTTTTTACTTCCTTTAGCTGAAATCTTAGATTTTTTATTTATGAATTCTCCTTTTTTATAGGTAAGATTCTGTTGCTATAAATTCCACTTTTAATACTGCTTTTGTTGCATCCCATAGATTCTGATAAGTTACATCCTCATTTTCATTTGACACCAGATACTTTTTAATTTTACCTTTGATTTCCTTATTGACCAGTAGTTATTCAGTGACATGCTTATTCCCCACCTTTTTTTGCAATTGTCCCCTCTTTTCTCTTTTGGTTGATTTCTAGTTTGATACCATTATGATATGCACAAATACTAGATATTATTGCAATCTTTGTAAATTTGTTGAGATTTAAGTTGTTGAGACTTTGATATGGTTTATCCTTGAGAATGCTATGTGAGTATTTGAAAGGAATCTGTAGTCTGTTGTTTTTGTCATTGTCTGTAGTTATCTATGTAGTCTGTCTCTAATTTGTCATTTGAGGCCGAGGCTATTGTTTCTTTGTTGACTTTCTTTTTGAATAATCTCTCCATTGCTTTGTGTGGAGTTTTTAAGTCCTCTACTAAAGTTCTCCACTCTGTATTGTTGTTGCTCCTATAGTGGGTATATATACATGAATAAATGTTATGTTTTCCTGTTGTATTAATTCCTTGATATAATGACCATCTTTAGCCTTTGTGTTATCTTAGAGTATTTTGAATACTTCATTCTATTCTTGGCCTATAGAGTTTCTACTGAGAAGTCTAACAATAGCCTAAATGGCTTTATATGTCTACCTTTATATAGCACTTTCATTTAATCTCTGGCCACTCTTAATATTCTTTCTTTGTCTTGGACTTTTCACAATTATTTGCCTTGTTGTAGGTCTTTTGCATTTAGATAACCAGGATTTCTCTTGCCTTCACTGACTTATTTCCTTCCCCAGATTTGAGAAGTTTTCAGCAATTATTTCTTTGAATATGTTCTGTATTCCTTCACCCTCTCTTTGTCTTATAGAATATCTATTATTCTTAGGTTGCCTTTCTTAATGGTGTTAGTTTTAGGAGTATTCCTTCACTTTCTATTCTCCCTCTTCCACTTGGCTCCATTCTGCAATTCTATCATCCAGAGCACTGATCCTTTTCTTAATTTAGTAAATTCTGTTTCCATATATTTCTTTAGTACTCAGTCTCATTTATTGTATTCTTCACTTCCTGAATATCTGTTAGTTTCTTTTATAAAACTTTATTTTTTGTCTTCTGTTTGTTAAATTTATTTTGAGCTTATTTATTTGTTTCGATGCTTCCTCTTATACTGCTTTGATCTGTTTTATATCTCTTTAAGTTTATTTGAGATTATAACTTTGAATTATCTGCTAAAATGTATAACCCTTCATGTTTCAAAATTGATTTCTGATGAGGTGTCATCTCCTTGTGATACCATAATACCTTGATATTAAAAAAGATATTGAGTTCTTTTTCCCAGTGCAATTCTTGTAGTTGATCTGCTTAGTTTTGTTTTATTGATAGGTGGGACTCTGGTTTTCTTTTATGTTTTTGACCCTTGCTGGCTTCCATAGCAAGGATCTCTTGCTGAGTCAGGAGATGGAGCATGGCTTCTAGGTATGGAGAGGGCAAAGGGGTACATGGGTAGCTGTTGTGTTCTGCAGCGGGAAGGGAAGCCTGTTCATGTGGGTATCACTGGGGTCAGTCAACCTGCTCAAGACTTCCAGAAATAGGTCTGGTAGTCCGTTTGCTGTGGTGACAGAGTCCCTCACTACAGAAGACTGATTACTAAGGGTTTGCTGAAAAGTGCCATCTTCTTCTTTGTACTCCCTACCAGGTTCCAACCTGTGTAGAGACAGGGTCCTGACCTCAAACCCTCCTCTTTAGAAGTCACTCAAGCCAACCCTGTGTGCCTCAGCAACCTTTACTCCTCCCTCCGTGGGTATCAATGCTTAGCCCTACTGACTGCCTCTGCTACTGCTGATCCTGCAGCCACTGTAGCTCTGCCACTATTACCACGGGTGACCCTTGAGACCCCACCTCAGACAGATGAGTGTGATTCCTCAGGTGATCCCCTCATTGCAGCTGCTGCTGTTAGAGTGCTGTGTAGCTCCCTGCTAATGTTACTTTCATGGAAAAAGGTTACTTAGGAGATGCTTATTGATACAATTATTTTTATTGAGGAAGACACTGAATCTTAAAAATTAAGAAATTTGACATAATTTCTTGTAACAAGGAAGAGAGAGAACAGATATTAACAGATATTCAAGACTGTTTTTAAAGCGTCCTTTGATCTCAAGATGCTTAGCTCTGAGTTTGTTTTAAGAGTAATATTTAAGTCAGGGGGAAAGGAAGGTAATATATACGTGTGTGTGTATCACATAGACTATATGATTGTTCAAAAAAGCTACTTTGTTATAAACATTATATAAAAAATTATTATAGTAAAAGCCAAAGAGACAAAAATAATTTAAAAGAAAAGTTTTAAATGACTGTAAACTGTGGGTAACTATTGAGAATACGCTTTCTGTGGACCCAAATAGAAAAAAAAAAATATTCTCAGATCTTGATAAAGAAATCTTAGTATAAAGGCACAAAGTGATATCTAAATTAATAAACTGTAACTGCCATAAATTCAAGTCGGATTGTCATCATTATATATAGATAAATGGTATTTTATATATAACTAAGAGGTTGAAAGTTTCAGAGGAATTTAAAATAAAAGTAACTCTTAGAATGTCAAATCAGTAATAAAAACAAACTGCAGTAAAGTTGTATTGGTAATGTTATTTTATAGAACATGGGATTCCTTCAGGTAAAATGTACAGAGGTGAAGTGTACAGCTTGATAAGTTCTAACAAGTTTATGTATGTGCTTGTAACCACCCTATATAAAAATATAGAAAATCTCCATCACCCCTTACCACTTTTCAGCTAATTATTCCTTTTTACTGCCAGAAGAAACTGTTGCTCTCTTACCATAATTTTCTGTTTTTGAATTTATAGAAATGAATCATATGGTAAATACCTTTTTGCTGGTTCTTTTCGCATACCATGTCTTTGTGATTCATCCTGTTATATCAGTAACTCCTTCCTTTCATTGCTGAGTAGTAGTCCGGTGTGTGCATATACTGTGATTTCTTTATCTGTCCTTCAGTTTGAATAATGTTGCTGTAAAAATTATATAAAATTATTGAACACATCTTTCTGTGGGCCTATATCTTCCTAATTATCTTAGATAATACCAAGTAGAATTGCTGGGTCATAAGAAAATGTTTGGTTAACTTGACAAAAAAACGATTGGTTTTCTTATTAGTAGTGTGTGAGAGGTCCATTTGTTCCACATTATGACATTTGGTATTGTCTTTTTAATTTTAGTAATTTGAGTGGCAATGAAATTGTGTCTTAATGTGATTTGACTTTGTATTTCCCTCATGGCTAATGATGTTATACCTTTTCATATAATTATAGGTTTTCTGCATATCTTCTTTTGTGAAGTGTCCGTCAAGATTTTTGCCCTTTTGAAAAAAAAGTTGGACTCTTTGCCTTTTATTGATGTATAGTTCTTTATATTATTTTCTGGCCAATAGTTCTATTTCACTTATGTGTATTGGATATTTCTTTGACTTAGTGTATTGCCATTTTCTTAGCAATTTCATCTGATGAGCTGGTTTTAAATGTTTACAAGGTTCAACTTGTCAATATTTTTTCTCTTATAGTTAATGTTCTTTGTGATGCTTGGAATTATTTTTTCTGCTTCAAGGTTACAAAAATATGCTTCCCTGTTTTTCTAGAAGCTTAATAGATTTTGACTTTCAGGCCCATGACCTATCGCAGGTTGATATTTTTGGTGTGAGATAGGAGTCAAAGTTTATTATTTTTCTTAATGGATATCCAGTCATCTCATTATAATTTGTTTAAAATACTTTCCATTCTCCATTTAATTGCATATGTCCATTTATTTAAAATGAGTTGTGTATTTGTGGATCAATTCTGGACTGTCTCTTCTTCTTTACTGATAGAACTGTTTGTTCTTACTAGCACTGAAGTGTTGGAATTGCAGTGTTTTTGTTGAGCAGTTTGCCACTTTTCTCCAAGAGGAGCAAACTTTCTAATCACCTGAACACAGATGAGTTACCATCAAGGTCCCCTCATAGTGGATCACATTTCTTCTCATACAAACATCTCTAATGTGTGATTCTGACATGGAGCTTTGCAGGTGGAATGTGTTCTGCAGTTGTATGACTCCAGTTTGCTCCTATATGAAAATTTTGGTGTAATACATTTAATCTTCATTGCAGTTTAGGTCAGAGCACAATGTCGAAGAAAAGATGGAAAAGGCATGAGTGAGTACCAACTCAGAGTAGCCCCAAACTAGTAAATCAAAACAGAAGATAGGCTATTCCAATTAATATCACGTAACTGAGCATAATGCTTCTGTAAAGTTTTTTAATGGTTGCCCATGGAGTTTGGGGGTTTTTTTTCATGCAAAATACATAAATACATTCTTCCAAAAGGTCCACCGCATATTTTGAGAAGACAGCAATTTAAGTGATTTTACACAAAGCAAAACAAACAACAAAAAACATAGACGTTCTCTGTAAGTTTTGTTGCTGCAAATCAAGAAATTTTAAGGGAAGTAATACTTCCAAATCAAAAAAGATCTTCCTTTTCTGGAGCATCCAAAGATTTGGAATATTCATGCCTCTCAACTGGACCACCCATCACAGCTAATGGAGGATTTTCTACTACTTCGTTCAGGGAACCCAAGTCTACTGATTATGGATGAGCTACCTCTTTACAGACAAAGTTAACTACAGAATGACTCCCTGCCCCCTCCTCAGGATAACAAAAACCAGGTACCATCTATTTAAAATCTGACACTGAGTCATATCACTTGTCCAAGTTGCTTTTTTTCTTAAACACCAATAAAAACATAAATGAAGACAATTCTTACTATTTGGGGGAAGATGATTAAAACTATAGAAGCTCCTGCTTTTTTTTTTTTTTTTTTAAGAAAGGTGCAGGCAGAAATGAAAGTGAGCAGAGACATGCAGGAAGAGAGAAGAGGAAGAAACATTTTATTCATTTTACTCATCTTGGTTATTACCCCAAACCCAGGTCCTTGTAATATACCTGAACTGTTTCTGGCAGACTTAATTGTTAAGCCTCCAGAGCTCACTATAGAAGCTTTTTAATTCTATAAATGGTACAGATTATTATCAAATATTTCAGGTAGATGATTTCTATCACTACTCTCTGGACTCCTGTAATGCTTTCTACTAATCTCTTTGGTACTTTTTTATGCCATTCACTCCTATTACAGAACATTTCTGTGATATTCATTTAAAAACCTTACATAATTTAGAACACAAACTACTTATGTAGGCTTGACTAAGACTGCGATAAAAAACATTCATCATGTACTATTCCATGTCAGAGAATTTAAGCTCTCCTCTTTTTAGGAGACCTGCCTGCAGTGGAATTAAAATAGCTCCTCTCTGAATGGAAGCATCGACTTGGCAAAGATCCTGAGCAGTCATTCAAGAGGAATGTAATCTAATACTTGAAATTTATATTAGCTGTAATCTGACTTTGAAATAAAGTAAAAAGAGAGTCCCAAGAAAGTTTCCTTCAGGTGAATTTATATCCTTCAAATAACTTCCAGTTTTAAAGCTAGTAATATGCACACGGTAAAAGTATTATGCAGTGAAGCTGATCTTTTCCATGTGCTTGGTTCTCTCTGATACACTGATACTGTGTTCAGAAAAGGTACCCTAGATGAGAGAATCCACCTCTGCAAAAATGACTTTCAAATATCATCAGAGATATACAAACTGTTCCAGTAGCATTTGGAAGGATAACTTTTTTTCTTTATTATGTCTGTAAAGCCTAAATTGTTAACCCAAGAAAGAACTTTAAATAAGTGACATAATTTTTCTTCTTTCTCCAGAAACTATTGAGCTGTTCAAATTTTCAAAGGATTCTTTCTCTTCAGATAACTTCTTCCTCATTCTTGAAGGACACAAATCCTTTTTTTTTCTGTAAAGATCAGTGAGTGATAAATGTTCCAGAAGAATAACAATTGTTAAATGAGAAAAGTCCTGTGATTACAGTTCCTGCCTTTAAAAGGATCACATATTGAAAAAAAATGTTTGTTTTCTGTAAGAGAAAACATGGAAAAGGATCTCTGTATATCAAAATGGAAACAGAAGAAATCTATGGAATTCAGTTATTTGTTAGTTATAAGAATGTTAATATCTAAAAAATAAAAGTGTGATTATTTTAAGTAGGAAAAAATAAGTCTTAACTTTATAGGCAATTACACACTTAACTGAATAGATGATACAACTCAGTTTGCTTCAAGACAAATTTCTTTTAAGTAGATCCCATTTGTACATTAATTTCTGTTGTGGAACTTATAAAAAGTAGTTCCTAGATATAATAAAATTACTTAAAAATGTATACACATAAATAGAAATATCTTTCTGGAAGACTATTGAACCGTTATCTATTAATGATGCTGAGCTGTGGTTCACGAAATTTTTTTAAACTGTGGAAGTGAAAATAGCATCAGTACAGGCAGACATGTTGAAAGGTGTTTACTTTGCTTTACCCTGTTTGAAACTCAATTCGTGCTATAGTGGTAACAATCCATAAAGTTTCAAAAAAAAACCAAGGTTCCAATCAATCATAAATCATGCTAATGTTTAGAACTTTATATCTGAGGAAAATTACTTCCCATTTCCTCATCACTTATATTTACTGGCTTCTTTCCAGACAGTTGAACCTGACCATATCTTCCTACTCTAAGAATGCCTTTAGATAAAAGGAGAGACTTATTCAAGGAACTAAGAAAAGACCTCTCTGAGCCATACCTAGCACTGGGGACTTGTACCCATGCCAACAGAGGCTTGCTCTAATGTCTAATAATAATCAGCAAATTGACAGACAATCCAGGCTGAACTTGAGTTCCCACCCTAATGGTTTGACTTATGTCTGGGAACGATTATCACATCAAAATCCTGTTTGCTGAGGCTGCCAGTTACTAGCTGGTTAGCCAAGCTAAGCTACCCTGTACACTGGCTGTAGGCCAGGCCCTATGACCAGGGCATGATGCAGCAAGAATCTCCAAGTCTCAAACTTTGGAGGGGCTACTCGTTGAAAAGTTCCCTTTCCTTGAGTGAGAGTGAGACAATATAAAGTTTTAATAAATAGTTAATGTTCAATGTTCATAATAATGCAGTAGAAAAAGTAAAATTTCAGACAAGTCAGCCACACAGAGACAAAAGGTATTGTGGGATTTGTTCCTAGAGTTTTTCTATGTACATAATCACAGAAATTTGTATGTATAAACATGTAGATAATTTTAGTAATCTCAATAAGTATTTGATATTTTCTATTTATAAGTAGTCTGTAATATCACTTTTGAATAACTATATTAATCCATTAATTTTACTTATATACCATCATTTTTGATGATTAGCTGTTGTTGAATGTTAAGAATTTAAATTTTATTTATTTTTGCTATATAAATACTGTAATGAATACCTCCTTTACCTCCTTACTTTTTTTTTTTCTCCCCAGTGTTCCTGTTTTCTTAGAAAGATTTTCCCAAAGTGAATGATCAAAATTAAAGGTATACACGTTTGTAAAATTTTTAAGAAAGTTTTCCAAATTATCCCTGGTAAAAGATTATTTAAGTTCCACTATTTCTAGATTTTACTAACAAATTCTATTTTTTTGAAGGAAAGGTGGAGGCAGGAATGAAAGTAAGTAGGCAGGCAGGCAGGCAAAGAGAGAAGAAAGAAGTATTTTAGTTTGTTTATTTATTTTTTATTTTAGTGACTCATGCCCCTGGACCTGAGACACTAGCACAGGGTTGTGTGACCTGCACTCCTTCAGAGGTGATCAACCTAACAACTACTAATTCAAGGCATATCATGTTGCTAACAAATTCTTAGCAGTATATGTTTCCCGTCTGAAATTTGCTCAGGTCATGACAGTTTATATATTTATATTGTATCATTTTTTTTCTGGGAGAAAGATCATTTTTTCCAACACCATCAGTACTGTCGGCATGCCCTGGTGGAATAGCACTAGGTCAGCCTCCTCCAAAAGTATGTAGACCACATATATTCCAAAGACCCAGGTTTGTGTCTCAGGTCCAGAAGGAAACACCAATGTGAACAACTAAATAAAAATAAAATTAAGTGCTTCTCCCTCTTGTCTTTAAATATAGATACACATGTACAGAACTATTTAAAATTATAAGAAACTTCAGTTAACTGAAATGCTTAGGCATTCTACTTTAGGAGACAAAGCTACAGTTTGAAGCATTAGTCCATTTACAGTAGCTTAAAGTTTTGGTGAAATTATTTCATGGTCAATAGAGAGTCCAACTCTCAGTCCTTTTGGTAGTATGGAGATTGTTGATGAGATGAACACTTTAGCATCATGGAAGATGCCTGTCAGTGTTCAAAGAGCATGGTCTGGTTTGAGAACAGAAGGGAAGCCAACAAACAGAATGATTTAAACAACCTAATTCATAGCTCTTAGTAGATAATATCTAATTATTATTTGTTTATAATATCTGATCATTGTATATAAGATCATTTAATATTGTTATGCCCATGGGTAATTATTTGTGTATAAGAACAAACATGCTTTTAGTGAGAAGAGAGGCAAAATGGGAGTGAACTGAGTCGAGTTCATGGGCAAATGTTTTACCCATCTGAGCCAGTTTCCTTATTCTGTAAAATGAGAAGAATAAGAATAAGAATAATACCTTCCTGACTGTTTTAGAGAATCTCATTTTGGAGAATGTATGTGAAATTTTCTTGTCAACTTAAAAACACTGTTTGGTTTTAATCATTGGTAGTGTTTTATCTGTTTCCTTACCTTGTTTGGAAGATTCTTGTCCTCATCCTAACATAGTACTTGAAAAATGATAGAAGCTAAATAAATTTAAAATATCATTATGAAGAGAGGATAAAAGAACATTGATGACAAGGAACCCCATCTGAGAACCGAGTAAGTTCCAGGCCCCAGCATAAGGGCAATAGTAACTAACCTCTCCACACTGAGGTCATACTTAATCATCACCAAAACGTTGGGAGTGAAGTTCTGCTGGTATGGTTTTCTTGCTAGATGAAGACAATGTCACACAGATGATACTAACTTGACCATGGATGTTGATGTCAGATGCCCCAAACTGATTCCAGAGGATGAACATTTGCTGGGCATTCTGCCTCTCTTGCTTCCTTAGGGACCAAGACTGTTTTGCTTATCTTCATACTTAATGTGTCCTGTACGTGAAAAGGGCTCTTAAGTTTAAATTTATGAAATCTTTTCTGTTTTCTGTTACTTTTTCTTTGTGGCCAAGAGCCTTTTCACACCACGCTGAATGACATATCAAGATTGCCCCATTTTATGTGGAAAATCTGAGGTAAAGACATGAGAATAATTTTTCACAATTCATGAAGAAAAACAAATGTGTGTTGAGGACAGCATGAGATCTTCCTAAAACAAAAATGTGGCCTTTGCTCCTCTCCCCTGGTGCCCTGCCCTCCTGGCCACACTGTAAGAGCCCCAATCTGTCTGCAGTTGGACTCCATTCACCTTCCAATCTGCAATCTTGTGTGTCTCCAGGACCCTGTATCCCTGAGGTCTCAGCTTCATCACAAACCAAGGGCAGTGAACACACAAGGATGCCTGAGACAGAATCTCAACATGGAGACCTGCTGGGTGGCAACCCTTTGTAGGTCCGCTTGCCTTACCAAAGACTCACAGGTGCTTCCTGCCTCCCTCATTTCTGTCAGAGGAGTCATTATCCCATCCAAAATCACATAATAGGGATTGCATATGAACTCACATTTCTGAAATCATATTTCTTGAATTAATGAAGCAATGCCACATTAGTATTTTAGGGTCTCAAATTATCTTCTCTTTTTTTGTCCTTAACTTCCATTTCTTAAGAGCTATAAGTCAAGAAGCTAAGGATTGATCTTACCAGTTATTTGGTCATTCCCATTAAGGTCTACATCACTGATATTCTTAAACCACCTCAGCAACTTTATTATTGAGATTGTTAAAGAGAATTTGTGAGTAATGTTAGCTTTGAACTGCTGGCATGTCTGTTCTTGCAGAGCTCTGTGCTGTCAACCTGCCATTTAAACACGTGTGTTCTGATACCATCAAGTACTTACACATATATGAAATGTTCATGAGCTTTCTTATGCATCAGCTGAATAAACCCTTGTTTGACTTGTGGACCTATATACATATTAATGAGAGAAAGATAAAACTTTATTTTGGAGAACGCAGGAGTCCTTTTATCATTCAGTGCTTACATTTGTATGCAATGAGATTTAAAAAATTCCCTGTAATTGATTATTTGACTTTGTAATTAAGAAACAATCGTTTGGATAAAAATGAGCTATTCTAGAAAGCAGGTGAATCAAGAAGAGACTTTACTAAGAATAATTATGCTTTTTGCATGAGAATGTCACTTTCTTATGTCATCCTACTTGTTCATCTTTTTGAGAAAAAAATCCTCTTACCTCTACCATATTCTGGTTCTTTTCTTTGTCCTCCTGATCTACACAAAGTGCTTCTGTGGGGTCTTCTTAATTTGGGTGATGCTATACCGATGCTACTGAATGTTGCCATTCATTCAGCAGGTTGAAGAGCTCACCTCCAGGATGGGAGTCTTGTGTGCTTCTTATGAAATGTCATCATAGTCTAAGTAGGATTCCTATTTCAGGCAGGAGGATAAGAAGTTAATTGGATAGTTTTAGGACTTGAGGAGGTTTGGGGTTGGCTGCTAAGATTGTTAAATTTGTTAAATTACTAAGGCACTTGATATTTTCATACCCTGGGGTCCCGGTCCTTGATCATAAGAGGCAGGTATAGAAGTGTATGAGACATAGCTAGTGTAAACTTTCTGTATAAATGTCTTTGAGGTTAGTCTCATACCTAGGAAATTCTGTTTTTTCTCTTCTTGTGCCCATGTGACTTCTTGCCTTGAGGTCTTAGAATTCACTTGTAATTCTTGGTTAAATGAGGATGAGTAGGCCAATCCGAATGCAATATTGACTGATAATAAAACCATTTCAAAGACTGAAATATTGACTTCAGTGGCCCATTAAGTGAGCTGTGTTGACAAATGACAAGAGAAGATGAGATCACAGACCCCATAGGTTTTATTGTAGAGGGGTACAGCAGGAATGTAACCCCAAGAAATGGAGTCCCAGGAGACTATCTCAGTAAACACTGTGGTCAAGCACCTTTGACTTATGCTGTCCAGCCATGTAAACTTAGGGACCCTGGAAGTCCCTGAGAGGCTGTGTGCTGTGCTGGATCTTCAACTTACAGATGGACACAGAGGCTGTCAGACAACCAGAGTCTCAAGGGATTCTATACCTTAATATGATAACCATTCAAAGCTAGCCTTTCTGAAAAAAAATCTCCTGGCCTCCTATCAAATTCATAACCTCTTATCGGTCTCATTGTTTCCTAACCTTCTATCAATTTCATTTATAGTATTTAAAAAGAAAACACTGGGGAAAATAAGACAAAACATTTTTTAAGGTGATATTGCTGTCTAGGCTTTGAGAAGACCACTACGAAATATACAATTAGGTTATAAACCAGGCCCTGCATAGAAGACTCACACTATCTGCTTATGTCACCTGGCAATATAATCATCCAAACACGATCATCTTTCTCAGCACATAGCTTCCCAGAAGACCCCAAGAGCTGACTCACACAACAGTGTTTCTCACTGATGTTCAAAGGAATCTCTGAGGCTGTATTCAGGCAGTGCAGTCTCTTCACCATTAACAGGACGGGCTGCTGAGTGTCTGAAAGAAGAGGGAGATGAAGCCTGGGCTTAGCCATTGGGGCACTTGGAGTAGTTTCAGCAGCCTGATTCAGTCTTTCCATCCCACCCATGTTACAGTTGCATTGACCACCCCTGTCTGGCTCATTCTTTCATAAAAAAGTAAAGCTGAGTTGGGATGTTAGGAACTGAGAAGGAAGGGGCACCAGCTTCCCCTGTACTTTTCCACTAGTTATCTAGGCTGGTTGCCGAAGACTTTCAGAGCTTGGACATTTGTCTTTTCCTGGGAGTTGAGGTAGGTAGCATGCTAGTGTCCCTCAAGTGGACTTGGAGCATCCTAGCCCAGTTCCACATGCAGGGACTTCTTGTTGGTGTTTTCAACCCCACAATGGAAATGCTGCTTAATCAGGTACCCTGCAATCCCGAGCTGGCACTCGTAGGCCCACCACTTACACCTATGTGGACCAGACCATGGTTCGTGATGGGCTGTTGGGCCCTCTCCTGGCAGAACTGGGAGTAGAGCTCGCTTGGAGCCTCCCCCAGCCAAATGGAAGAATCATCAGCCATGGTGGCCCAGCTTGTGACCAGGCCTCCCCATGCCCAAGTCCTGTTCCTCCCAGCAGATACAACTCTCCTAGGTCCGTTTCAGCAAGGTGAAGCATGACAATTGAAAATTGAGATACTTCTGCTCCCAATATTCTGATCAGTCTAAACTTCTTTGGAGCCATATAGCCTTAAACAGAATCATTGTTTAGTATGTGAACCCTGATTTCTTTTCCAAGGGGAGAAAGCTATAGCAGAGCTTTGTGTAGAAATTCTCTCTACATAGACTTTCCTCTCATCACTCTCCAAGGTTAGTGGTTTAGACCAGAACTTCCAACCATTCGGTGGGGTCAGCAGTTTTGGTGGTCCCTGCCCTGTTGTGCCCATTGTAGCAGATGTGAAGTGTACATGTTCTCTGTCTTTGTTCACGTCAGGGTTTGACTTGGGAGATAATGGAAACTATTACCAGGAAGAATCGCTGTAAGACCGGAATTAGCAGTTAGCTTTCCAGAAGGCTCAGACCATTCCCTTGCCCTCCTCTTCTGCTTGTTGTTTGTAGCTCCTGCCAGCCACTACAGGACAGCACTCCAGCCCTCACCCACACTCCAGCCCAAAGCCTTCCTCAGCCACAGAGCAGACTCCCATTGCCATCGTACCACACGTCACAGTAGTTTACCCTAGCAGATTGCTCATTTCTTAGTGCATCATAATGCTTATCTCCCGTTAGAATGGAGGCTGCATTAGCAATCATCTGTCTCATCCCTGCAGGATTCCCAGTGTCCAGCACAGGCCTTGCACACAGTAGGCGCCCAAAGCTATTAACAGAATGAATGGATGCTTTTTCAGAATCAAGAATGAGTTGACTGAGGTTTAAAGACAAAAGTGCTATTTCAGAGGTTAAAAATGCTTATAAACTCACCTAGCTCAGTGACAATATGATGACTGATTCACTGTTACTTAGTTTCAGGACAAATTTGGTTCCTAGTATGTTGAAAGATAAGACCTAAGAAAGGATGATTGCTTCCTTCTCTTACAAAGTGTCTATTTATTGTCTTATATGAAACAAGCATGAGGCAAATTAATCAGTTTCTTTAAGGTGTTTAAAGTGCCTTTTTTTTTTAAGTTAGCAGTCTGTTAAATGATGAGGAAGTTAGAACTATTCTATTTTTTTCCTAGATAAAAGCCTAAAAGTGCTGCTAAACCTGTATGTAACCTGGCAGCCTCCAGGGAACTGTGCCTTAGGCCAAATCATTGAAGCCGATTCCTCGTGGAGTTTTAACTCCTGATAATGGTGATTGTACTTTGATAGTTCACATGCATGGTGCTTCCAGATAGCACACCTGGCCATCATTTTCTTTAGCAGATTTGTCTCCATCTTGGTTTTTTTTTTTTTTTTCTTGAGTTTGTGTCTGTGTTTACATTTCTACACAATTTTTCACTCCTGAATATATGGACCATGTGTTTCTATGTTTACCCTTGATATTTCCTTGAAGTTCATAAGCCATACCATTCTTTTCACTCGGTGGTGGTATGCAAAGATTAAAAAACCAAAAATGCCCTGTAGTCAGTATTCCCTTTTCATGGATACTATGTCCCTGAGAATATTTGGTTCCTTGGAGAAAATCATCATGCTGTTGAGCATGTTAGATTTTTGTAAAGGTTTTCAAATAAAGTCAAAGCAAAAACAAAGCCACAGAAATGAGGGGATTGCATATTGTCATTGGATTGGAACTTAACAGGTAGAACACATCAAGAACAGAGGAATTTCAGGGAATTATGAAAAAGAAATTAACAGGTGACAGATTTAATTAGTACCATCACAGGACTGTTCTCCTTTTTTTAACATATTGAGAAAAAATAATTGACTTTAAGGGAAGAATAAGTAAATATATTGACTTCAGGAACTTTTTTTGTCTTTGGCTGACATCTCTTTTCAAATAAATTTGTCATTTTAAATCTGATCAGACTTCTCATTGCAAACTTTCCTAATTTATATTCCATAGAGAACATTTTACAAATATCATTTAATCTATATTGCATGTCATTAATGAAATACAACTATAAGACCCTAATTTCCTGAAAATCCCTTCTAAGATCAGTTCATATAGAATCAAATGACAATTAGTGACTTACATACTGAAAACAAGTAGGTGAACTCATTTCTGTTACTACAGTGAACACCAGTAATGGTTCTGTGTGATTTAATCACACCTGCTTAGCTTATCACCATTAATTACTTCTAAACGGTGTTTCTGACAAAACTGTACAGTGGAGAAGTGTGTAGATACTTTTTTTTTTTTTTTGAGTGGTGTGATCTGGAAAAGAAAGTAGACAAAAGGGTGTAGTAAGAAGATTGCTGTTGTTAATTATAACTTAATTTAAAACTCACTGAAAACTAACTCTGTGCCAGGTCCCATTCTATGTGTTCACTGACAACAAAGTGTCCTGCAAGGTGGCTCTGTGGCCTCAGAGACACAGCTAAGGCCAGTCTCTAGCCCAGAGTCAGTCAGTCAGGTAGGGGAGGCTGCTTGAGAACTTCAATCCAGACAGCCTAGCTGGTAGAATGCATGGTTTTCACCTCTACATCAAACTGCTTCTCACCAGATTTGGCTTCCTGTGAGAGTGTCAAACTCCTCTTACCATGAATTTGTACAGGGGGCAAAATTTTTTAATGTTACTTTTACAATGATGTCTGCTATCCCTTTCCCACCTCTTGTAGCTCTAGATTATTATTTATCACTGTTGCCAAGATGATGATTTCTGACACCTTGATTAGCACTTTTCCACAATGGATAGAATTTCAGACTATCGGGAGACTAATTAGCACTTTAAGACAAATAAGTGACAAATAGCTAATCAGGGTAAATAAGGTTAGACTCAGCTTTTAGAGCATTGCCATTAATATCTTCCAGGTATTAATTTTATTATTTATTCTTCAGTGATGGAGTCTGTTAAGTTTAAGTAAGCTGGTAGTACTGTACGTGAATTTAACCACTCTTTGTTTTTCTAGATTGGTAGAAACACAAGAATGCACTTTAAAAATCACTTATTGCTTATAAGGTGACGTATTAATCCTCAGAATGACAGGAAATCAAGATGGTTTTGTCGGTGGAGTTTAATTTATTAAAATATAATTTGCTCCTGTGCCTTTCTTCTCTAGCTCTGTGCTAGCAAACTAGCTATAATTAGATTAGCAGCCTGCTGAATGCTGGTGACAGCCTGCACCTCAGAGAGCATGTGCTGGATTCTGCCTAGGCTTCTCCTCATTGGCTGCTCGCGCTGCTGCTCGCTGGTTTGATAGGTTTCCACAGTGCTCTTTATGCTGCATTGGAGACACAGATACAGAGATACTCTACTGTGCTCTTGCCACCGTGGAGGTGCTTAGCTAGCTGGTAATGTTAAAGACGGAAGAAGACACTGAAGAGACGGCTTCGTCTTTGTTGTAGTGCAAGGCAGTCGTCGACTGCAAGCTGCAAAAGGAGGTCGGGGAAGAAGTTTCAGTTCATGGTAATTACTTTGAGTCTTTATCTCGCCAGAAAAAACACGGCCATGCATGAAATGAAGCATGTTCATCATGTCATTGGTTTAATTTGATCTTGCTTTCGTGAAGTGGTGTGTACTTCAGCATTCCATACTATAAAATATGCTCTCTGGGAGAAGGCTGAGCTGGGCAGCAGCAACCCTCTTCACTAAGGACTGTTGTTTTTACCTGAATTCCAGAGTGCATGTGTGTGCTGGGGAATGATTCTTATTGGTTCTCTTCTGTTTGGGAAAGCCTGCTGTTGTATCAATTTAGGTGTCTTTAGATGTGCGTTTCTGTGCCGACTGACTTTGTTTGCATGGAATCCACACTCTGGATAATGAGCAATCAAGGAGAGTTCAGTGAAACACACTTTAATTAGGACAGAACCGCTTTTCTCCTGATGTTGAGGACTCAGGGTCTTAACAGAAGTAATGTGCTATTGTTTCTTCAAAGATGTATGCAGCCTTCATTTTGGATGCTTTTCTTTGTTTCACCTTTTGTAGTTTTCACTAAACCTTTTTCGTAGAGAGGATGTTCGCTTATCCCATACTGCCAGAAATATTTATAGGTGTGTGTTCAGTAGTGCCAAAGGAGATAATTTTTGACTCTGGGCTTTGTTTAACAGGGACACAGCTTTTGGAGTTGAAATGAAATCGCAGGAAGATGGGGTTCTGACCGCTTTGCCTGATGTTTGACAACATTTAAAATATTCCATTAATCATTGCCTGGATTATTGCCCAAATCAAATCATAAACAATCTTAAATTCTGAAAGAAAGATGGTGCATTCTGAAGGAAAAAATATTAAATAGCCAAGGCTGAGCTTAAAGAAACCTGAACAAATGCAGTGTGCTTTTGTTTTTCCTTGTACCTTCTCCATAGAGACTAGCCCTCTGCTTCCATTTAGTCCTCAAACTTAAAAATTGATGTCTCTCCTGTATCAGACTGTGGAAACCACAGAAACTTGGGTATTGAGTCACCAGTCACAGGGCTGGCTGGCTGCCACCATGCGTCTGCTATCAGTGGAGAGCCCTGCTGATATCTGAAAGCTGTCAGGAAGTATTTCTCTGCTTCTGAAAAGCCAAACATTGCGTTTAAGTATTTTGATAGAATAATGGATTTAATTTAAAACTGTTTCCTGCCTAAAGGGGTTCAGTATTTTCTTTGATGGAGGAAAGCTCCAGAATACTAACTGCTTCACTGTCTCCCAAACTTCCTCCCTAGTTCAGCCTGAGGAGGATGGTATATTGCGCCCCATGCAATATTTCACTCAGATAACAGTTTTAAGGAAGCAAATAAGGAATATTATGAAAGTTTGTCATTTAGCATAATAAAATCTTGTCTGTAGTAAGAAAGTTGGATAGTAGTTCATTGTGATGCAGTGTCTCTATGACTTTAAGCTAACTGCAGTGTTTTTTCAGTTATAAGATACATGTTGGTGAAATGAACAGGAAAGGGACCCTCTCTGGAGAGCACAGAACTGGGATTTTGACTCCCTAATGCAAAGCACGAGTCTTGAGATTTCAGAAGGTGGCAGAGCAGTGCGCCTCAGATCCAGGCCCCAATCCCCTGCTTCCCTCCTTCATTCTGGCCAGAGGGCTTCCTGCTGCAGAGAACAGTAACTTTTCTGTGGGTCAACAGTTCAACATGACCTCTTATTTTAGGAAGAACACATTGAGGCAATTCTATGATTGTCCCTCCCTCACCTCCACGTCTCCTGAAATACTCCCTAAATTAACTTGATCTTAGAGTATGTCTAAGACATAAAATAGACAAAGTAAATTTTTGGTTGTCAAACATTGTAACCTTGGGGAGCACAGCCCTGGTGAACCGTGTGTCATAAAAAGCTGCATGAGTGAGCTCCAAGCACGTGCGGACGTAGTTCTAAACGATGTCGATGCTCAGGGGCTGGATCTGAAAGACTTAACTGTCTAGAAGGAACTTCTTAAAATGTAAATATAATTGTACAGGTATGGTGTGTAATGCACTGTAATACCCCAAAGGGCTTTTTAACATACACTAAATTGGCATTCTCGTAATAACACTAAATAAAATACTACTTATCTTCTTGCACAGTAACAAAGTCTGCACTTTTGTTATCAGATGAATCATATCTTAATGCTATTTTTTACTGTATTTAGGAGAGTGTATATATTTCTGAAATAAGAAAGTCAAAATAAATTTCCTGGATACTTTAGCATTTTGTTCTCTTCCTTGTTTATAATTCCATAGTTCTTTGTTGAAGAGAGAGTGGCATCTGACCAATCAAAAATACATCTATTAGCATAGAGTATAAAGCAGGATATTTCAAAGTTAAAACATCATCTGTTATAGGTGACAATTTGTAACATTTTCTCCTATTGGCTTGTAGCCAAAGCAGGACAAATGGTAATCAGTTTAAAAATGAAAAGTTATTCCTGTAGAATATGATGTGTCACAGAGCAGCTGTGCTGAACAAGGTCTGAATGTAATTTTAAAAGGAAGGCACAATGGTCAATCCTGCTATTAACTGTTAGGCCAGGATAAGATGTTTAGGTAGCTTTGAATAGGTCACTTGGGTATCTGTCATATCAAGAGGACTGAGAAAGATCTGTCATTAGTAACTAATAAACAGTTCAGTATTTTATTTTGTAATTATGGGCATCTACCAGTGCTGGACTCTGTGCTAAGTAAGCCTTAGTGAGAGCTAGAAGGCCCAGGCCTCCCTGCAAGATCCTTTTAAGGGGGAGACACCTCTAAATAAATTATTGTGGGAGATACAGGAGAGAACAGAGAAACTTAGCTTGGTGATACATGATGTAGTGACCAGATCCTTAGCAAGAGGTGAGGGAATACAGGGCAATCTTCAGGAAGTATAGTGGTACCCCATTCAGAGCTGAATGTTTGCCACTCATCTTGTGCCACATCCACTACTAATGTCAGGGAGAGTCATTGTGGCTATGATGTTTCATATTTTGTGTTGACTTTCATTTCCACCCCATTATCTTACTTGTGATCTGTAATCAATGTAAACTATCATTTCTGCTCTTCCTTCTACTAACTCTTCTCAGAAATCACACCAGATTGTTGCTTGTAAATATTTTTCTAATATTAGATTTACCTCACATAGTAGTTTTTTAAAAAACTGTGTCTAGTAATTTTAAAATGTATCTTAAAGGAATCACAAAACACTGTCATTGCTGTTATACTTCTAAGTAATTTAGTGATTAGTTTTGGAACTATTTGCTTTTCCAGGAATTCTCATTTATTATTGGATGCCTCTTGACTCTTGGAAGTCATTTATGGTGTACATACTCTTTAAAGAGCTTGTAAAATTTGGGCTTTAATTGGAATACTTATATTTAACCTTACTGTGACTAAGTTCTTCTGCTTTCCCTATACATTTAGTTGAATTTAGTCATATTTTAATTCTTGCCAAATAAGGGTCTATATTTGCAGTAGATCTAGCCACAAATAAAATGTCTGCATAAGCAGATCCTGCATAAGCATTTCTGATACTGCAGGACCTGCAGTCCAAGACCCTTTCTGGTTCTGTAACATTTTGCCCTAGTCAGGGGGACACTGCGTTTTTCATGGCCAGTTTTTGCCCCACTCCTACTTATTGAGCTGCAAGTGTTTTTCTTCAAGTTGATTGCCAAAGCTGGCAGCTCTGATGCTGCTGACCTCTAAGAAACAGCTCCCTTCTGTGTCTTCTTGTTTCTGATCATCCCTCTCCGCATCTCCTGCTTTTCTACCCACCTTATAAGTAGATATTCTCCAAGGGTCTGCTCTTCATTAACTTCTCTGTTACCAGTTTTTCATCGATTGCTTCATCCATTGCCATGAACTCAGCTGCCACTTTTGTGTCCCCATTTGCCTCGTGTTACAGCCACTCAAGTCCCCTCTGCTCCTCCTGCCTTGGCCCAAGTTGCTCTCTGTCTGGAGTGTCCTTCCCCAGTAGGCCCATGTCTGGCTCACTCACTGCCTTTAGAATTTTGCTCAAATGATTCCAACCACAGTCTTAGTGGGACATTCTGAGATAGTATTGGTTGTATTTGTTTATTTTTTCATCTCCACCATCTCAGTGAGACTCTCTGATAGTATCTTTTGTATGTGTTATTTTTAGTCTCTCCTCTTTAGAATGTAAACTTTAAGGTTAGAAGTTTTTGTTTCAAGCCTCAAAGTTATGAGTAGAATTTGATACATAGGAATTGTTTTTTCAGTGCTTGAATGAATGAATGAATGAATCAATCAATCAATCAGTCAATCAGTGCTGGCATTGGATTGCCGCATTACAAATGAGGGGTGCTCTAGGGGGCATCAGGAGCTCGGCCCCAGCCAGCTGTATGGTTTGTGCTGATGCCCTCACCCTGACAGGACCTCTCTTTCCTGTTCTGAAATGGGGATTGTGTAGCAGGTGGTCTCTAAGGCCTTTTGAAACCATCACAGCCTGTCGACCATGGATTGGCTCTGACTTGGGATGTGCAGTGCAGCAGTTCCAGAAATGAGATGATATCCCATAAACCTTTATTTATGTGACTTCTCACAACCCGATATTTCTGTTCTTTCTGTATAATTAACTATCTAAACGTCGTCTTTATAAAAATATTTCAAGTGAATAAAATACTTAGCTTCTAAATGAGGTGTGTAAAAAGGGGAGTACATTTTGGTTTACTTGCATAGTTGTTTTCTTTTTTCATGTATTGACCAGTTTTTAAAGAATTGTCATTTTTCTGTTACTATAAATATATTTAACACCCCTGCTTATTTTTGTCAAATAAAAGAGCAGTAGCAGTCTTTTCTTCTCCTATTTTTAGATACTTCATGCTGCACAGAGTACATTAAGAAAGGAAGGGTTCCCTGTGACTTCTGCCCACCATCCAGAGAGTACTCATTCTTCTTTTAAGTAAGTATATTGCTTTACTTTGATCCATTCTGAGCAGAAGGTATTGATTCTCTTTGAAAACCTGTGTCATTATTCCATTAAGACAATAAACAAGGCTGAGGTTTAGATATTTTGCTGTCTGGGAAAGGAGAAAAATATAGAGTCCCTGCCTTTGAGATCCCTTCCCGGAATGCTGGTATCAATAATACTGGCAATGGTGATTCACATTTCCAGGGGTTTCCATGGCATGTCTTCTACATATCTGCTAATAGTTATGGCTTTTTAAATGTTATGTTATATTTATCAGTGTTCTCCCAAGTATTAGTAGTGTATGGATTTGAAGACAGTATAAAAGATGAGCATGTTTACACTCCAGTGCAAAGTACTCTGTATGTAACTGGGCAATAAATGAGGGAGTGTTTTCTGGTAGGCCCAGTAGTGTGGGGCCAGCAAGTGCCCTGGGGATTTTGCTGGGAGAGATCATTACAGAATGAGAGGCCATATCAAGAGAATAGAGCCTACATTCCAGCAGAAGGATGGAGAGGATGGGGCACAGGTGTTAGAGACAATCACCAGATTTGTGAATGTATATGCTCCGTGGAAGACCCTACTGGGTACTTTGCCCATGTCCATGCCACTCCTGAGATTCCTTCCTGGTCTCCACAGGCTAGTGGGGAGCCTGGAAGCAGCGGTTAGCCAACACAACTTCTGGTGCTGGAGTGAGCTAGTGGGTAAGCAATGGCCAAGGTACAAATGGTATGGACAGGTTCTCAGAGGGCCTGAGAAATCAGTATCACCTAAGTGAGGATACTGGGAATGGTGGGGGTCATGGAAGACAACTCCCCCAATTAGCTCATGTCTGCAACAACTCGAGGGCTACTAAAGAACAGCCCTCATGAGAACACACAGTCTCAACCGCAGTGCCCATGTTCCCAGTGACCACAAGCCGTGATTTGATTGACAACTTTCTACCATTGCCTGCATAGTAAGCTGGACGTTTTAGAGTTTATTATTGTTGCTTTGTCAGGACCTTTTAAGATAGATGTTATTGCTCTCTAGAAACTTCAGAATCTAACAAAATGACAAGTTAGAATCGGCCTGTGCCAGGTGAAATTTTGCAATCTGAGGAAAAAGGAATTAAAGAAAAAGCCAACAGTTCTCAGTGATACGTCCTGAAATCCATCCCTCATCACTGTATTACCTTTTCTTCTTATCCCGGATATAAAGTGATTCTAGAGACTCAGTATCTCCCATCCCCAGACTTTGTAGAGCCTATGTTGCAGAATAGGTGGATTTAATTAGGATAGCTTCTAATGAGGCCTGTATTCTCCACCCTAAGTAGTTCTAGGAGACCGCACATCCCAATTTGCCCACAGTGACGAGGCTCCTGGGATATAAGATTCCCAGTACTAATAGCAGGAAATGTCTCCAGCAAATCAGGGTCCCTTTATGATTCCAGGTACTCCCTACTCTCTGGCACACAACTATGTGATGCAAATTCTCACCAAGCTGACTGTTGACAGCATTGAATCTGTAGCCCTTGTGGCCAGAAAAGAACTGGGGTTGAGTAGATATGGGTACAATTGCTTATTAAGTGTTGCTTACTAACCCTGAAAATAGACTTTACCTCTATGAGCCTCAGCTTCCTACTTTCTAGGTAAGACTACCAGCAAGATAGTAGGGAAGGTTACATGACATGGCTCTGGAAGTCCTGGTACTACACAAAGGGGAGAAAAGGGGGACCCTTCTTCCTCATCAAGACAAACTACAGAAGAGACTTAGCTATCTTCACAGGCAGAACCATCTTGAACTTTGTCAGTATTATCATGTAGTTAGATACCGCATTAGGAAGATGAGAAGGATTCAACCATGAGACTCATTAACCCAACCTCAACTGGATTTTACACATTACACATTGTCAGATAATATTGTGTGCAAGTTAAGTTATTTTTATATCATTTAATCCATAAGCAAAGTAGAAACGTTTAAGAAGCTCGAAAGAATGTTATGGAAAATAGAGATTTTATCTTGTTATTTTCAACTGTGTCAGGCTGTTTTTGCATTTAAAGTTCTTGTAAACTTTTTTTTAACTATTAAAATACAGATAAGTAGCTTTATAAAGACATGTCTGTTATTATTGTCATTAACATTTTCCCTACGCCTTAATAAGTACATTTTAGATAACTTCCTTTTAGAGTACAAGGTAGGTCTTTTTTTTTTTTTTTAAGTGGCCCTTTATTTAAGGAATCTATAAAGAAAATGAAGGCATGAAGTAAAGTGACCTTTTAATGTTCTTTTGCTCAAACTTTTGAGGTTTTGTAACCTAGAAAATGAAACCTCCTTTGTAATGTATATGTAAGTCATCTTTAAAGGGATACACAATCACCAGTTTCTATGTATTATTCATGTGATTGAAATTCCAGGAAATAATTTTACAAGGTTCTCTTTGCTTTTTGTTTCTTGTTGTCTTAATCACATTTCAGTCACTGAAAGTGTCTCCTAGAAAATTTCCTTTTATAAAACTCTCTGGGATACTCTTTTTTTTTTTTTTTTTTTTTTTTTGTTAGTACTAAATGCTTGAAATTTTTCTAGGAGCAAAAACAACATTTGCACATTTTTTTGTGTGTTAAAAGGTCCTGACTAAAAATGCATGATAGTTTTCCCCAAATATTCCCTTTATCTTTCTGTTCTGATATTTCCTGAAACTGGTCCTCCATAGCTAAGTGATTTGTACCTTTCCATGAATCATCTAACTTTCAGGCCAGCATCTTTGACTCTTGCCTTTTTCTAGATCAGCTCTTTGCCAAGGGAATGACTCAGAGCTCAGGTTCCACTGGTACAGTCAGGTGTGGCTCCTCAGAAGCCATATCCTCTGACCTTGAGCAAGGTCTTCTCTGGAATCACAAGAGGACAGCCACAGTTTAGAGACCTGCCATGCAGTCAGACAGGCTTGCTGCTTTAAAAAAAAAAATAGAGGAAGAGAGAGAGCGATGGAGAGCTTGGTGGGTAGAATGTGTAAGAAAGAGGAGAGGGGCATTCTTTGGGAAAAAAATAGCTAGGAATTTAGTTGCTTTATTTTCCTTATTCACAAAAACCCTGTAGACTTCCATAAGGATAAAAATAGGATACTCCCCTTTACTTAGCCAGAAAAGTTGTTTTGGAGGATTTAACACACATTTATTATAAAGTTTGAGTGACTACTATGGTGTTCAATTTGAATTGTTAAATTGCCTATTAAGTAATTTGGCATATTTAAATGCTACTTTTAAATGAAATGAAAAACAAATTCCATTAGTCACTATGTGTGTGTGTAATTTGTTGTAAACTATTACTGACTCATACACTATATGTCAGTTCATTATCAGAGTAGTCATGCTTTTCTACACGTTAGGAGAAAGGCTACAATATCAAGACCTTCACATTTTATTCTCCAGCAGCAAGTGTCTGCTCTCATCACTAGGTGTGACTGAGAAAGCCTTCCTGCATTCATACTAAGAGAAGTTCAGAGACAAGTGATGCTTCTCAGGACCAAGTGATTAGTAAGCATTGGTGTGTCCTTTCTCCATTGTCTCTCTCTTTTGTAGCCTAGTGCTCTGGTCTGAATATTTCTGTCCCATCCAGGTTCATGTGTTTGAAATCCTACTGTCCATGAGATAGACTAGGAGCTAATGCCTTTGGGAGGTGCTGAAATCATGAGAGTGGGGCCCCACATGAGTGAGAATAGTGCCCTAATGAATGAGGCTCCTGAGAGGCTCTAACCTGTTTTCATCCTGTGAGGACACAATGAGAAGTCAGCATCCAGTCTTTAGCTCCAAAGAGGGCCTTCACCAGCACACAGCCATGATGGTGCTGCTATTCTCCGACCTCCATCTTGGACTTCGGCCTCCTGTGAGAAATAACAGTTGTCTGTGAGCCCCCTACTCTGTGATACTTTGTTATAGCAACCCAGACTAAGATACCAGGTATAAAAATATGTGAGCTATTCAATTCTGTCATTTTTTATATATGTAAGTTCAAAGATATAGCTGGAAATTGAAAAACAATACTTCTAATCTGCATTTCTCCTTCTTCAGGCAATTGGTCCTCTTCAGCAAGAGAAGAGATGCTGCTCTCTCTAAGCATGGGCTTTGGGTAGTGCTTGGACCTACCTACTTCCACAGCTTTCCACAGCAGTGGTGTTTAATTGTCCTAAATTTTTTTCTCAGCTTTTACGTGAGTCTCATGGGTCTAATTTTCTATAGGACACATTTAAAACAGACCACAGCATCATCCTTGGTCAGAGAGAGATAATTTTTGTCACAACAGTCAACAGAAGGCCCTTGCTCTAGAAGGACATCCCACTGGGTGACTCCTGGCTCTTTACCACATGTACCCATTAAGCTTCCAGGCCTGCTGACTTTTCCTCATCATTCATCTGTATGACCATCTCTTCATCACCAAAAATCTCCACTACTGATTTAACCTTATCCTTGTTAGCCTGCTTCTACTCTCTGCTCTAGGATCAGTCCAATTAGTAAGCAGAAAATTCTTTTATAAGCCCTGTTTCATCACATTACTTCCCTGCTCCCAAACTCTGATTTCTCCCTGTTACCTATTTATCAAATTTAAATTCCAGAGCCAGGCAGTGAAAACCACTTCTCAGCTGTTCTTTCCACACTTATCCAAAGTCAATTTCCATCATTCCTCTCATATTCTGTACACACCTGCCTCAGAGTCTATGTGCTTCTTCTGGTCTGGGAAACCTCATCAATTCATTTCCTTCAAAGTCTGGGAAAATACTTAAAAGTCCATTTCAAAAGTTTTGTTTTTTTTTTTCCCTTAAAGAAATAAAAAAGCTTTTTGAGTAAAATCCTAGAATTTTTGCCATTTATTTATTCAGCAAGTTTCTTTTCAAGTCAGCATATATCATAAAATGTATAAAAGTAGTCTTAAAATTTTTAAGTATATAGTTTTCAAATTAAATGACAAATTCATTGGAAAAATGTCCTTCAATACAAGAACATGGGCTCGCAATGAATCCAAGGGATAAATTGAATAAACAGTGCTCTTCTAAGATACCTGGGGCATCTATAGAATGAGAGCATGGACTAGGATGGAGATCCTAGAGGAGACTGTAGATCATTTTGCAGCATTAGCCTAGATCTGAGACTGGTTATCTTCCTGAAGATGAGTGAATTTATTTCCTAACCCAGAAAACCCTTCCTGAAAATAACAGTTGTCTTCAGCAGCACCAAGTGGAAAGTCATTGTCAGTTCTGTAATGTCCATAACTGGGTGGCATCTAAATAGATAGGCAGAAGACACAGTCAAGAGGAAAATATTAACGTCTCCTCTGGAAGGGAAAGCAAACCCACTGATAGCACGAAACATGAACCAAAACTCATTCAAGGTCTTATTCATTTTCCCTCCTGTGTGAAGACTTGTCTTATTGCTAAGTCTCCATTTATTTAGAATTTACTTTGTATACTCATAGTTCCGTATGGCTTTGAGTGCCTAGGCATATATTTTTACGTCTCTGAGAACATAAAGGGCACTTATAATCTGATTTATATTACAGTAAATTGCTTCTGCCTCTTTTCAGTAGATGACAAGCAGTTTAAGGGTAGGAATTAAGTTTTAATATCTTTAGACTCCACTAGAGAATCTAGCAAACTAGAGATGATTATATATGCTTTTGGATTTCAGTAGGTCTGATGGACTGTTAATGCATATAAAGGAGAGGCACTGTAGCAGCCTTTTTTTTTTTTTTTTTTTTTTTGTCACGTCTTGATAGTGTCTTCAGACCTAAAACATAGCAGGATGGGAGGGTAACAGGGCCAGCGGCATCGTTTCACTCAAAGAGAGAGACGGTCTATTCACGGAGAAAAGAAGAAGAAACCAAAGTCTGGCAGCTGAGGAGGAAAAACGGAAAACCTGGGGCTTCATTTTCTTTTACTCTCCTAGTTTGACTTGTAGTTCAACATTTTTTATGTATTTTTAAGACCCTCTACCAGTCCCACTTTGCTTTGGTCATTTCCATCCATTTAACAAACAAAATCTTGAAAAGTTTTTAGATTTAAGATGTTGACCATTGGTTTATAGTGAATGAGAAATAAGTAAGTTTCATATTAGGAGTTTTTAGAGAGCATAATGAACCTCCTAGAATACAGCTGGCACATTTATTTATAAAGCATTTTAAGACAGTGCACTTTGTCTCCCACCAGATGTATAGTTTCTCTGCTTTGACCCTTGCACGGATGTGTCCCTGTTATGTAACATGCTGTATTGTGCTTTCACAAAGCTGTTTCTCCATTGCTTTCCTTGAGCGATGTCCACTTGATGTGTGGCACTGCCCGCGCTGCTCTCTTTCTCATCAGCTGCGCACAGTGCTCCTTTCTTACCTGAATCTAATCCCTTCTGGGGTTGCCCCCAAAAATGCTAGGCCTGAGTAAATTGCCTCATTTTAAATCTTGGAGACCGTCTCTCTCTTAAACTTAACACTCTTTGGTTACTAAATATTCACTTAAAGATACTGAGCACTATTAAAATTATTTGAATCTATGACTTTAAATCTCTCATTAAGAGACAGGAAATTCACAAATCACTTGAAGACATTTTATGCCAAATTTGCAGCATTTTAGGTTTTCCCATTGTCTCTTATTAATGATACTTGACATTATACATGTTTTCAGTGTATCTTATTAATCTGAAATTCAACAGCCATGTTTCAAAGCACTTTATAATTATTCAGTATTTGCATCCAATTGATCTCTTATTTTTAAGATTATTGAAACCTAGTTTTGAAGTGCTATCTGAAGAGTTCTTCTATTTTCAACTAACAAGTAGCTACTTTATTGGCACTTAGCTTTGTAAGTAGCACTACTGTGTGCTTCCTAGGATTTGTAGACACTGTTACTGCCATTTTAAACTTTCCCACTATTACTGTGATATAAAAAATACCTTACAAACTGCTCCCTGTGGTTTCTGGTCTCCTTGCTGGTTGGTGATGCTTAAAGGGTATATTTTAATACTGACGTCTTTCCTTGTGAAGACAATATCAAGTTAATGGTGAACTGTTCCTAAGTGTGAGAGTGATGCAGCACCACTAGAAGACTGTGTGGCCGATATTTTGTTCAGCATTTACTGAGCACCTCCCAGGAGCCAGTCTTGTTGTTACACACCCTTGTGGTTAACTAGCATCATTTCCACTAATTCTCACTGCAAACAGTCGTTGGCATTCAGCAGGTATCACAGGGCAGCACTCAAGCTCTATCCATGTTTGGATGCAGGTCCATCCTTCTTGCACACTTTGTCAAAGTGGGTCCAATATGATGGTTTTAGTACATCAGGTGTTTTTTCCAACTCTGGTGGTAAATGAGTTCTTCTATTTAGAAGCCATATTCTTTCTATAGATTAGATGCACTAGAGATTTTTCTGAACAAAGGAACTTACATAGATGCTAACCAAGAGCCCCAATGTAAATGTGTTCATCAAATACTGTCCTCAAAGAATTGCCTCCACCCTTAACCATCTGTGACCTTTCCCTGTTCTGATTTGAGATTCCTGATAGAGCATAGCAATTTGCTTTTTTATAGACTTACACAGTTTACAAAACACGTTCACTTCAACAACCTTAAAGGGTAAGAAGAACTATTATTTCAACCTTAGAGATGAGGCAACAGAAGCATAGGAGAAAAATGTCCAAAAATGTTACAAGGCTTGTAACTGGAAAAAGGCCATTTATCTCCTTCTACAACACAGTTTTGAAATGAAACCTCTGCCTAGCACCAGCACCTTGTTTGCATAGAAGCAGAATGAATGGAATAAATGTTATCAATGAATTTCACACTATTCCCTGGAGCTCTAGGGGTTTCCATGCTCATGGAACTTTGAGATTTGGGGCTCTCCTTCAGCCAAATCCAGTCTGGTCTGTCTATTTTACATCTGTATGTTCCACATAATCTTTGCTATAGGGAAAGCTTCTGCAGCTAAAACTCGCTTGGAAGGTTCTTAGTATATACTAAATTCTAGCCTATAGAGGCCAGTGCCAGTTGTAAAAATCAATGAAATTAATACAAACAGGAATCAGTTTTCAATGGGAAAATATGATTTGCTTAGCAAAATTAATTTTTAGATTTCCAAAAATATATCTGTGGAGTGAGTCCAAGAGATTTCCTCAGAAGTAAAACTCCCTAATACCTAGCTCAGTACCAGATACCTAATGCAAACCCATGCCCTGCCTTCTTTGGAGTTTTGCTGCTTGCTCTCCTGGCCCACTCAGAGCCCTTCTGCACATTCCAGATAGCATGAGTCACTTAAAGCATCAGGTTGCTCTGGGCTCACCAGCATTCACTGACCCCTGTCATTTATGAGGACAAGTTCAGACCCCTTCACTTGCAACAATGTTCCATCTGCCTCTCCTGTTCTATCTTCCTCCCTTACAGGATTTCCCTCTAGCATCTTAAAGTACCCACTCATCCCATGAATACCAGACCCTCCTTTCCCTTGGTCTTAGGTTTGTACTGTTCCTGAGCCTAACAAGCAGGGTCCAGAATCTGCTCAGATCCTACTTTTTCCAGGATGGGTCATTTATTCAGTGGGCCTTATCCTTAACAACTGTTAAAGCCCTCTCAGGAGGTTCGGTAGCCCCTTATATACCTTCATCTCTGCACTGAAACAGACCCTCTCCATTCAAGTGACCCATTTCTTCTTAGTAGATGATCTTCTCAATGACAGAATACAGATCTGAGTCATTTTTTTATCCCTTGTGATTGGAATAGCATCTGGCTCAAAGGAGGGACAGCATAAATGTTTACTAAAATAAAATGAGATGAAAAGGGATATTTTATTATGCTGCATATTTTAAGCAATACACAGAATAGCCAAAGTAATTTTTTACACCTGTGGTAGTATGCTAGAATTAGAACTATTTTCACAATTTTATAGGTTAATAACAATTTTTAGTTTTTCCCTTCAATCTCATGTTACTAGTGCATTCAGTGAATTTGTAGAAAACAATGACTTTCCCCGCTTCCTCAGTCACTACGTACCTGTCATTATTTTATGGACTTGATGAATTCCCAGTTCCAATAGGACCCAAATAATGTTTTCAAGTCATATATATGGTTTAAAACTCCCACAGTAAAATGACATTTCCAGACAGAGTTCTTTATCTTTCATAAATTTGATTCTGAATTCAATAAAATCCTCCTCTTTCTTTTTATAATGTATTGTGTTATCGTCATTCTTGGAAGAGATTTGATTAGAGGGATTATATATGATTCTTTTTATGGGATGCTGTAAATGAGAACACTTAGTTTAGGAAAGCAAATTATCCTCCTTTTATTTTTCAAACGATGAAAAGGTTGATGGTTCCTGATTGATGGAGGGCACTAGAATGTGGAGGTTCCAAGAGCATAAAGCAGCACCTCAGAGTCACACCCTCATCCGAGGCACATGCTCTCCTCAGAATGAGAGGAGGGGGCGCAGCATCTATGATGGAGTTCCAAGGAGAAGAAGCCATATTTTGTCCAAAAACTATCAAGAACAGATTTTTCTGCCTTTTGAACTAGCTTTTTGATCGGAGGGCTTACAAGGTGAAACCCAGGCACATCAACTTGCTGCCTTATAAATCTGATCCCTTGTAAATCTGTGACATTTTTCCTTGTTACAACAGTTTTATATTCTCATGGACATAAATACTGCCTTTGACAGTATCAGAGCCCAGTGCCAGGAAAATTCCTTTAGCAGTGATGGGACCTCTGCAATAAAGCTTTGAAGTTTTAGGATGACAATCAAATGGTCCAACAAAGGGCAGGGAGAAGCTGAAATAAAAGCCTTCACAGATGAGTGGTTTTATTTCACATCAACTCTTTGGTCTCTCCTTTTGCATCATTCACATGAACTAGAGAGCACAAGGATCATAAAGCATTTCATCACTTGAAGGTCATCTATGGCTAAGCTATAATTTCTATAGCTCTAAGAAAATGAGAGATCTCTATCAACCTTATCATTTGTGTTGGGAATCTATTTAGGTGTTCAGTGCTTGTATTTGACTGTTTCTTTCCTCGGGTGTGCCTAAAGCAAGGTGCCTTAGATTCACAGTAATTTTGTTTTGTGGTTTGATTTACTGGTGAATGCTTTAGTTTTACGTTTTTTTGCTTTACCCACACACATGCACATACACACACCAAATAGAATCTGAGCTCAAAGATTGCGTTTTACCTAGTATATTTCTTTCCCTGGTAAATGTTTTTTGTTGGTATTTTTAAACTTTCTTTATTATCCTATTTTGTGTAGTAAATGGATTAATACTACAATAAGGGCCAAAATAATTATGCAATTTGAAAAGACTCACTGGGGTAAAAATCTGTAATAATTTTATACAGAGAATTTGAGAAATGATTTAAAATAGATGCATTGATGATGAGTTTTACCTATAAATCAAAGTTATTAGTTTTAAAAGTTCACAGTTATTATTTTTAGATGAGCTTATTACTTAGAAGAAAGCATTTTGTAGCAGTAAAGTACCACTGAAACTAATTTTTGCCGTAAAAACAGTTTTGCCATTGTGTATATTTTAGAAAATTTTCTTCTTTATACATCTGAACTATGATTTTTGCCCTTCTCTGTAAATGTCATACTTCAGCACAGTTCAATAACCGACCTCCAAATAGCTAATTGTATTTAAAATAAAGCCTAAAATATCTGTCAAACCTTCAGAGTTCCTTTAAGATTATCAATGTTTTCATCTGTTGACTGAGAAAACTAAGCCCGAAACACAGGAAAAGCATTTATTTGGGGTTTTAGGACTACAGTCTGGGCGTACAAACCCAAGAAACTCTTGAATTGTGTGCCAGTTCTCCCAGAGTGGAGAAGGTGTATAAACACAAATAAGTACAGTGTAGTTCACACACAGGTCTGCTAAGCAAATTAAAGCTAAAAGTCAGTCAAGTTCTGGTTGATGCAATAATATGCAAATTAGGTGAAGAGTTCTGTTGTTCCTGGGCTCTTTGTGGTGAGTCTACTTTGTTTAAGTTTCTTCTCTAGTGTGGGGTGGGAGAGTGGGAGCAGTGAATTAAGGAAGGCTGGACCCTTAACAGCTTCCCGACTATATTTGACTCTGTTTTTGTTTTCCATTTTTTTACATTTCTTGTCATGTCTCATCATATATAAATATTGATTTTAGTTTTCACCCACTTGGCCTAGCAAAGATACTTCCTAATTTTTAATATTAGCAATACAAGTAACATTACCAGTAATAATTATTGAAGCTGACATTTGTTGAATGGTTGCTATGTACTTTATCCCCCCCCCAAGACAAAAGAGAAAGGCATTTATGAGTTCATCTCTCTAAACAGAGTTATATTTGAACCCAAGAATAATGAAAACATTTTAAGAATAGTCTCAGTGAAGATTCTCATATTCTCATTTATGATGCTGGGTTTCAGGTTACAGTGTTAGGCTCTAGAGCATCTCCTTGTTTCCAGTTGGGATGGAAGACTCCTCTTAGTCCATACTTTCTACTTGATCCTTCTTGTATGCACTTGATCATTTATCACAGCTTAGTTGTCCCGTTGTGGGTGCATGGAACCCCCACTGAACAGTAACCATTTGTGCTACTTTGTCATGAAAGGTATTACAAATGTCCAGTTTTCTGGCTTCCTTCTCTCCCCGCCTATTTTTCTCCCCACTCCACCCCAGTGACTTTTATAATCAGGTGTGCTCTAACTGGTAGAATGAATTAAAGATGACTTTCTCACCACCATGCCTCCATCAGAGCACATTCCTCATAGTCATGGACATATTAAAGAATAGGGTGGGGGGGTGGGGGAAGCTTAGCGAGCTTTCAAACATTAATGTCATAGTCATTCTCCTAAAAGTACAAATCCTACTAGAAATCATAATTGATGATGACCTCGAAAACTCAAAATGCATCTCTTCTTCTGTGTGGTCTCTGGGTTATAGGGAATGTGTGGCATCTCTTCATGTCAAAGCATTCTGTTACCATAGAAACACATTTACTAGTTTCTAAACCCTTCCAACTAGTTCCAGGAACATTAACTCTATACTAGTATTTTTTCAAATGCCAAATATATGGTTAATAACTGACATTTGAATAGTTATTGCATATATATTGAAGTAACTGATAATGCTTACATTTGTTGTATTAGAAGTTTTATTGAAATAAAAGCATTTCAGATTATAAAAGGTACTCATCAGTCATCTGAAAAATAACACATTGTTTTAATACTTCCTATTAGAAGGATAATAACTGCTAGTTGACGCCTCTTGCCACTAACTGAACCACCTTTTCCCATATTTTGAGCTTGACATATTAATCTGGGAGAATATAATTTAATTGCACTCTGCTTTTTAGTATTATTTATATGTTAAATCCCAACTTTATTATGGAGACGTGATATTTATTAAGCCTACTGTCCATTCACTGACAAGATGAATAATTGTTCACTCTTCTCCCTTGACAGAAAATTTTGTATATCGTATCCATATTCCTTCTATTTTCTTAGTTGAAACTAGGAATATCATCTCAGTGGATATACAGAAATATCCAAGGTGATATAGCAGTTCAGCTATACTAAATATTTAAATACCGTTTTAAAAAGTCAGTGCTTAATAAATTTTTTAAAAAGCAGTTTAATTTTCAGTATCTGTATTTTCAAAACGAAGGAATGTCAGTTTGTTTTTTCATTCTGTTTTTTGAGTTCCACTTAATACATTAATTCAATTATCAGTTCAAGCTATCCTTCTGCCATGTCCCTCTAGACAGATGTAGTATTTTTCATAGCACATTAATTTTCTGACATTTCTTCTTTCTTTCTATACATATTGTTAAAATGTTGAAATGTATGAAACTATGTGTATGAATATATATGTATATATCCAGCTGTATTTGTTATGTGTTTTCTTATATTTCTTAATGTTTTCTTCCCTATCATGTAGCATATGGTATTACATGTAAGTGAACCTAGTCAAGACTATATATTTTATGTTTTCATGCTTTTAATGGTTAATGCTTCATTTTTTTAAAAATCATTGATTTCTTTCCATCTCTTCATTCTTTTTTGTATTGATTGCTGAGCATTCAAAAAAGTCATCCATTTGTTCTAATTTCCTAGTCATATTTTGTGAATTTGTCCACACCTTCTGTTTCTGGAATCCTTTCTCTGTAGTCTGTAGCAAGACTTCTCTCTGACCCAATCCATGTCCCTTGTCCCTTTCTTTTCTCCGGTAACAGATTCTAGGAAAATCTTCCAAAAGTCAGGCATATCAACTCTGTTCTACCAGTTCTCTGTAATACCCAGCAAACACACATTCACAAACTATAAAAACTGTAATGGAATTTCTTAAATTTAATCTGATCCTTCACCTTATACTTTGAAAAGAGCTGTCATTAGTTCAATTTGGGGTACTTAACCTTATTCCTATAGATATTTAGTAAATGGATAGCAAAGAAAACAAAACTCGTGTTCTATCTTGGTTCCCTTGTTAGTTGAATGCATTTCACAGACTTGTTTTCCAAAACTGCCAACTAAATACCACAAACTGATTAGCTTAACAGCAGAAATGTATTGCCTCACAGTTCTGGAGGCTAGAAGTTTAAATCAAAGTATTAAAGGCCCATTCCTTGTTCTCAGTCTCTTTCCTATGCTGGCCACCTTTGACATTCCTTAGACTATAGAAGTATTACCCTTCATCTCTGCCTTTATCTTTACCTGATGTTCCCCTTGTATGTGTGTCTGTGTCTAAATTCCCACCCCACCTATTTTAAGAGAGATTAAAGAGGCACTTTATTTTTATTTAGTTGTTCACATTGGTCGTTCCTTCCCCTGGCCATGGATCTTGAACCCGGGACCTTGGGATGTATATGGGACTACTCTAAGAGTGTACTAGACCACTGGGACACAGGGCATGCCCCAAATGTCCCCTTCTTATAATGACACTGGTCATATATTGGATTAGGATTCACCTACTTCAGTTTGATCTCATTTTAACTAATTATGCAATAATTATTTCCAAATAAGATCACATTAGAATTTTAGAAGGACATAATTTAATTCATAGAACATATCATGCCAATAAACTTGTTTCTCAGTGATTTTACAAGTAGATCTTGTGTTTGGATTAAAATACAAATCAAATACAATTAATGTGAATGCATTTAATAAATGAAGTCTTGAGCATTTATGCGTTGGCTAGTTTCACTAAGCACTCTGATTGCTCATGGACTTGGAGGGTCCACTTATTCCTAATTACACTAGCTTAATCTCATTTAAAGAGTAAATTAATTGTTTCTAAACTTATGCCAGCAATTGTTACTCCGAGACATTAGCGAAATCTCTAAACATCTTTTTAACCTTTTCATCAAATGGTACTTTAATTCTAATTCAAAAATAACCATGACCGTAATGAGCATTTAGTCAAATAAACCATAATATATTATTAAGTAGAACTGTATTGATGTCCTATCTAGATAAACTGGCTTCTTTCACCATCTAGTATTTTCTGTGTTTAAGAATTAATTTTTTTCTTGATGGTGCTCTACTCCATTGTAATGTAATCATGGTGGATTTAAGTCACCAGCTATCGAAGTCATTGTTGTTCTAAATGGCATCTAGTGACTCACTTTCATTTGTACCTTTTGCTACTCTTTTTCTTGAAGCTGCAGGTCTGTACCCACCAGCCAACAGATGGTAGTAACTGTCTTAATTGAGTCTTAGGGCATGTGCTTCATTTATTCCCAAGGGGAGACACTAAAGCAATTAGCTGGAGCTCTAGCATTTGCCAACATGTATTTATTCTGTTTAAATGATATTCAAATTCTACATCTGAAACTTGAAAGGAAAGGAAATCGTCAGTGTTAATGCTGCTTTTGGTTATTTTCTAGACCATCATATCTTACTTTTCCTTTCATTCAGCATTGTTAAACTGACTCATCAGTGCTTTTCAAAGATATGTTTACATTAAAGCAGAGCTAGGAAGTTAAGAAACCTAGATTGTAGTGAGTTTTGCCACCCTATCAGTGGGATTCACAGTAAATCACCTTGCCTCAGTTTCACGAAGAGAAGCTCTGATTGTCAGAACTTGGAAGAGATGACACAAAGCTGCCAGTGCTTATCTTCGTAAATCAATCTGCTTCTGTGTTTAGTGTGAAAAATTGGGAGATTACATATCCACCATGACCCAATTTCTTATTGTGTGATTTGATTTTAATGTCAGAGATTTACCGTTGTTGATCTAATTTGACCGTCAGTAAAATACCTACTCCCCATGTCTGACTTTTGCTTCAGTTTTATATCTAAGCTAACTGATTAAGAATATTTTTTTAGATACAGAGTTTATGTGGGCAAATGTTACTCTAAAGCTGATTATATTTGTGCATATACGAGTTGATTTCCACCAAGGTCTTAACAAAATATCTCACTTGTAATAGCTGAGATGCAGTTTTTGGCGTGTCCTGGTCAGCCTCGACTATCACCTCTATTCTCCCTTCTTGTGCCATCTCTACCCCAGTGTAGTCTCTACTGTTGTCAGTGTTCCTTTAGCATAGGTTTTCAGTGGGGTGATTCACTTCTCTGAGTTCGCTCCTTCCTTCCCAGGGGACTTGGACATCTGTACCTGCACAAGCCTGCCACCCTGTGACACGGGCTGCTTCTCGTACATCGGTCATGCCATCAACCAGAATGGACATTGATTGACCATTCAGGCTTGACACATGAAAACCATTGTAGGTTCAAGAAGAGAGTAACATTATCAGACTTGTGCTTTAGAAAAGTCAGCTATAATCTTTGGGCAAAATTATAGCACTAATGCTTCCTATGAAAGATCTATTGAATTAAGCAACTCTGAAAAACAGGAAGTGAATATATACTGAAGAATCTTAAATCAGAATTTTAAAATTTTCGTATTTTGATTAAGGCAAGTCTCAGTTCTCAAATGTAATGTTTGTATGAGGGTATAAGAGAGCGACATACAGTTCATTCAATTAAGGCATTATAGAGTATGATATATATTTCTATAAATAGATATCCAATTCAACTCACAAGACAGCTCAATAAACATAAACTGCGCAGAGGCAATACCCCAATCTCCCATGATTTTCACCTTAAAGATATAAAATCTTACTTTTTTTTTTTTTCCCAGCACATTCTATTTCCTTACCTAACATTCCATAGTATGTATGTGATCTTCTTCCTTTGAAATCCTGGTCTGGCAACACCACTTTTAGAGCACCCTTTCTCTTCCAGCTTCCCCTAGCCTTACACTGTTCGGTTATGCCCTTCCTTGAAGATCCCCTAGCTTTTTCTTTGTAATTCTAATGCACTGTGTATCATATTCCAGCACAACTGTCTGATTACCTTGCCTACCTAGAGCAGGGTCATTAGGAGCTGGAATTGTGTCACTCTTTGATGCATTTCTCAGCCTATTCAGTGCAAGGCATGCATTTGCTAAATGAATGAAGGATGAAGACGGAACGGATTGACTCTACATCCAGCTCCTTAACACTTTGTTTCTCAGCGTACTTAACATTTCATGCTTTGATTTTTTTTTTTTTCCAAGACTAGCCTTTCAAGCTTTCCCTCGTCAATTTAAGAAACAAATTGGATGTTTCTTGGAAGTGTAATACGGAATCATATTAGAAATTAGAAAGGGACGTTGGCATGCCACTTGTTCTTTAAGACTTGCATCCTGACCATGCTTCAGTGGATTTTTAGGAAGCCTAACAAAGAAGGCTACAGAACACCTGACAGCAGGCTGGGTCCTGGTCAAAGTTTAAAATCATCTAGTGAAACTGCAAATGTAAATGCATCTTTTTATATACAGACCATTTTCTTGCTCACCCACTTTGCACCTGAGAGGGAGACTGCTAGGGAATAGGAAGAGACTATGTTATGAGAGAGTGACTGTAGACTTCTTTTTAATAACAAATAAAACTGCAATTGTTAAAAGTCAATCTGCAATAACTTAAGCTTTCTGTGTTATAAGGTGATATTTAACTGCTTTTGGAATAATTTCTACATATATTATTTACTAATAGTTTTATTTTTATATTATAGCTATTTTCAAATATTCATCATATTTGAGTGTCTATTATTTTTAAATATTTGAAGTTGTGTTTTATATGCAAATAAAACCAATCAAAGTAAAATTACATCATGTGAAATAATATTTCACAAAGATTCCCAGATGATATGGTTCAGTGCTTTCTTACAGGTAGAAAATCACTTTATTAATGGAGAAAACTGAAGTTCATCTTGTCTTGGGAATACAGGTTGATCTTTTAATAGAGTAACTTGCATCAAAGTTGTCTTATTGGTGCATGTTAAGCAGTGGGTTTTTATACTAAGATTTGGAGAACAACTTCTGAAGACAGGCACACCTGAGTTTAATCATAATTCTCTCACCTCATAGAGAGTGATCTTGGCAAGCTACTTAACTTCTGTAGTGTCAGCTTTTTTGGATTGTTTGTGTTTAATGAGAAGACAGATGTAATTCATGTAGTATATTGTGTCATTTTGTTGTTGTTTTGATGATTAATTTTTATTGCATTCAAGACATCTATTTTTCAAATGATTTCATTTTCTGAAGATGTCTTTTTCAGCTGTGACTACTTAGGCAAAGCTTGGAATTTCTGTTGTCCTACCATAAACAAATGCAGAATACTCTGTGGTAACCTTGATACTAGAACAATGTCTCGCAGATTTAAATTCTACCTAATCATTTCTGTTTGCTTTTCATGACTCCAATCTTCATGAATTTCAGTTAACATGCTTTAATTAAATAAAACCAGTTGCCCAACACCACAGTTGAAATTTAACCATGTATAATTGCAGAAAATAGAAATATCATTACTTGCTCTTCCATCCAGGAAGCACTATGTAAGTAGCAGGTATGGCTATAATCACTGACCAATCATGTCACCTCTATCAGAGTTGCTCAGTGATAGATCACTGCACATCTGTTAGTGCATTCCCTCACAGACAGGGAAGCATGTAGCTGTGGTGCCTCCTTGGCTCCAGGTGATACAACTCATAGCATTTATAAATATGGATACTTTAAGCAGGAATTGGCCAATGAAGATAAAAGTGCACAGAACAATTGAAAGTGATGATGCTGGAAGTGCCGCTTGAATCTAAGGTGAAATAGCTGACCTGGGATTTTGACACTGCCATCATTGCAGAGACTAGATTAACAGGCCAGAGTGAATGAAGGGAATTTAGTATAAATGAAGAAAGTGATTGTGACTGAAAAGATGATGATGGCCCAGAGGAAGTGACACCATCAAAAAGCTTCATATTAAAGGGATTCTCAGAGGCATTTATGAATTTAAAAACATGAGGGATTAAACTTTCGAAGTTAGTCCAAACTTAGAAGAGTGACAAATCACCAAAGCAGAGAAAAGATGCTTCCTATGAGTCCTGAGCTTTAGGATGAGATGAAGGCATGCACAGATTGTTCAAACTCCTCTTGATAAGTTTTTACAAAGAAATTAAATATTCTCAATGGGTTTATGTTTACAGTTATAGTGTTTATTTCCCTATACAGTTTATAACAGTAAAAATCTTAAAAATTTTTGACAAAGTAATGTTTAATGACACAGAACCATCATAGTTTTTGACATTGCTAATATTATTTGGTTATGAAGTACATATTATATGACTTTAATATTGTTAGTCATTTTTAGTACTTTCGTCACCTTTTAAGGGCAATTCATATAGTGAAAGATGCCTTGTTGACTACAAAAGTCTTTCTTTCTAATATTTGTGACTTTTAATTTTCAAAAAGTCCAGAAATTAAATATTCAGAGACTCATATTCTGTGGTACTTTTGGTCAAATATTTTTGTACTTTAAAAGGTTGGGTTTTGGGGGTGTTTTTGGGGTTTCTTTTTTATTTTCATTATAAAAGAAAGTCCTGCTGGTATGCTCCATAGGCAAACAACCAAATGGCTTCATTATACACAGCAGGTTTTAGGGACAGTTCTGTAGCAATTGCTAGATTTACCATTCATATTTACAGTCTCTTGGGGGTGAGAAATGAAGTCTCGTTTGCTAGTTTAAGTCAACAAGCTGTGGGGTTTTGGTGTGTATTTGTAATTTGCATTCCTAATGCTTTGATCTTAAAGCATCTAAAATAATTAAAACTGTCTTGTATCATTCAACCTTACAATAAGTACCTATAATTTAAAATCTCCAAATTGATTGGTTTTGAAAGATGTTAGAGTAATGAATAATAATAATAGCCTCGGGATATTTTTAATGCATCAGATCCTGTGCTTTGGTCTGTGTAAGAGAGAGGAACCTTGATTAGAATTTTAGAGAATGTCCCCAGTGCCATCAGCAAGCTCACATCAATGGGCTGTTTCCCTTGGGGACTCACATTGACAGCATGCTTGGTCACATAAAATAATGAAAAGCCTTACGTGCAGAATGTTTGTCTTTTGAAAAATTGGTTTAATCACGTTCATGGAAAGAAACTACTTGAAGCATAACTTAAACCTGAGAGTGGACAAACTGACTTCCTGCTCTGCTTTTTCCAGCTTTCAACTAAAGTGGCCTCCTTAGCAGTCACACAGCAAGGAAACCAATTTGTTTGGTGGGGCAGGGGGGGCATCTGCCCTCTTTTTCCCATGAGCTTCTGTATAATTTCTCATGTCATTTATTGTATCTTATTATCAGCTTTATAAAGAAAAAAATTAAACTTTTGCTCCAGAATATTTTTGCCTGAGTCTGAGGTGGAGATCCCGATGAGGAGAACAAGAGGTCAGTGGTAGTCAAGAAAAAAGGGTCAGAAATGGTGATTTTTGAAGGTCCTTTGTTAATTCTCAGATTTCGGTGTTTTTGTTTTTGCTGTTTTTTATTTACATCCATAAACAAGGGCAAGTTCAGGAGTAGGGAAATGGAGATGTGTAAATCTGAGCCAACCTGAGGACAGTGAGACATTCAGAATCATTCCAGACCCACAGAAGGCAGCCCTGATGCCACTTCCACTTAGGCCTTCACTTCAGAAAATCGCATGCAACCTTCCCTTTGCTTGAATCCCATGTAGGAAAATGAGTGACTTAGATTCGCTGCTGTTCCTAACCCTGTTGGTTTCCTGGCCAGTTCAGGGGTGCTATACTCACAGCCTGAGTCTTTTGACTCAGCCTAAAGCTCTGGTGGCCCCAGGAGCATCCAGGCTTGCTCTACCAGGGCAGGGTCTCAGGCTCCACCTTGCCTTCTTCCACATCTGTGAACTCCCACCTTCCTGTGGTGGGTCCTGACTGAGCTCAGACCTTCCTTTTGCTGGGAGCCACCTGCCCCTTCTCTCACTTTGTTATTTTGGGAACTACAGTTAAAGTCTTAGAGAATTATTGTACCCCTTTCCCAGAAATGTCATTCCTTTATCATTTAGGTTCCAGAAGTAATTCATTCTTAACCATGATGTCTCCTGTTTTGTTGGCGACTCTTCGATGCCAATTCCCCTGACATGCATGACCTCAGTTCCCCCAGTGACCCTTTTCAACCCTCTTACAGACTAACAGATGAGATAATAACTTCCTTGCTCAGGGTAACACTGGGACATAGTGGGATTTGGAGTGACACACTTGTCCTCTCTTACCTCTTTTGTAGCACATCACACATTACATGACTATTGTCTGCCAGCTTCATTTTTATCTTCCCCCAGTCCTCTGTCTTATCTCTTTTTCACTTCTGCCTCCACCCTCAACATCTAGGCCCATGCTTGGCCCACAGCCCTTGTTCCATAAATCAAGTTTATCAGAGGAGTAGATGAGTGAGTGGAAGTTTGAATCAGTTCCCAAATAGCTGCAGAGTAAGAACAGAATCAGCAAGAAAGACTAAAATCCAGTTTTACAAAATTAACATGATATTTGCAGGAATAATTTTCTCCTATACAAATTTGGTCATGGTGAGAGTTGATGTAACAGAACTCTTAAAGACCCTGCGGATTAATTTATTTCTTGGTGTCAAAGAAAGGCACAATAGCTGGTTATAATAAGGACACTAAAAAATGATGATTACCCTTTTTACTATATGAATTCTGTGTAGAGACCTTTTGGTTACTGACCAGGTGGTAGATGAGGGTGGTTCGGGTAGGAGGGCTTGTGGGTGTCTTAGGGCTGCTCATATCTGCCCCAGCAGTGTGTTCCACTGCATAGTTGAAGGACAGACAGAGAAATGAGGTCAACAATCCTGGACAGTGGCAAGGTGCCCGGACACTGACGGGGAATTCAGAAGGCCAGCAGGCATTCCCACTGCCATCAGAAAGGCAGAACGTTGGCAAAAGGTTGTAGGATCTCCAGAGTGGTGTTTGAGCCAACACCATGCAGCCTGCCCTGAATATTGACCCCTAGACTAAGTGACACCCTCCTGCCCTTGAGTCATTAATCTACCCTTCTATGGAACTAACTTATTATGGGATGAGTCAGGCTGGAGAAAACAGTCTACTGTAACTTACTCAGTTTACTTATTCAAAAGCTGTAGTGAGTGGCTCAGAGACAGGACCAAATCAAAAATTCAGAACATCCTGCTTTCTATATTTCCTATGATGATTCTTCTCATCTACCAAGCTGCACAGGGAATAGAATTCTGAGCTCAGGGACACCACACAAGTCTAAATCTTCTATACGTAAGAAATTATTTGTGATTTGGGGCTAATAAGAAATGAAGTTGATATCTACTTAATATAGTAGCTCCATTTTTTTTTTTTTTTTTAACATTTGGGCTGTCTAGAATTATTTCAGAAACTCTTTAAGACAGATGATTATATTACATATTCATTTGTTTGGAGGAGGAAAGGTACTTAGTAGTCTCATTTGACTCACCAGAAAGTAATGCTAAATGTTATGATTAGGAAAAGGAAAAAAATTTGCCCCAAGCACATACCCCAAGCAAAAGGTATGACCAAATGAGATTATAAAAAGAAAACTCAATATGTATTTATTTATAAAATTTATTTGTGACATTATTATGCATTTCAATTAGTAGAGGAGTTAAAAGAGAGCAACTGGTTATGGTGATTAAAATTTAAAATCTTTAGAGAACCAGTGGCTCAAAAGGTAATCATAGTTGGAAATGTTACACAGATTTACATTTAATGAAAATTTTGTTCAGTTTTAATTAATGGCAGGTAACATTTTTTTAAATATATTTTACATGGTAGCTTATTTTCCTTGTCATTTCTTTGCTTACAGTGAATCAGAGCCCCTGACCAAGGATTACTTCATTATGGAAAAATTATTTCAAAACTTGATTTGTCATTTATTACTAGCCAAATATTACACTTCCTTTTTCCTTTCAAATGCACATCAACAGGGGGTTGAAAATCAAGTTAAAAAAAACCATAGTTGTTTTTTGCTTTTTTTTTCAGTTTTGAGAAAATTCCATAGAAAGTGGATTATATAATAGGAATGTGAACAACATTATAAAGTTGTGCCAAGTACTTCACAGAGGGATACAGAAGGGAAAATACTAATGTGGTTACTCCTTCAGTAAAAAGGTAATTAATAAATGACTATAAAAGATATTATAGGAAAATAGATTCCAAATTTTAATAGGACAGATCTTAATGTTATATGGAACTTTTCTTATTTGAAGATAATGTTTCTGTAAACTAATTGGATTGAATATTGTCACTTGATTATAGCATTTCATAAATTATATGTTATGGACTTTTGAATAATGTGAGTAATTTACTCTTTATAAAGATAATTCAATTTTTGTATTCATTTACATTTGTATATCGCCTTTTTGCAAACATAAAGCAGCACTCTAAATTCACACATTTATTTTGTATCTGACCCAACCCTTTCGACCTATACGTCTAAAAATAATCCCATACTTGAAAAATGACTCTCAATTTAATGGCATAATGGGAAATTTGCTTTTCATAACTGAACTCTCCACCCAATGTTTTATTTGGTTATATTTAATGTGAATTTTCAAAATGTAATCATCTGGCCATGGTAGCTCAGGCACTGAGCCTCTGAGAGGGGTGCAGACCAGGGACCTGGGTTCATTACCCAGGGTCAGGGGCATGGAGGAGGGGGAGCAATCAACATAAATAAACAAATAAAAGTACTTCCTGTTCTTCCTTCCTTCATTCAAAAGTTCTTCTACCTGCTCTCAAAAAATAAAAGATTGAACTTCTTTAAAATTTAAATCTGACAGAATCTGGTTTTGAATTCAGTGAACTGGAAGCCAGAATCTTAAATGGGTTGAGATAACTCACATCTTGCCCTGTAATTAATGTCATCTGCAAACTTAGTACATTTGCTCTGGCCTGCCCTCTGGGTCTTTAATGAGCATGCCCTGTCCCTTAAGAAGGGAAAAAACACTAATAACTCAAAGGCTAATATTTGTGCAGAGAAACACTATTTTCTCAGATTATTGCTGTGATGTGAGACAGAATCAACATCCTGATAGATTCTATGACTTTTCCCCTTTTCAGGAGAAGGGGTTGTGTTAGTCTGAGAGATTTACTCCTAGAAGCTGAAGTTGCTGTTTCTCAAGAGTCAAAGAGATTTATATTAGCTACCTTGGTGCACCCCATAACTCAGTGGCTAATATATTTGCCCCATATCAAGCCCAAGGACCCAGGTTTGAGACCCAGCGTTTGGGAAAGAAAAATACAAAACAAAACAAAGCCCATTTCTAGTAATACCACAAGAATAAATTACATATGTATGTAATTCTCAGAACTTTCTTTGAAAACTGTAATGATGTGTAATACTCAGAGGTACTGACATTCTCTTCCAAGTATGTGCATCACAGAGCCCTGTGTCTCCGTCATCACAGCCAACCTCACAGTGAACTTGGTGCTCTGTGTTCTTGCTATGAGCAAGTTTAAGTTGATCTCTCTTGAACCCTGAGCACAGGACAGGATGTAAAACTTCTCCTGGACTCAGACACCAAAAGGGGATTATCCTTCTCACTCACTTGGGTGAATTGAGCAGGCTTTAGACAGTTTTGCTAGCACTGGGAGAAGAGACCAGCCCACTGTACTAGCACATGTTCACTAAGGATTCATTCTCAGTGTGAAGCAAGCACTGTACTAAGTGTTCTGCATGTGTTGCTGTATTTAGTCCTGATTTAACAATCCTAGGAGAGGAGTCATATTTTATCTCTTTCTACAGACGAGATTGAGACACAGAGAATTTAAGAATCTTATTGAAGGACACTTAGGTAGTCAGGTAGAGGCAATATTTAAAGGCGGGTTTCTCTTCAGAGTTCATGCCAGGTTGTCCTCTGTGAAAAGGCAACATGAGAGAGAACTTCTTTGCCAACGGACCTCTGGAGCAACCGAGTGCCTTGGGCTTACCTGTTCCTCTCTTGGAGAAAGCTTGTTGTTACTTTAATTTGTAGTTGGATCACTGTAAATTCTGGGGAAAACCACCTTCCTCGGAATCTCTGACTCATCTTGACTAACCATTTTCTGAAATATTCTGCTGCTCACCTACTTATGCCCTCCTCCATCCCCAACATCTGGTTTCTTAAAGACTACTCTCCTGGTTCATTTTCATTTTTCTTTAGGAATACAAAAAGGAATTCCCCTTGCGTATACCTCACATTACTATGGAACACTAATCAAATTGTATCTTTAGCAGACAATAAATTCCATATGTACACATGCTAACCAAAGACTGAACTAAAGTCGTGTTACAATATGTTGGACTTGGGAGGGCTTTTCTGTCTCAGACCCTTATCTCCCAGATGTCAGTACTGTGCATGGATAGTTAAAGATAGCGTGGGCCTCATTCAGATGTGGAGGAGTGCTTTATGCTGGCGGTAACTTATAGTCTGGGGTAAAAGCCTTTTATTCCTGATTAAAAAGTCATGTTAGCCGAAGCAGTAGAACACTGACATTACTAACTGAGATTCGGAAGTGAGAGAGATCTGGATTGTAATCCTCATTCAGCCACCTGGCAGCACTCGTGCTTTGGCAGATTCATCCACTAATGCATGGCTATCTCTAGACTGTTACGTACCAAATACTGTTCTGGGCTCTGGAGATGCAGACCACGACTCCTCAGTGGAACTTCATGGGAGATTGATGGTACAGAAATACATGATAATCCTGTTGGCATCACCTTTAACTTATTTCAGAAAATGACCTGTTCTCCACACCCCACTGTCAGTGAGGTCCAAACCCCTGGGCTCATTGCAACAACCTTTTAACTGGTCCCCTTCCAACCTGGGCAACTATAGCCTGTCCTTAACAGGGCATCCAGAGAGCCTTCTTCAGTAATGAGTCTAAACCCTCACTCTTGGCTCCAAACATGAAGTGAACTGTTCTCTCTTGAGATGGCCCTTATGGAGACCCACATGCCCTATGGTCCCAACCTTAGGTCACCTCCTTCCTCCTGTGCCAGCCCCAGTTGTGCCTCCAGGCCTCTATACTTGTCCTTCCCAGCACCTCTGGTTTTACTCCCTCATGTCCTTCCAAATTTTGCTCAAATATCCCCTTTTCAGTGAGAAGCTCCCTGTTTGACATAGAGCAGTGCCTGAATGTAGGAGGAGCGAATGTAACTATTGGGTATACAGACAGGCCAGCTCTAACATTTAGGCCAAATATATTCCTTAATACTTTTAATAGTTCTATAACCCATCGATGGAATTAGTCTGTTTTGAAGGTCTTGGAAATCCTCTTCCAGACAGTGCGATTTGAATGTGCCATGATAGCAAATGCAGATGTTATGAATGAATGAACACTCAGTCTCTTAGGAAGAGATCAGGTAAAGACAAATAGATTATCTTCTTCATTCTAGTCCAAAATTTACTCCATATCACATTTGTAATTCTGGATACTGGAGGCCAGCAGATTTTCCAGGAATAGTTTGTTAACCCAGAAGCAATTCAAGCTTCTCCTTAATGTAATACTCACAGCATTTGGAGACTCCTTCCCAGACTCTAAGCCAAGCTGTTCTCTAAGGACCTACAGACAAACAAGTGAGAAGACCAGAAAGTACACGACTCAGGATGCAGTGGGTGGCTGACAGCAGAGTCTCTTTTGTGGCAGGTTAATTTCATGGCATTTTTGTGCAGCTCTGTCCAGAATTCCTAAAGCAGGAAAAAAAAAATCAATAGTAGGCAAGCCAATTAGAGAGCCTAAGTGAAGAAGTTTCTCGCATCTGAAGAAGAAGGCACATGGAAAGAGTTGATAGGATTCTGTGCAGTGCTTTCTCTGTGGCAGCTGGACCCAGATACAAGAATAAATAGTTTGTTCAAGTTTCTTCCCATTGGGACAAACCATGAACCAGCATTCAGGAAAGGAGCCAGGGAACACTTAGAAAAGGGAAGCTCTGGAGACCTTGGTTTTTATAAGGACAGAGTCACAGAACCAGTGCCCAAAGCAGATATGACCAACTTAGTGGATGGAGTCCCTAATCTCTCAGTACCTGAGTTTCTTCCTTGACCAAATGGTGACACAAGAAGCTTTCAGGGTGGGGCAGATTGCCTGCTGCACACTCCAGCTCCATCTCCTTTTAGCTGAGGTAAAATGAGCGTGTTCTTAGTTTTTCCATGTATAAAATAGAGAGAAAAAGCCTCACCTAATAAGATTGTTGTAGGAGTTAATGTGTTAATGTTGGTAAAGTAACTTAGAACAATTCTAGTCCATGTAAGTATAATCTAGGAGTTATTTCTATAATGTAGTATTACCTAATGAATATGTATATTAATAAACAGTCTATGTAACCAGAAGACACTTTTACCCTTTCCTTATTTAATCTGCATTAAACTTAATAGAAGATACTTAGGTCTCCTATTTCCTTAGAAAATGAGAAGAGATTAAATACAAGATAGCTTTTTACAAATTTAAATCAGGAAGTGTCTTTGTAAATTAAATACGTATACAATAGCGTGAAATCTTTTAGCTTCCTAAAAGTAAATATCAGAAAGATTTTAAGATCTTTAGATGTGAAAAAGGTAGGTCCTGTCTGCACGAATGTCACTAACTTAAAAGTTCTAAAAATGTTTCCCCAGTTATCATCAATCTCCTTATTGATAAGAATGCCATTTGAAAAACCCCAAAATGCTTAACTCAGTACATTCCTTTTCTCTTTCCTACTGTCTGCATTGACCTTCTTCTGGGACATTATTTTCCATACATTTGATGAATCAGCACATCGCATCCTGGAAATACCTACACCTGCTAGCTGGGGGCATTGTGGCCCAGAGACAGTCAGAAAACATTGGAGACTTACAATGAGAAGAAAAATAGCCACATATGTTAGGGCTTTCAGATTGTTCCCATCCCTAATGGTCATCTCTTTTGGAAGGCACAGATGATCAAATGCGCGGTCAGGGTCCTGTATTGAAGATGAGTCTTGGAAGTGTATTCGGTGGCTAGTTTAGGTGGAACGCTGCACAAAAGGTTTCTTCTAAGCAGAGGTTCCTCATGGGATGAGGGCTGCAATGTTTCTGGGGGGCTGCATCAATGAGAATGTTTTTACTCATATTTTCAAATGCATAACAGCAGAGTCTGTAGCTGCCTCAGTTGTGAACATCTTCCGACCATGTAGGTTAAAAATGCCCCAACCTTCTTTTTGAATCGTAAGCATATGGTTAGAAAAGCATTTCCTTTTTATGGATAATAACTTCAGATCTTAGTGTGGTACAGCCTGGGGAAAGCTGTTTTCCTTTGCCTTTCTAAAACAACTAGCAATAATAATGATAAATTTTAAAAAGCACTCAACCCTTTTTGTGCTTCCAGCCTTACAATCTCATTTTTAGATTTTCATTTTAACATTGCCTACAGACATTATTCCTTTATATTACTTTAAACATTTAGAATTAGGATTATTCATGATTTTTTTTTTCTGAAAAAGTGGGATAAAGGTATCATCTAGTAGCCAAGAAAATAAAAATGAAAATTACTCTGCCTGCACTGAAATCCAGGTTTGGGAGAATGAAAGTCAGACCACAGCAGTGAAGAAGGTATGCATGTCTCTTCTGAGTTTGAGGGAAAGAGTCCTGTGCAATGCAGATAGGTGATCTAACTCCCCAAGTGATTTGCTTCTCTTTGGCAAGATAGCCGCTAGCACTTAAGCCCATGTCTGAACAGAACTGTTACCTCCCAGGACTGACAAGGCATGGGAATGGGAGGTGATTCAAACCTGGAAGCAGGCAGGTATGTGTCAAATCAGCCCCCTTGGGACAAGTAATGATTTTTAGGGACCGAATGACTGAACCCAAATGGACACAGAAAACCTAGAAGCCTGAGGATGCAATCCCTACCTGTTTTCCTCATAGCCAGGAGCAGGATGGAGAGCAAACATACTTTTGTCATACCCAGGGCCCTTGCAATTCTTGAGGGGGAAAATCAACAGCTGTTTCTCCTGGATTTTCTATTAGGAAAGAAGCTACAATCAGAAATGGAGAGTTGCTGTCACCATGTGTGAGTTTGTAACCACCTCCACAGTAAGCTTCGGGCCTGACAAGTCAGCAGCTGGTCTGACATGCCCACATAAGTTCATCTTTCTCTCAGTGACATTGGAAACAATCTTTTTTGTGTCCCTAAAAAGAAAAAAAGAAATAAGACTTACCTTTCCATTGGTAAGAAACTCTTTAAAAAATTATAATTCTATAAATGTTTTTTTAAATGTATTGAGAAATTGGTTGAAATATGTATTTGTTTTTTTATTTTTCTTGTGAACACTTGTAGTCGTCCAGTCAAAATTGTCATAGAGTGCATTCAGAATCTCTGATGGCTTCGCTTCCTCCCACCGACCAGCTTTCTGTGCAACTGTCCTAGTGCTCAGGCTGACTGTGGAAGGCGATGAATGTGGTTGCCTAAGTTCTTAGGGGCCTGCTGTGCCTGACATCATGCAAAGTGCTTGATACATATGATCTCATTTTAAGTTCACAGTGTTTAGTAAAGCAGATCACCGCCTTTGTTCTTTTGCTTTCTAGAAAGCCTAGACTCAGGTGTAGGCAAGCAACCTACTTCAGGACCTGCCCTCAGTAAGCAATGGAACCCAGGATTAAGCTGAGGTCTGTCTGACTTCCAAGTTGATACCTTCAGTCAGCATTTGCCCTATCAGTAAATTAAAGGTAAAATATCCTGCCTCCCAGACTTGTGTCCCTGGCTCCAAGAGCACCTTCTACAGTGCACATGGTTTTTAATAGAATGAAGACCAATACAAGTCATATGATCTGAGCATATTTAACGAAGATATCCAAACTGCATTTGCCCATAAATACTTTATATAGCATATCCTGTTCATAACACACTGCTTTCTTATGAGATTGCTTTAAATCTTTTTTTTCTAATGAATCTTCCCCTTTTGATCTCCCTGATCTTATTGTTCTTGTCTGAATTACCCTATAAATGTTTTAATAGCAAAGAATCATGGAGGATATAGAAATAAAAGAATAACCCCAGTGATACCCATTATCTATCAGAAGTTTCAGGCAAAGCATCTAAGGAAATACCTCTGATATTTCAACAGGTGCATTTCTTTCTGTGTTGTTTATTGTTGTATCAGAACATGTGCTTTTAGACTGCTGGATCTCATCCCAGAAGTGGCTGACCCTTTACTGTAGATAAAGATGCCTATACAAGAATTCAAAGGGAGGGAGTGCCAGCTCATATTGTTGAGGTTTTGATTTATCTACCCAAGAGATGTGTTATAAAGAATATGGCATTTTAAGTGCATGTCTCTGGGACCCATGAAATTCCCAGAGGATGGATATGACTGACTTTCAGGCTGTGTGAGCGGGTGACAGCTATTGCAGACACTGGAAGGGCAGATGAAATAGAATCAATGAGGCCATCACTCAGTGAAAGTTGCTTTGGGTGCATGTGAAAAACATGTTTCTCCCTCTAGTTTCCCTTGGATGATTCAGTCATTTAAACATTAGTGTTCCCTAAAGTTATGGGGAGTGAATAGTAAATGCCATGATGTCCTCTTGGAACTTACCTTGTGGAGCTGAAGACAGACAATAAATGAGTAAAATTTCAACTAGTGGCAACTCAATGCAGAAAAATAAGCATTGTAAGAGGATGGAACTTGGAGGTAGTCCTGTAGTCCAGAAACCATGTGGCTGTTGGTCTGAGGAAGTGACACCTGAGGAGAGACCAAATGAGGTAAAGTCATTGATCTTTGTTCATACCAGTTACACGCAGGATGCAGCTTCAGTGGTCTCACTGACATAGCAGCACAGTAAAGCCTTTGGTTTATTCTAATGTAGGTCTGAAAAGTCCATGAAACTGTTCACCAAACCAAGGAAAGATTATTTGCATTTTAGTCAATAATAGGTTTTCCAGATTCCAAACATTCATTTGAGAATGTTCCGTGTATAAAATTTTGATTCTAAATCAGTTAATCTCTACGACATTACCTCTCTATATAGCAAAGTGAAACTCATTTTTTCCTTGATTTGACTAGGTACTACACCAAACAGCAGAAACTCGAACTTTTAGGGTCTTTGTAATTGATTGATTTTGAAGTTAATTTTATTCTGAACGTGTAATATAGCAGCACATTCCATGTAGTGCATAACCAGAACCCCTTTTCTTTACTTTTTTGTGCTTTAATAACTTTTTTGAGGGCATTTTCTATATTTTTAAATAGCAATTTGAATACAAAGGTGGTATTATATATTTAACTATGGACTCACTTTCTTAAACAATTTAATATATTTTCTATATTTTTTTACTTATTTTTGGTTTGTTAATTAAAGTTTATTTTTGTCTGATTTGGTTCATTTGTTTGGTTTCTCTATATTACCATATATGACTGAAATAATACGTTGTCTTTATCCACTTTATTTCACTAAGCATAATATCTTCTGTTTATCCATGTTTTTGCAAATGGCAGGATTCGTCTTTTTTTAAAAGCTGAGTATTATTCTACTGTGTATAGATACCATATCTTTATCCATTCACCTGTTGATGGGCACTTAGTTTATTTCCAACTCTTCGCTATTGCATATCATACTGCAGTAAACATGGGGGTGAATGTTTTTGTATTTGGGGGTAAATATCCAGAAGTGAGAAAACTGGATCAAATGGAATTTCTATAATATAATTTTCTGAGGACTCTTCATACTGCTTTCCATATGGCTGTATCACTTTACACTGCCCCAGACAGTGTACAAGGGTTCCCTTCTCTGCATCCTCACCAGCACCTGCTAGTTCTTCTTGTTAGGTTAATAGCCATTGTGAGAACATGCCTCTTTTTATTTTTCATTTATTCAGCAAACTGTGATGCTTCATAGACCACTATTAATGGTCTCCTTTTATCTTTTGCCTTATTTTATAATATAAATTTCTGGATAGTAACTCTCGAAGCCACTCAACAGCTACCATGTTATGACTTACTGTCCGCATCAGGCTAGAACTGCCATTGGTGTCTACTTTAGGAGGAAATCCCTTCTTGTATTCTTGTGTCTTTTTTTTCTAGATTTATTCTTCCACCCTAGGAAGCATAACCTCTCCTAGCCTAAGTAAAAGTGCCTGCATGTCTTAGAAATATCTTTCTTCCATCCATCTGGTCATGAAACTAGGTAAAAACCATCTTTCCCTCAGTTTTGAAGACATTGCACCATTGTTTTCTGGATTCTTGTGCTGCTCAAATGAAGTTCTTGTGTCTCATTTTTCTCTCTCAGAGCTGTTAACTGTCTTCTTTGCAACCTGCTGTTGTGAAAATTTCACAGCAATGTGACTTATTGTGGATTTTTTTTGTCTCTTTATCCTTAAGACTGCTATTTCTGTCTCTATATGCCTGTATCATTTCATCTAATTTTTTAGTATAGTTTCTTAGTAAATTTTTCTCTCTCATATTCTTTGTTCCCTTTGCTAGAATTGTTACTGCCTGAATATTGAACCTTCAAACTGAACCTCTTAATTATTATCTTCTTTTCTCTCCTATTTTCTAACTTTTTTTTCTCTACTTTTTAGGAGATTTCTTGATTTTCCTCAAATCTTTCTGTGGACTCTGTTTTGATATTTTATTGAATTACCTTAAATTAAAATGTTAGTTTTTACCTTTTTTAAGAGCATTTGGTTTTTATTTTAGAAAGGCATTAGCTTCACTTATTTCTCTTCCCATACTTGTTGACAATTTCATAAGTATCCAGGTTCCTTTTTATTCTGTTCCTTTGAGTCCCTGACTTTCAAGTTAGAGGCTTGGCTGCACATTAACAGTTAAAAGGGGAGTAAAAGGAGTCAGAGTGGGATCTCATTGTGAAAGTGAAAGTTGTTGATTGCAGAATGCACTGTATGGGATCATAAACTGAGTCAACTTCTAAATTGGAGCCCCTAAACCTTAGTAAGTGCTCCATCTGTACACCCAACCACCCACCACTGCCTCCACATCTACCGGGAGCTCATCAGTTTCTTCAGAGAGAAATTATTTCCTTCCTGGACAGTGATGTCCCTACTACCAGCTACCTGTGTAGTAAGGACTTGGCGGAGGAGGCAAGCCAAATGCCCCACAGCTCAACGCCTTCATTTTAGCTCTCTCCTGCTTTCCACCCATTTCTGCCTTGCTGAGAGTCCAGTGATACTGACAAACGGAGGTCCCAACCCACCAGGCCTGTGCTTGGAGTTTTACAGGTTACTATCATCACCTTGGTTTCTAGACCCCTCCTTCACTGGGCCTATCTTCCTTTCGAGTCCTGCCTCTGTGAGAGGTAGTGCCAGGAAAATGCACCAGTTTTTCATGGGGATCCAACACCAATGTGCAACTTACTGCCCCATCAGGTTAGTTACTGCTTCCTGCTTATCCATCTGCTTGTATGGCTCATGCTCCTTGATCCTTTTTCTTGTTTTATCTCTTGTTTTATCCAACAAGGCTTTGGGAATGGAGGGAGATTAAAAAAAAGGTCACACTACCATTTAAACCCGAAGTAACATCTGGGATCCCCCAACCTCTAATGTTGAATGCACTTCACATTCAAATTAGAGTAGTGGGCTCCCTTAGTTAATAGTCTGTCTCCATATGATGCTTTAATCTTTAGGAACATTGAGCAGAAAATGCCCAATTCTGTTAACATGTGAGCATGAGCTGGTAAAGACCTTATACATATTAGTAATTATAAATTATCTGATTAACATGGCTTACCCTTTATAAGATTAACTGAGAAAGAACTTGTCAGTTGTGCCAGGTTTGTCTTAGTAGCTGTCCTGGTGATACACTCTGGGATACAGTTTCTCTCTGTGCATACTTCCTTTGGAAGACAAAAGAAAAACATTTCTAAGTTAATTAATAGTGTTTGTGACAGGGATTCAATTTTGTTCTATTTATACAGCAAATGTGTCTTTCTGATTCTTTACAAATAAAGATATGATATCCAGTGTAGGGAAGAAAATCTTTTCATTGTTATATTCTCTTTTACATTTCTGCTAATCTGCCTTACCTTTATCTCCCTTTTATCCATTTCACTTATTAGAAGGGGCAGGGGTCCCTAGTTAGAGTGTCAATCTAGAGAAAGTAATAATGGAATTATTCACCTGAAAGGGAAGAACATGTTCTCAAGTAACATCTTGGCCATTAGGTCCAGTAATTGACCTCTATTCTAGATTTTCGGCCACTGGCAAAATCTTCAGCACTGGATTAATAGGATACTCAGTTACCTCGTAGCAAAATGAACAATATTGATGAGACTTTTAAGTCCCATCTGACTATAAAATCTGTGAAACCCTCAGCTTCCTTGATAGCAAAGCAGAGTGAACCATTGCTAAGAGGACTTCTGTTGGACCTGCTCTTGAGTTGCAGCATCTACCAGAAAAGCACTTTATCCTCAAAGTCAAGCAGATCTAATAGCCCAGTTATACATAGAGATTGCAGTTCCACATGATACTACATATGCAACTTTTTGTCATTAGACCTTTCATTGTCTTTGCTTATTTACTACAGTCTCTAAATCCTAGAAATGCTTTAATAGTCTATGCCCTAGTGATGTGTGTAAAGGGAGGTGGAAGTCAAAAAGAGGAAGCATCAGGAATGGCCTGGGCCACTTTTGAGATCAGGTAGAGTGTAAGAAAACTACCTTTTACATCACTAATTGTAGAATACATTTCCATATTTAAATGGAACTTAAATTTGCAAAGCATGTGTTTTTAAAAGTTTGTCAGTTACCTTACCCACACCTCTATTGGAATGGTCATTTTAAATACACAATTAATGAATAAGATTTGGGATATGTCAAATGATAATCTAAGTCTTGTTATTCTAAGTCACCAATTACAGAGAGAAACTGGGGGATTAATTTAAAAAGAAAATGATTCATTCATTTTAAATTTAGTAGACTAAGAAGTCAGTTCTGCCCAAAGTCTTTTTTTTCTTTCATGCTGATTTTATTCTGATTATCATATGAAAACAAATGTAAAGCACTTCACTTTGGTGTAAGGAATCATCGAAATCTGAAATTATTCTGCTATATGGAATTTGGGGTTTTTTTTTTTGCTATTATGGGAGAATTTTTATTGACATAGGATAATGTTCAAGTTATATTGACTTGTGAAAAAATAACAGGTTACAGCATACTATATAAATGGTTCTAATTTTATAAGAATGAAATTTTATATCTGCCTATAGCTACTTAATGGATATTGTTAAGTGGAATTTTTACATAAAAATATTTTTGAGAAATGATTTCCATGAACACTAGAAATGTATTACATTTCTTTTGTTTCTATTCTCATTTCATATACTTTCAACTTGATATTGTCACTGGCAGTAATAAGTTTGTACAATAGAATTTTATGGTCTTTAGTACTGTTTAAATAACATTCCAATCTATGCCATATTCTGAATCATGGTAAGGGAAAAGCACTTTGTTTTTCTAAAGGAAAGGTACAAGCAGCCAAGAAGAGAGAAGAGGAATAAGCACTTTATTTTTATGTAGTTGTTCACATTATTAGCTCCCCCCACCACTACCACCCCACCTCTCTGGATGCAAACTGGGATCCTTGGGTTGGCTGTATGTGAGCTGTGCTCCTTCGGAGGTGGCTGACCTAACCACTACTCCACCAGGGTGCATTGGAAAAACACTTTTTAAAAACAAAGTTTCATTTTAGAATTTTGGAGCCATTTACGAAACATAGCTATCTTTCAAATTTTGAGGTCAAAGTTTGAACCCTAGCTTGCTTTCTCAATATAAAAATATAAGAAATAATTAAAACCTGTTTCTCCATATAAAATGTCTTATTACATGCAAGTACACTGATATGCACTGTATTTAAACCTCCTGTGGATTTTTTTAAATTGTTCATTATTCATTAATTGAGGGAGCAGATTCTATGCCTCTCTCCCCCAACTGTTTATTTGATTATTTACTTTTTATTTTGTAATCATAAGATTCATAGGCAGTTGCAGAGATAGTAGAGATACTGTTACCCAGTATGTAACCCCCCAGAGTTATGTTTTACATAACTATAGTTCAGTATCAAAGCCAGGAAATTGACCTTGGGGTACTGTGTATATATAGTCCTATTATTTTAGCACATATATAATTTCATGTAACCATATCAAGATATTGTTTCAAAGCACAAAGATCACTTTTTTATACCCTTTACACACACACACACACACACACACACCCCTCCCCCCTAAGACCTGACAGTCATTTATATAACCTACATCTGTAATTTCTGTAATTTGAGAATGTTATATAAAAGGATAGGTAGAGTATGTGACTTTTGATATTGTCTCTTTTTACTCCACATAATACTTATAAGATACAACCATTTTTTGCATGCATCAATAATCGACTCCTTTTTATTGCTGAGTAATATTCCATGGTGCAGCTAGGCCACAATTTTTTTAACCATTCTCTTATTAAGGGACTTTTTGACTGTGTCTAGTTTATGCCATTAACAAATAAAGCTGCCATTAAAGGTATGCACAGATTTTATGTGGATATAGTTTTATTTCTCTGTAAAAAGTGCTCATGTGTGCAATTGCTGAGTTCTATGTAAGTATCCATTTAGGGTTTTTTGTTTTGTTTTAAGAAACTGCCAAACTATTTTTTTTTCCCTAGAGTAGCTCTCTCACATTATCTTCTCACTAACTGCATGCACTAATGCAGTTTCTTTGCATCCTCACCAGCATTTATTTGGTGGTATTACTTTTTTATCTTAATTGATGTAACAAGTGTGGAGTGAGAGCTCATTGTGGTCTCAGTGGTGAATGATTTGAACATCTTTTCACCTAGGTATTTGCCCTTTCTATGTTCTCTGTGTTAAATGTCTTGTTTATCTTGCCCTAATAGGATTGTTTGATTTTATAAATTTTAAGTTTTGAGAATTACTTACATATTCTAAACATGAGTCCTTTTGCAGTGTTTTGCAATATGTTTGTATGTTTTGCAAATACTTTCTTCTAGTCTGTAACTTGACTATTCATCCTTATAATAGAGCAAATACGTTTTAATTTTGATAAGTCCAATTTATCAGTTTTTCTGCTTTTGATGTCATATCTAAGAATCCTTTACCAAGCCACAGATCTTAAAGATTTTCTTTTTAACTCCTCGAAATTCTGTAGTTTTAGGTTTCATAAATAAATCTATGATGTTTTCTGAGTTAATTTTTTTATAAGGTATTTCTTAAGTCAAGGCTCATATTTTTACCAATTCATGTCTGATAGCTCCATCATCATTTTGAAAAAAGAACTATTCTTTCTCCATTGAATCACCTTTGTAACTTTGTTAAAATAAGTTGACTGTACTTGTGTGGGTCTATATGTGGTTTCTCTTTTCTATTCCATTGATCTCTGTGTTTATTCTTCCACAGTATCATGCAGTCTTGATCAAAATAGCTATAGAATAAGTCTTGAAATTGAGTGTGATTCTTCCTCCTCTTCTTTTTCAAAAATTGTTTTAGCTATTATATTTCCTTTGTCTTTACATATAAATTTTAGAATGATCTTGTGTATGATTGCATGATATTCAAGAAGACTTTCTTCCTCCCTCTTTCATTTTCATTTAACCCACTTTGCTGTTGCTTTGTTATCTATCTTATCAAATATGATTGTCTACTTAGAAAATATCAAGTAATATTTATATATCAGAACACAAAAAAACAAGCAAACAAACGAACAAAAACCCTTAGAACTAAGAAATGTACTTCAGCTAGTTTGTTGGAAGCATGAGCCATATATAAAAGTCAACTGTACTTCTAAATCTAATTTAATCTATGGTGACAGAAAATAAAAGGTGATTGTCTAATCTCCACTTAAGGGTTGACAAGAGGATAAACACAAAGGGGATGTGATGCATATACTCTGAATCTTTATTAGATTTCATGGGTGTCTGTATCAGGACTCATCAAATCGCATGCATTAAAAGAGTATAGTTTATTATAGTTAAGTTATACCTTATTAATGTTGATTTCTTTTTTAAAAAATCTAGACATGAAGCTGGAATACTGGTGCAGGTCTGCAGCTGACATGAATAACACATTGCAAATTTTAATGATCATCAGGCCCGCCCTGCTGGCCTAGTGGATAAGGCCACCAGACGTAGGACCCAGGTTAGAGACCCAGAGCCAGGGAAACAACCAAGGTGAACAACTAATAAATATAACTTCCTCCTCCTCCCACTTCCTACCTGCCTACTACCTTACTTGCCTTCATTCCTGCCTGCATTTTTTTCTTTTAAAAAAAGTAGACGTTCATCAGCGTGACCTTGTTTTTAGCAACTCACTTTATCAAGAATTATAAATTTGATACATTAAAAAGTATCAATAAAATCTCATTTCATCTCAAAATAGTCAACTGTATTTCTGTATACTATTTTTCTTTAATTTCTTTTAAAGGAAAGGTGCAGGTAGGAATAAAGGTGATCAGGCAAGCAGGTAGGAAGAGAGAGGAGGAAGGAGCATCGTATTTCATTTGTCTTAGTTGTTTCCTCTGGGACCCAGAACTGGAACTCAGGTGTAAGTGGCCTTGTGTTCCTTCGGAGGCTGTTGGCCTACTCAGGTCTCCAACAGGGCGCACCTGTATGCTAGTAATTAACATATGGAAACCAAAATGTAAGGTGTACAAATATTTTATATTGGCTCAAAAAAATGTAATATTTAAATGTAAATCTAGCAAAGCACATATAAGACATACTGAAAACTACAAAATTTTAATCAAAGAATCAGAGAAGATGTAAATAAATGGGAAGACATACATGTTAATGAACTGGAAAATTCAGTCTAGTAAAGATGTCGATTTCTCCAAGTCATTAAACCATTTTAAGGTAATGTCTCTCAATATTCCAGGAAAACTTTTTGTAGATAGTTTCTGCTTTGACATATTTCTTTTTCTATAAGAACATCTGGAGTTTCTACATGTTTTGAAAGTTATGCTTTAACCAGGGAAATGTTTTTATATGACCAGGTACTTTCAGTTAGAAATTACACTTTTACTGTCAAATATTAGTTGCACCTTCTGTATAACTGGCTCCATTCTAAGTGCCTTCCATTCTTTGTGTCATTCAGCCTTAATAACCACCTTCTGAGGAAGGTATTATTATTTCATGCAGCAGTGGGAAAATGGAAGAATCTAGAAGGAGTTTGCTTTCCAGGTTCACAAAACTATTTGATTCAGAAGCAGGAGTCAGATGTAGAACAACTTTGAGTCTACTCTGTATTCAGTGTTCCTTGCCCCTCTTAGAACTTTTCCTCATTTTTAGTAGGGGTCTCAGACAAATGTTTTTTCAGATAATCCTGTTTTGTTTTGAAAATCATTACAACGCATATATCACTTCACAGTCTCATTCCGGGTGTCATTGACATGAGTATCACTCAGTTCTTGCCTCAGTGTGAGAGGAAGAACTCAGAACTCCACACAGGAGAAGTAAAGTCAAAGAAGAATGGAACAGGCAACAGGAAAGTACATTTGGGAGGGGTTCAAATGGGCAACTTCAGTTCCTCCAAGATGTGGAATTTGAAGCCTGCGGTCTGGGCTCTGGGGCAGTTTTACATCCATATCTTCGAGAGCCCATCAGGTTGACTGTTTCAAGGCCACCTCTCTAGGTCTCAGCAGTTTCAAAGTCCCCCTTCCTTTGTAGTTTTTTTCTGCCTCTTGCCTGCATAGTTCTTTTGTGCTGACGTGGCCATCACCATATGGCCATCGCCATTTTGTCAGTTATTCACACATGTCCTTTATCCCAGATCACCTAACTGATTGTCCGTACACCTTCAAGGCTCTGAGTATTCCCATATATTCCATTTCACACTAGGGATAGGCACTTTTCAAAATAATGTGTATTTTTGTTTGTTTTTTGTTTGTTTGTTTTTACATTTAAAAGAGCCTTTTCCATTGGTCAAAGAAGGATGGCTATAGAAGTATTGTCCTTGGTCCTGAAAGGGAAGGAAATGGATTTTAGAATGACACATCACTTTTCTTGGGTGTCAGGGAGAAAGTAGGTCACTTTACACTGTTTATCATAATGTTTGAAAAAGCTGGCATTGAAAAATGAGAGATTGAATATTGAGTTCTTTTTCCAAAGACTAGAAGTGAAATAATAAAGTATTTTCTCTTAGACAATTTCTTTTTTTATATACTTTGTTTTTTTCTAGTGTCTCCCCAAGATGAATTTCCTTTTAATGATCAATTGTGGCTTGCAGTTTTATAAAAGGAGTAACTTAATTATATGTATATTATATATGTACATTATGTATATAAATAATATATGCTTCGTTTATTGAAAAGTTTCTTCTGGGTGTACTTGCAAATACAGGACGTTTCGAATCTTGAGTTCTAAAAGTAATTGGAATGATCTGGAGTGTCTTACAAAGTAAAACAGATGAATGTTTAAAAGACTCCATTTGTCTCTGAAGCTATTAAATGAAAGAGAAAAATCCAGTTCCCTCCCTCAAGAAATCAATAAAGAACAAAGAATGTCACAAAAGAGTTAGATCTCCTCTAAGCTAATAGCAGGGGAAACTACATTATTCAAACATTTGTTTGGAGACAGCATTGCATCCAAAGTGGTTTGGGGAAATATCCTGCAGTATGGAGCCAAAGGCCTCCTGCCGCAGGTATAGGCGGGATCTAATGACTCAATTACTAAACGACAATGACTAGATGAATGTTTTTTAAAGAATTTGGAATGACATGATCTCAAAAATAACCTGACATATCGCATGTAAATGTAACACTATGGTTAGGACACTCATCAGCATGACCATCAGGCTCTTGATAACACTCCAGGCTGATTCTGACCTCCAGGTGTCAGCCATTTCCTTGTTACCCCAGAGACATTTCCGATACATGGCTCCTATAGGGTGATTTCTTAGTCCATAAATTCATGGAATGTCTGATTCAGCGTGTCTGCACTGCTTGGAGCTACACATTTTATATAGAGAAACATGTTGTATAAGAAGTATGAAAATTCCAGAGCCATAAAAGCTCTATGATCACTCATGGCGCAGATCTGGGACTACCAGAACAAAGAGATAAGAGTAGACGGCTTTCCAAAGTACGACTAGCTGTCTGTGTTCTTCCCTCCCTATCCCTTTCTCTCACACTCCTCTAACCCACTTCCCTCATGCCTTCCTCTAATTAGGGAGACCTAATCTACTTATCCCAAACATTCTTGTGGCATTCTTAATACATTTTATTCAATGATTCTTTCAATGCTTAATAACATTACAGTTTTTCTTCACACTTTTCTTCTGTCTTCATGTCTTCTCTGTCCTCATGTTCTGGTTTTTTTGCCTTGAACTTGATAAATTAAACAGTAAATTAGGCAGTGAGAAGTTTCAAAGATACACAGAATTTATAGGAGAGGAACTTTACATTCATCTACCACACTCTCCCACCCATTAGAAGAAGAATTCTTAAAATTTTTGGACAGATGGTAATTGTCTGCACAAACCCTTTCTGGAATTAAAAACAAAACCAAAAACCTCACTCTACAAAGAAGTTAATTGCAGTGTGGGACAGTGTTCACTGTTCAAAAATTTTTCCTAAATTCAATCTACAAATTGCCTCTGTAGTGTATGACAGTCATCCAAATGTATTATCTCCTCATTAAAAAGAACAGGGGCTCACATGCATTACTCCCTACTCTAGGTCCTAGTGTCATTCCCATAGCACAGTAAGGGATCTAAAGGTCAGAGAGACATTGCCCAAAGTCACATGGTAACAACGGGCAGCAAGGCAGATGCATTGTCCAACCCCAGAACCTGGAGTATGCGGCCACCCTAGCCCCTTCTCCTCATGGATGCTGTCCTCCCAGGTTACAGTGCTTTCTGGGTTCTTTGCTTCGTCCTTTACTTCCCTGTTAGGTCCTCTGTAATCTGTTTCTCAGGCCTTTCTCCTCTCTACCACTGGAATGCCTGAGTCAGTATTCTCTTGTTTTCCATCTGGGTGACCCCTGCCATTTTTTCTTAGAATTCAGCCATAGAATTTCAGCACCCTCATCTGAATTGTCACCTTCTCACTGGAATGTTGTGATTGCCTAGTGTGTCTATGTCATCCATGGCAATTTCTCCACGGCCTAAAACAGTACCTGACGCATACAAGTCTAATGAATTCTCTTCCTTAACTGCTATGTACTCTGTGAATTCTTTTTTGTTGGTTGTTTTTTATTTTTATTTTAAGAGAGGAAGGAAGGGAGGGAAGTAGAGAAGGAAGGAAAAAGCATCTTGATTTTATTTTTGGGTTTTTCACTGTGGCCCCAGGTCACGAACCCGGGCCCTTGGACTTGTACGTGGCCACCTAAGCCACAAGGCATGGCCTGCGAATTCTTAACTTTTTTTCCTAAAGTCTCTGAGTCCCCAATAAACTTGAAATTTGAAGAAGCAGTACTTTATCCCCACTTAACAGGAGACAAAATTGTAATTCAGCAGATGATTGTTTCATCAGAAAGAGAAGTAAATGGAGGGTTGCTGCCCACTGTGACTATGGGTTTGGCTCTGTGATGGTCTGGAATCTGTACGGGAAGGTAACTGGTGCAAACTGGGGTCTGGCAACCATCCCACAGAAGCATCACTGCTTTTCTTTTCATCTTTCAGTACCAGCTAGATGCTCTGCCCTGTGTCCACCCACGGACTGCGAAGGGGCCCTATGGGTACTGCCTGACCCACAACATCCGTGTACCCCTGCCAGTCCTCGAGAGATGTTATCAGTTAAAAAGGTCTCTTCTGATGTCACAGACCAATTCTGAAAAGTCCCATACAACCTTCTGACACTTGTAAGCCACTTTTACCGTCTTTGTTAAGAATTTTTGCTTTTTGGTTTTTCCCTTCTGTTCAGGGTTTATTGGTATGAGGCCTCTCCTGTATCATTGCAGCTCTTTCTTTCTACTGTGTCACTCCTACCAACACAGGTATACTGCCATTTCTACCATTTTAAAGGAACAAAACCCTCTTTGATGCTGCTTACCCCCAGCTATCACCTTATCACTAAACTCCCTAAACAAGCCCCAAATCAGCACTTATTGTCCCCCGTGTCTCTCTTCCAGTTGACTTCTCCTGAATCCCCACCAATCACTTTACCAACTCTGCTTATTGGAGACCACAGCAGTTTCCACCTTGCTAAATTTTTTCTCTCCTTTTCTATTTTGCATCTATGGTTACCATACTACACATTTTATTTATTTCTCATATGTTCCATATATTGCTTCTTTTGTTGGCTGCCTAACACTTATTAGATGTTCAATAAACACTTTCTGAATGAACAGATATGCTACTGGTGCTTTTTGTACTCTGCCTCTTCTGTCTCTTTAAGCTGAGTTAAATGGGTCCTTAGAGGTCTGAACCCTTGAGGATAGGACATTTATAGGAAGTTATCTTCATCATATTGAGTGAGCTTTCATGGCCTGATGGATTCAAGTCTTATAGCCAAGCCCAGAGATGGACTCCAGCTTCTTCAAGACAAAGTCTAATTTTTATCAAATCAAATGATAGACTGTTCATTTTCTGTTGTTCAAAATATTTTCTGATTTCCTTAAAAGGTATTAGAATAATTATTTCCCACTAAGAAGGGAGTAGTGAAATTTTGAAAGCCCCTTAGAGAATCTTAGCCAACAGAGAGCTTTTATTGTCACTGTTACAAATTGGATTTATTGAGCTTTTTTTTTTACATTTTATGAATGCCTTCTCCTTGCAAAGTTTTCAGAACATCTTCCTTCCTCTTACACCCCCTCACTGTTTTATCCTCTGGCACAGCAAGTACTGCTAACCACAGTTTCTCCTGTCAGTGGATACACAGATTTTGCTGCCACAACAGGAAGGAGGTTTTGTTAGGAAAACAGCCTGGAGCCTAGCATCTCAGGGGTTGGGGATGGTGAGGAGGGAGCCAACTGCATTCCTTCTTGGCTGACTTCCAAATCTAGCCCCTCTTACAGCAAGAGCAGTTAGAATGCAGACCTACCCATGCTGACAAAAGCTCCTTCAATCAGCCAGCTTCATACCTGCCAGCCACTTAAACCTTCCCAGCCTCAGTTTCCCCATCTGCTAGGAGGTACAAATGATACCTATTGGGCACAGCTGCTAAGTATAAGATGTTCATCCTCCCTCCCTCGTATGGGATCTGACAGAGGAAAGACACTCAGAAATGGTTGTTGTCGTATTTTTCTTAGATCTAAGTGATTGTGCCCAGAATCAAACGCTTACCAGATCATCAAACACGAAATATCAACAACCAGCCATCTTTTGCCAAAAGCAAAATTACCCTTTCTTGTTAAACAATAATAGAAAACTCAATCTCTCACCTAACAAACCAAAATGAAATGCCAGAGACTGAGAATACAACTTTCTAAAAGCTAATGTGCCTTTTATTTCACTTTGGATGAGTCACTTTTCTTCAGTAAACAGAAATGAGAAGCTTAAAACTTAATCAAGATAGAGGCAGATAGTTTCATTTTAAAGTCAGAACTTAAAGGAATAGAGTAAAAACATACATTGTATTTGAATTGCTATTGAAGTCAGAGTTTTCAGATCTATGAAATATTTGCCTTCCTAGTCAGTAGTGTGTAGTTTTTAAAGTATGTATCTGAATACTTTTAGTGTAGATTTAGATGATCATAATCCTTAGAGAGCTACTTAAGTGAGCTAGTTTTCCCCACCATACACAAGTAGAGAGGTGGGAAAGCAGTAACTGTTTCTGTTCTTTTACGGAGATCAAGACACATCCCAAACTGGACACAGGTTAGACAAAGGCCCTTACGAGAGATTCTGGACCCCGCTGTCCACAGTGTCAGGTGCTGTGCAGGGGCCAATGAGAGCCAGACAGCCAGCCCTCTGGTGTCCGTGTTGGTAGAGGAAGTTGGAGACAAGATGCCACCACTGGATTATAAGGACCGAAGGGAAATGCCAGGTAGAAGGATCAGATGTAGAATAAGAGGCTAAAATAAGAGGCTGACTTCCCGGTGGGCTTGGGGACACTTTCTAGAGCTTGGAAGTCTCTGGTCAAGGCTGCTAGAGGAGAACAGGGGGATTCCAGAACAGAGAGCAGGGCCAGGAAGAGGGAGCCCCAGGTGACAGGTGAGGATAGACAGCAGGGACAGGCCCGTGGCCACAGACAAAGAATTGTCGGTCTGTCACTAGTGTCTTCCTCCTGATACCGTTCCTGCCTCCAGACGCAGTGAGACCAGATTTCCCACAGAACCAAGCAGAGGCCGAGCTGCATGGGCATGGGCAAGGCTTCCTGTCTTTGTAGTGATTCCTGAGCTCCTTGTCACTTGGACACCAAAATAATATTCCATGTGCAAATCATGGCGAAGCCCTTTCTAGGCTTGAAAATGGTTGTTATGCAAGTTGTATTATGTGCTTGAGATTAAAGTATGTGTTGGAAAAATAGATGTCTCTGAACTTAAAGGTCTTATTTTGAAAATTATTATTTGTTCCACAATTCAGTCTGAATCCTTAAAAGTGAAAAATTACTGTTTGTCTTTTTTGAGTACACTTGAGGCAAAGAACCAGTTCTAGTTGTTCTAACAATCCTATACTAAGAACTATCCAGGGCATGGAAAATAATCCTAGGTGTTGTTTGGCAAAGGAGAAAAACAGTATTTATTAATTATTTCTTATTTTTTTTAAGTGAACCTGCTCGTTCTCTTTCCATTTTCTACCCTGGGCCGATTCCACTTTGTACCATATTTGTGTTCTAGGCACAGTTAGTGCTGTGTTGGTCAGGCTGTGAACAGGCAGACTAATGTGCTGTTATTGCACCATGATCTCCTATAAGGAGACACCATGAGTGTTGTCTCAAATTTATCTACAGCGGATTCCAAGTTTTGCTTCCTGAATCTTTTATCTGACATATTTATTGAGATTTTACAATGTAAAATGCGTGTTAGATCATTTACTGAGTGTTTAGCATTTAGATCTACTGAGTGTCTACTTTGTGCATTGCTTGGGGCTTCTGTAGAAATAGCAATGAAAAATGTGTGACCCTTGCTTTCTAAATGTGCTGTGTTGTAAGATAAAATGAATTCACATTTTATGTTGCTCATTGTTCTTTTTAATATATCACTCATTAGTTTCATCAAAGTTCAGCTAACTTTGGTAGATCTACAGTAAGTGGTCACAAGAAAGAAAATTAAAAATTAATGGAACCTACTTTTTACCTTCTCTGCTTGTGCATTTATAAGCTGATAGCAAGAAGGAAGCTGGTACTAGGCAGTGAATGCACAAAGGTAGATTTTAGGGATAAATCTGTGTGGATCCCTGAGCCATATTATTTAAATACAAAGCTTTAAAAAATACATCATTGTATATTTAAGAGCTGGGATGACACTGTGACATAGCGAGGTAGGCCAAGGTGCACCTGTGCAGACCTTGATGACATTCAGTCACTGAATATCTTAGACAATTTTCTTAGTATCTTCAGGCATCAATTTCTCCATTGGTAAAATGGGGATAGTAACACTTGCTTTAGAGATATTGGTGGGTTTGAATTAAACATCTTATGAGATGCATTGCTGTGATTCTAGAGATATCACATGTGCATTTTAAGAAGTGATCTTTATTAATGAGTAATTTTAATCATAATTTATATGGCAATTTGCATAATAAATGCACAGCAAATTCAGTTCATTGCCCCTCCAAAAGACTGCTTTACTTTTTATCCCTTCGAGTTTAGATGTTTCCCAATTTTATTTTAGCACATTTTAATATTTATTTCAGAGTAAATATTATTCTTTGCCCCAAGGCTGTTCCCTGGAAATAAAAAATATTTTTGTAAATAGATGTTCTGTCTACATCATCACCCTGATCTTTTGTATCATGTGTATGCATTACTGTTGCCATAGGTTTACACAGCTACAAGAAAGTCAATATGCAAAATGTGGATGCTTACAATGTTGGTGGTGACCTGGACATCTGGTCCCCAGGTGTGCAGCCCTGAACTCTCCTCCGGGTGTCCTATGTGTCATGGACTGTCTTGCCTATGTAACAGGAGTGAGACCACCTTTTAAGGGGGGTAACTGAGAAAGGATGAGATAGTAAGTGTGAGCTCCCAGCACCATTGTCTCCATGAAGTCCCTGAATTGTTTCTAGAGTTTATGATCTTTGAGTTCTTTGAGTTATTATTACTGCTGCTGGAAGATACTTCGGATCCACCTAACTGGAGAAACCCGCTATCTTTAGATGCATGCTAACTAGCTACCTGTGATTTGAGTATACTAGACTGCAAAACAGGACAGTGGTCCCAAGAGCTCTGTATTCATTCATGTGGTTTGGTCAGAACCTCACGCTTTCTCACAGCAGAACATAAAGCTTTTTCTAGGACAGGACAAAATTGATCAAAAGTGGGATCACTTTTAATGCTTGTTAAGATAAGGCAAGCAGTCCCATTAAGTTTTCATTAGGAAATGTCATGGCCCTATTTTTGAACAACTTGTAGTTATTTTCATCAACCAAGTCTTTATACTACCAAATGATTTTTGGTGCTATGTGTAGCATCGATTTCTGTAATCTCAAGTGAAAGGCAGGGTTCCCCACATTGATACATATTGGAGTCTTCCTTAAATAGCAGCAATTTCTTTACCTTAGATCAAGGAAGAATGTGGAACCAGAAATAAATTTTGTTTCTTATTCTCTACTTCATTTTAATTGCCTTAAATAGGAGAAAGACATTTTTAAGAAAAGTCCATAACACGTCTTACAATGCATTGACTTAAAAATGAAAATGAAACATTTGAGTGAGTTTTCTAAATGACCTTGGCTAATGACATTAAAGAATCCATCATGAATTGAGATGTGACCTGCTATTTTTTTCCTACCAGCTTAGGTTTGATTTCATTTTTAATAATGGCTTTATTATTTACTGTAGCCTGTTTCACTCACATAACTCTTTGCTTTGAAATTTGAAACCACATATTTTCTTTGTAACTCAAATAAAAATGGGGTCATGCTAGTGACCTTTTAGACAGAAAATGCACAGTCCATCCACTTTCACAGAAATAGCACACACACACTGTCACTTGAGAGTAATGGAATCATTTTAAGACAAAAGATCATTCAGTTACCATACAGCTTGACATCTAATGATGGTGATTATCAGTGCCAAGTTTGTGGACACTGAGGAGGAAATATAATCATAGCTTACATTTACTGAACAAACGGCACCCCTCTGTTCCATTCAATATGTTACCTCATGGAATTCTCACATCAACCCCATGAAGTATAGGAATCATTATTATCAGTGGTGCAGAAATGAGGACACTCACATATGCTGAACTTGAGTGATTTGCCCAGGTCCCAGTTGCTCTGTGGGTGGGTCACAAAGAAAGCATAGTTGACTCCTGGACCTGAGCTTGAACTGAGGAGAATCATTGAGTCAACAGGCAGAATCATAGTAAACCTGAAGGACCCATTTTTTTTTCACCTGGTCTGACTTCATTAGGGAATAAGCTAGAAATAATATCCCCTCTTTCCCTACACATTCACTGTACTAAATTATTTCCCTCCCTTTGATGAACTCTCAGACAGACATAACCTCTTCAGTTCTTCAACAGTTGAGTCTTCAGATCATTTTCAGGCATGAAAGAGCTCCATCCAGCATCATGACTCAGACTCCTACCTCTTGTCCAGTTTAAATGGCTTTTCCCTTTCTCAGCTCAGGCCTATGTTGGCTTGGAAACCTCTGTGGAGGAAGTAGTTCAATGAACATTGTGCATTGTTTTCCTCTTGTTCCAGCTCCTCTTCCCCTCATTAGTAGGCATCGCTTCTCACCTCTCTGAAGCAGGCCACATGTGAGTGTATGAATATGTGGGGCAGGCAGAGTGTTTAGGAGATGATAAGCTTCCTCTCCTTGACTCTGACACCTGTAATCTGGTATTCCCTTGGGCCTGGTTGATATCAGAGCTGATTCTCTTTGGGAGTTTCTGTGTTACCTGGGAATTGCCACCCTTCTTTTCCAGGTAGAGGGCCCCACATCCATCCCCCCAGTGCAGGACTGTTGGAGTTCATAGAGAAAGATCTTTTATAGGAGTTCCTTTTAAGATAAACCCCAACTATTTTTCCCCATGTACAGGTATGAGCTCAGGAAAGCCTCACTTTTTGTACTTAGGAAAATGCAGCTTCACTTGCCTGTGCCCTGTTGTTGGAGAATCTTAGCATAGACTCTGTCTTCAGACTTCACAGGCTCAAACTACAAATAAGCCAGTCTCCATGCTTTGCAGCTCTAAGAGAACTGTCTGGCTGTCTGGTAGGCCCTGAGTCTAATTAACCTCAATATGTTTGAGATGAGGGAGGCATCCTTGACCCTTGTCCTACAGTATAGCTCTGAGCAAATAGCTTCAGTCTTCCCTGACCCGATTCTTTGGTGGCAAGGTTGTCTCCTATTCCACTGTTCTTTCTTTGCACACTTGTAACCCCTCCTCTTCTCTCCAGACTTGCTCAGTTCACAGCACCACCTGGAGGATATTGCCCAGCAGCATATAATTGTCAGAATCATTTTCACACATTTATCATTTACCTATGCAGAGTTTTGTGCCACTCATCAGTGTACCTCCGCACATCATACAAGAGCCAGCGGTGCAGACACTATTCCTTGGCCCATGTCTGTAAAGTTGTTAGAAGGTAAGACTCGGCCACCCTGGTTGCCCTTCACTTGTTCCAGCATTTGTTTCCTAACCTGTGATCGTATGAAAGGAGTGTGTCAAAAGAAATAAGAATGAAAAATATGGGGGAATGTGTTACCCAATGTGTGGAAAATGAAAACAAAGTAATGGAAACCAAGGTCAAGGAAAGAATAGGCAAAAAAAAAAAAAAAATGACTAGGTTGCTGGAATCAAAGATTAAAATGTTATTTAAGGAAAGTTTGTGATTTCCAAGATCACTGTGTTGTTGGCAGAAAGATAATTTCACTTACAACTTGGAGCTGATTTCTGAAAGCAATACCAAGGTCAGAAAAGAAGCTTCAGCTTTTGGAACTATAGATGGTGACGGATGTCAGCAGGCCGTGGTTAAAAAAGGAGGCGCACCGTCAGTCACTGAGGAAGCACAGGCCCTGAAACAGTGATTGTTGATTTAATGTTTCTCATTTCTTAATTTCTGTTCAATTTATAATCTAGTGTGTAAATTCAGTCTTTTTAGGTACACGCTTTTGTTGGGCCCCTATTTACTCTTTCACTTTTGTTATTTTCCTGTACTTTTACTGTTCTCTGGTACTTTAGCATCCTTTGCAAGTTATTCTCACAGTACAAAAGGAGTTAATGAAAGTAACTATGCATTAAGAAGGGAAGGAAAAGGAAAGATGTTGAAAAACATGGCCTCTCAATTGAAGTGGGTGAACTGATGTCTTCCAAATGGAATGGTGTGACAACCCTTAAGCCAAAGAACTAAGCATTATTTATGAATATATTTTGTTTCTAAATAGAATTTCTGTGATAAATATAATATTACTATTTGTGATACATATTTTGGTTATATTAAGAAAATCTTGTGGTTGAAAAACATTTCAGGCCTGTATGGGGATAAGAAGAAGGAGCAGGAGGGCATGGCATTTTATGTAGTGGGTAATGAAACATTAGGGGTATGCTGATAGCTGGCTTGGAGGGTCTCCCATAGTTCTGTTGGGCTTAAGCTTGGGAATGAAGAGGAAAGGGTAGGATTAAACTAGAGCATATACTTCTCCACAAACCACTTCTCACTAGTCAAAGGAGAAGGTCAGAACCATCATCAGCATGACCCCTGGCCCCTCCACATCCAGTTTGCCTCTAAGGTTATTCCCAGTGCACCTCTAAAATATCTCCTGAAATTATCCACCCTTATCTCCGTCCCCAAAGATACCCTCCTGAGAATAGTAAGGTGAATGAAAGTGTCTTTGTGCCCTTATCTAGCCTCAAATCCTTAAGAGGAGGGTATGATCATTAGCCCCATTTCACTGATGGAAAACTTGGGGCACAGGAGATGAAGTAACCTGTCCAAGGTCACTCAGGCATTACAGGGTAGAACCAGGATTCAAACCCATAAACAGTACCATAATGGGTGGCCACTCCGAGCCCAGCTGCCACTCCCCTTCTGTGGACAGTTCTGACTGGTAACTCTGCAGCCACTCTTGTTCCCCTCTCATCCTGTCCCCTCACTATAGCCTGGGGATTGCTGAGCCCACCACTAATGCTTTATTACCCACTACATAAAATGCCATGTCCTCCTGCCCCTTCTTCTTATCCCCAGCAGATCTGACTATGCAGCAGCCATCATATGTCCTTTAAGTTTCTTGAATGTACCATGAACTTTAGGAGCTCCTCTGATGTTGGATGTCCTGGTAGCCATTTACTCCACCATTCCTCCTTCTGACTCCTGAGAAGTAGCTTCTGGGGAGCTTCTTTGTGCCAATTATGCCATGTTTATTATCAACTATAATCAGTTAATATTCATCATATGGATTTTCAGTCTTCCCCTAAACTTTTGTTACTTTTCTATTTCTTTACATCCTACACATTATTGTTTAGTCAATAGGTCGGTTGAAGACAGCCTATAATTCAGTGAGTACTCTGAGTTTGAGTGCATTTTCTCTTACATTTGTAAAGAATTCAAAAGTTGACATTGTCATGAGAACCCATGCATTTTCACTTCAGTGACAAGGCTATTCTTAAATGGGAAAACAACAAGGGAGTATTTATGAGAGTGTTCCATATGCAAGCTGGAATCTTATGCCTAAAAATCAGAAAGCAGTGTTCCCTGGGAAGTTTTAAACATACATTAAATATTTTGTGATTTGACATGTTAGAGAATTAGAAGAATTAGTTCTCCTAGAACTTTTATTAACCTTGAAGATTAATGACTTCTTTTGCTATTTGCCTCCAAGAATATTTGAACTGAATATATTTTCAAGTTCACCAAATTCAGTCACATTGATTTTCATAGATAAGATCAAAAAACTGAGAAGCTAGGAGATTTAGAATTAAATTAGTCAGGCTCCTCTTTAAAATAATATTTCCACCTTTTAAATTTTTTTTAATAACACATATGAGAAATAAACAATTTTCACATCATTAAGAAATTTCTCTCAGCAAAACTGGGATTGTGTTCAACCCAAGGAAACTTTCTCTATATTCATTGCTTTTCTGCTTAAAATTTAAAGACTAATTAGGCATTAACTGTCTTTTTCTTTTTACTTACCAGAAGCTCTTGGCACACAGTTTTATAATATTGAACTTCATGATCAGGAGAGTTTAAGCAGCATCTAGATTTACTGCATCAGGAACTGCATTCCCCATGGCAGTCCTGAGCCAGAGCCCCTGCAGGCAGGCCGCAGTCTCCTTTACCCTCCTGACCTCAGAGGCATGGAGGCACGTGTTATCTAGATTCGAGGAACCTTGACTTTAAGCACTTTGATATAAACTGCATCTATCAAGATACATCTTCTATCCTTAAAACCCTCTAGGGTTGCAAGTATTCTAAGCCCCCACACGTGGGCTCTCCCTCACATTACACACTCGCTGTGGCATGTGGTCTTTACCTAACTGGTCCTGTGAGCTGGCATGTTTGCAGTTAGGAGAATCAGGCCATGTTGGTATTAAAGCTTTGAATATACTGGGATTGCAATTTCTGTGCCTAGAAAGCCCACAAGTGACTTTTACTCATTTTGGAGGCCAGAAAGCTTGTCTCCTTTCCTTTGTACCAGAGGGATTTGGGTTCTAATATGATGCTGGTTAGTACAGGAATGTATCTTCCCTTTCTTCTTGCTGCCCAAGTCTGGACCCCTTCCTAGGCATTACCTGAGATCCGTGAGAAATGCCGAATCTGGGCCTAACCCCTGATCCGCATCACACTATTTCAAGGAGATCCTGGGGACAGCGCAGGCATGGTCAAGTGTCCAGAGAGGACAGGAGACACCATTTCTTCTCTGGGTCCCTGTGCCCTCTTCCCCGCCCCTGCCTCACCATCCACCAGGAAGGAGCCTGCAGGGCTGGGCCTAGGAATGGAGGTCATCCCCAGGCCAGATTGCTGTGAGTTGATGTCTGTCCTAACTCAGCAGGCAGTTTATAGCCAGTCTGCCAAGTATTTTCCTCTCTAATCCTAATTTCATCATTTTATGGAATTTTCAAATGGATAATAAACAGGGTAGAATGTAGCCAAAATAACTTATGAATGGAAGTTCCTCCCTCCCTTGGGTTTGTGTTTTCTCTTTGGCATAAGTCAGGGATCAAGCAGGTCTGTATAATCACATTTGTTTATGAAGCCACACACTGCTGAGATATAACTTTCTTTCCTGAAACAAGACGAACAGGAAATAGAAGCCCTTCCAGTGCCAGACAAACCTGAGGGAACTTTTAGGGGTCAGGGGCCACAGCATTCCTTGAACACAGTTCAGAGTCATCACATTTACAACATGAGTCATGTCTTCCAGGTTTCCAGCTGTATCGTGGACTGTTTGTTCTACTTAATTCTGCCTTGTCTACAACATAACAAAGTCTTTATTCACTACTCTGGACTAGACCCCTCTGTGCTGGCCAATGCTGTCTAAGCATCAAAAAGTTCAAAGAAGTTAAGGATTATGTAAGTATTAAGAGAAGGAGCAGCCTAACTTACCTTCATTATTTTTGAAACAACCCAACTAGAAAACTTTGAGTATGCCTTATTATCCTGGAGTACCCAAGCAGTTTTTATAGTTTTTTCTCTTATTTTTGATTCTTCCAGTAAGATGTCTTTTTTTTTTCCCTCCCCAGAGAGTTTAAATTAAAACTTTAAATATTTGACAAAAGTCATGTCTATACATAGTCAGTGTGTTAAATATTTTTAGGGGGACTGGAAATAACAAGGAAAGAGGGAGGAGGGGTAGAAGCAAGGAAGTAAAATGTAAAATGGTTGCAGATCATTGGTTTTTTCTAACATAGTCCTTTCACACTGATTTTATGTCTAGTAACTGGCTTCCTAAAGCTGGGTAGCGTGAAGCAAATGGGAGTGCCTGGAAGAGTGATCTTAGGGTGCCTGCCTCTGTTTACCCATTTCCATGCCACATTTTCCTAGAAGAAAGAAAACCATGTTCATAGAAGACAGTGAGCTTTCTGGGGAATGCGTCCTAGAAAATAAACTGGTATTGCTCAGTCTTGTGAGTTAAGAATGATGATTTTTATTTAGTGTTCTGAGACATTCTCTTCAACAGATGAATGTGCTGGAAAATCAGATCAATAGTGGCAGACATTTTGAACTTCTCATCCTAATATGAGAGAATTAAGAGAAGTTGGTCACACAGGCCAGCATGAGTTTTAAAACCAGAGGACATTGTATGAAAACTAATCAATCTTATATTTTCCCTAAGAACAGTAAACTCAGGAACCACAGAAAAGTTTAGTCATATGCCAGCATTCCCATGTGGCATCCCTGGAAATAACTAATTCTTAGGTCCTCCAAACCACATGATTTTAGAGGGAGAAGGGATCATGGAAATCTCATCCAAGTATCTCATGCCACAGATGAGGAGACAAGGTCCCAGGAGAAGGGGTACAGGTCTGTCTCCTGCGCGCCACTGGCCCACTTCCTGCTTGCTGGAGGTTTGCTGTGATCCTTAGGCACAAAGTTAATGGGCACACATCTCAGTCGTAGCTTCCATTCTGTCCCGAACACTCCAGCGTTGCCCGTGTGGACAATTTTGGAAGGTTCAGAGAATATTGCTGGAGATGTCATATATTTTTGGGAAAACCATGGCTGACCCTGAGGGTCTCTTTCAAGCAAACTGGATGACATACCAAGAGGTCCATCTGCTGCTCACCCAGCCCATGCTCTCCTGCCTGCTGTGACTCCTACCCCCTTGATAAAGAGGATGACAGTGTATTCACTTACAACAGTGTCTTTCACCTTGCCAGTGAGGTGGGCCCAGAGTGGTGTATGAGCAGATGGAGAAACTTCTCAGAGGACTGTCTCCTGGCATCTCATTCAAAGTATGTCCAAAGACACATTCTCACTTAATCTTCCTAAGAGGAGGCTGGTTTAATAGAACCACAGGATTTAAGGAAGGCATTATGCAGGTATTCCCTTGGGGCTTCTCAAATCTTGCAAAGGAAAATATTAGAACAAATCTTTTTGCAGATTACCAAATTTGTCTCTAAACAAAACACATGATGGGTTGCGCTTAGAGATTAAGAGTTTTAGAAGATGTTAAGAATGTCAGGCTACCCAAAAAAACTTATTATTAATAGATATTTCATTTTCTTACCATAAGAGCAGGTGATTTTATAGTAATATCACTATTTATTTTGTTAATTAGTTATTTGAATGCATTACTCTCTTAATATTCCTAATTATAACCAAAGATGCTGAAAAGATCTTCAGCCAATTACTCTGGAATGCTGATGTGTTCATAAATGTTCTCTGCCAGCAGCAGCAGACAAAGAGAGGAGTTGTTCCAAGGACTGCAGAGATAAATTTTGTGTTATGCTCTGTATTAAGTAGACTCTTTATAGATTTATATTGAGATTATTGATGTGTTTGATTATAATGTGGGGTGTTTATGGGGGAGGGGAAATGGAGAGGAGGTAAGTCATGTTGCTCAAAGATCCATGGATGCTTAACTCTTCCAAATTCTCTATAAACTAACATTGAGCTATGATTGACATTTTAGGATTTTGTTCCCCTAGGGAATTTGGGAAAATACATACCACAGAGAAACTTGTGCTTATTAAATGTGAAAGATTACGGAGTATTTGTAATTGAATTTAACTGAAAGTAGAAGGATTTCTCATTTTAATAAAAAAAAATTTTATTTCATGGGACGAACTTCAAAAGTGTTTTCAAATGTATTGGGCTTCAAATATATTTTCAGACAATAACATAACTGAAATAGGTTGCTTAAATTTTTTCATGCACCTAAAACTAATGTTCTATGACAATTACTCCGTTTTAAAAAATCATCTGTTCCACCTGTGCTATTTCTTGCCCAGCTATGGTTTTTGAAGAGTAAGAAGTGCTTGCTTATTTCAAGTGTTATTCAGAGATCCGTAGTAAGGAGTCAGAAGTTGTGTTTCAGTGCAAAAGAGACACTATAATCCACCAGATGGTGTAGTCTAAAGCAGATAAGGGAGTTTTAAGAACTCGCGGGCATTTAATGATCAGGGAATGCGGTAAACTCGCATTTCTACATTTATCTAGTCTTCCCCAGATTTAATATTACAAGTAAGGCCACTGGGTGCGATAGGGAGGAGTTGCTCACCACTGGGGAGGCGGCTGGAGGAGTTCACGCCAGGGAACTCTCGCCCCTTCTTTTCTTTGTCCCAAGTCCCCGTACCTGCGCGCTGCGCTCTGCCGCTGGGTCCTGGAGGTCCTGGTTCTGGGAATCCGGAATCGCCGGTCGGAAGCGGCAGGGGCGCCGGGAGGGCGGAGGCGGAGACGCCGCGGGGTTTCTCTGTTGCTACAGCCGTGATGTCACTCGCCCATCCTAACCCGCGGTTGGTTGGTTTGTGTTTCAGCTCAGCCTGCAGTTGAACACAAAGACCTGGAGGAGACTCCCACATCCTTCGGGGAGAAGAAAGGAGGCAGCGAAGCCGATTAAAGGAACTTGTGGCTTGTGGCCGTTTGGTCCCGGGGCTGCCTGGGAGAAGGAGAGTGAATGAAAGCCCCAGTGGTAGTTAATGAGCTGTGAGATGCGACGCGGCTGCTGACACTCAGATTCAGGATCCGCCTGCTGCCCTTTGTGCTTCGTGTACATGTGTCTACTCAGCGCATCCGGAGGCGCCCAGAAGAGAATCCAACACGGCCGCCGGGGAGAGACCACCCACCATGCCCACGGAGACCCTACAGACAGGTAGCATGGTGAAACCGGTCAGCCCCGCCAGCACCTTCACCTCGGCCGTGCCCCTGCGCATCCTCAACAAAGGACCCGACTACTTTCGCCGGCAGGCGGAGCCCAACCCCAAAAGACTCAGCGCTGTGGAGAGGCTGGAAGCCGACAAGGCCAAGTATGTCAAGAGTCAGGAGGTCATCAACGCCAAGCAGGAGCCGGTCAAGCCTGCCGTGCTGGCCAAGCCCCCAGTGTGCCCTGCTGCCAAGCGCGCACTGGGCAGTCCCACACTCAGGGTGTTCGGCCCCAACGCCAAGACTGAGAGCGGCGTGCAGAGGGAGACACTGAAGCTGGAGATCCTGAAAAACATCCTCAACAGCTCCGAAGGCTCCAGCTCAGGCTCGGGGCACAAGCACGGCTCGAGAAACTGGCCGGCCCACCGGCCGGACGCTACCGACCTGCACCGGCACTCCTTCGCTGAGTCCCTGAAGGTCTACCCCACGCAGGGCCACGGCAGTCCTCAGGAAAGTGGCTCCCACGTGGGCCGGCGGCTGCTGGAGCAGTCGGCCGAGTCCTTCCTTCACGTCTCCCACAGCTCCTCGGACATCCGCAAAGTGACCAGTGTGAAGCCCCTGAAAGCAATCCCCTGCAGTAGCTCCGCCCCACCCCTGCCTCCCAAACCCAAGGTCTCCGCCATTGCCACCATGAAATCGCCCGAAGCCGACCCGGTGGAACCCACTTGTGGAGTCAGTCGAAGACCTTCGCTCCAGCGGTCGAAGTCAGACTTGAGTGACAGATATTTCCGGGTGGACGCAGACGTGGAGAGGTTCTTCAACTACTGCGGACTGGACCCCGAAGAGCTGGAGAACCTTGGCATGGAAAACTTTGCAAGGGCTAATTCCGACATAATATCCCTCAACTTCCGCAGCGCAAGCATGATCAGCTCAGACTGTGAACAGTCTCAGGACAGTAACAGTGACCTTAAAAATGATGACAGTGCCAATGATCGGGTGCCATATGGCATTTCTGCAATCGAAAGAAATGCTAGGATTATCAAGTGGTTATATAGCATCAAACAAGCTAGAGAGTCACAGAAGGTCTCCCACGTGTAAGAGAAAGTGCGTGCAAAGGAGGGAGGGGGGGTCTCTGTCTGTGCATCCGCAATTGTGAAGGTTGTGAGGTCTCCTTGAAGTGTCGTGAGCTTCTCCACTCTCTTTGTGTTGCTTGTTGTGCAATGTTTTCAAGTTGCATGCCTGTCAACACGGGGACTGACCTGGCTTCCACTCAACCATCGCTGCAGAGCCTGGCTGATCACACTTCATCTGCCAAAAGTTTCTGGCCAGAATCTAATTAGGGCTTCAATCTTAAGCAAAACTGTTTACACGAAAACAGTATACAACTTCAATATTTATGTGGTTCTTGTGTTTTTATATCCCACGCTATTGTGTCTTAATTAAAAGTTTTATCAACTGGCTTTTTAAGTTGAAAGTAGAATCTTTTTGAAATAAAGCCAATTTGCCTACATATGAGACCAAAATAATGGGGAAATCAGTTGGATCGACTACCAAACAGATATTGTGACTGACCTAAAATAGAACCAGGCTGGGTTTTCTGAGGGAGAAAGTGTTGAGCCTGAAGTTAATTATTTACATGTGGAAATCTCTTCCACCACTTCCTAAAGTAATGGTTGGGGCCATGTTGTACGTTTCGTGTCCTATTCAATGTGTAAATGTTGGTGGTTCTTTGTAATACTGACCCTAAGGAAAGACAATCAGATACAATGAAAGTGATTAAATCTAGGAGGCTGGGGGTTTGGGGGTTTTGTTGATGTTCTCATTTCAGTTGATTCAGAAATTTCTACTATTAACCTTTTGACAGGAATGGCCCACTCCAAAACTAGTACTGAATTTTTTTTTTTTAAATGTAGTTTTTGGTCAAGAACTAATTCCATGCTGATTCTCTTCCCTCTCTTTGTTGTTTATTTGAGAGAGGGGAGTCGGTCTTGTGTAGGTTTGAGTTCTCTGAAGACAGTTCACAAATGGATATGCCAGCCATATCAGTGTAGAGTCTCCATTCAAAAGTGAATCCGTTGGTAGCTGAGCCTAAGATGCCAGTGCGATTGTGTTGTCTTGCATATGTTATTCTCTCAGGCTGTGGACCTTGGTTCCAGCTCTCAGAAACTGTAGAAACATGACAGTTATGTAGCTTTTCCACCCTTATGGTTTCTAGTGCTGCATATTGACTTGTTCCCAACCCCACCCCCCTGCTCCCCAATAACCTGTCTTCCAGGTGGTTTTGTTAGCTGTCTAGCAGCTGACACTGTGGTGTGGTACAGAGGGTGAATGTGCCGTGATCTGCTTCATTGCTCTTGTGGGCCTGCTCTGAAGTTCTCAGCAGCAACTACCTTAGATGTCATCAGCTAGTAGGAAACTTTTTATGGTGTAAATGCTGTAAGACTTTGTACATACTTCAGTTGTTACGAAATCTTTACGGGGGAAAAAAAAAAAAAAGAAAAAGTTATGCTAATAAATAGCTCTGGTGCAGGCACTAATGGTGGTGGTTTCTCTGTCTTTTCCTTTGCCCCACCCCCTCAACCCCCAGCCATGGAAGTCACTTTGGACTGTGAGGCAGAACAGATTTTGATAACCTGAAGAAGAAACATTACTTCATGAAATTATTTCACCATCTTGCAATTATTCTGAACAGCGATGTTCTTCACTATGGGTGTAATATGATTTTGCTAAAATAGTTCCATCAAGGTACCGAAAATATGCTGCTCCTTTACTTAGTTCACACCGGTTATTTTTATCTTAAGCATCAGAATTTTTCACATCTTCCACAAGAGTCTTCCGTTGTAAACATTTAGGAGTTCTTGGAATGGAGACAGAGCATTGCATTTTATAGCCATGTTTTTATTTGTATAAGCCCAACCTCATTAACATTTCCTGTATTCATTTATTTTTCCACCCATTCATTCATTTCTCTTTCAACAGGTCATTTGTTGAGTGAATCCCTTTTTCAGGCCTTATTGTAGGCACAAGACAGAAACACAAGACTGCCTAAAACACAATCACTGCCTTGAGAAACTTAGACTTTTACATTTCTTTTAACAGAAATATCATTCCATTTAGTGGACATATTTTATCTCCTATTAAAAGGATATTGAGTAATAAGTATTTCATAAATTAAGTTATTTGAAAACATTTTTTTCATCTATATCACATGTTAAGGCAAAAATAAAAAGGATTATTTAAAAAGCAGTTTCCAAATTTTGTTACCATTGTGACAAATATTTGTTGTGGACTATTAATGTTCATAGATATTTTCCTTCTAAATATCAAATTTGGCTTCTTGGGTTTCTACTGGTTTTGAATTCTTCCTGGTTTTCTGATTAACTTTTAGTTCAACTAGAATGCCTCTTTGCAGAAGAAACATTTTGAAATGCAGCGGTGAAGGTGATAACACAATGCATTCAGATAGTAGAATGAAACATATATATATGTATGAAAACATACATGTTTTCTTCCATCATCTTTTGAGTAGGAATGTGGTCATTCAGAATATTCATGACTTAGCATTTATATATCCATCTCTTTCTGGAGCTATTGAAATGAATGTTATTTTCATAAGGTAACCATTTTGAGGGAGTTTATTGTAGGGTAGTGTAGATGAACACTTCTTAGATAATTCACTATCACCATCTATACTGCTTTAGTCATAGATTTTGTTTGAATCACCCAACATTTCCAAGCCATGTTTAAACTGTATTACAATAAGGCTATAAAATCATCCTACTATAGTTCTAATCTTCTGTGGCCTTATTTGTACAATGAACAAATTGAGGTTTTTGGTTCCTATGGAAGATGGGGGCTCATATTTTTATTGTTATTCTTAAAATTAAAGTTTCTATAAAGTGTTTCAACTGTTAATATTAAATCCTAAGAGTGAGACATCTGTGAAATCCTTTTTTCAAGATGCTCATTCTATTACCTCGCAGAAGTATCTCGTGTGTGTGCATGTATGTGTAATGATAATGATGCTGTGGTTATAAGATTGTGATAGGATTTAGCAAACTTGTGCCCACATACAATACAGAAGTGTGATTGCACTATATGGCCCTGAAAACTGGTTGTTTCTTTCTGAATATCATCAAATTTTAAGAAATTCTCCCATGTACACTCCTGCCATTGTCTTAGTTCAAAATCTCATCTTCTGTGACCAGGAGTATTGTTCCTACAACATACTAAATGGAAGTCCCCCTACTCCCCCAACCAGTCTCTTCCCATTCCATTTCATGCTGGGTATATTGTAAATCAACTCTGTCTTATTTCTCATGTAAAAACATCCTTCAATGTGAGTATGTTTCTGATAGGATCAACACTAACTTCTGTGCCCCTTTGGATACCCAGTCTAGGCCCCCAGGCTCCAACAAATGCAATGATTCCGCTGGGAACTTTGTACCACTGCATTAGTGATCTGTTGCTGCAGAGCAAATTTCTCCAGTACTCAGCAACTAAAAGCAATAAATATTTTTTTCTCAGTTTCTATGAATCAGGAATCCTACAGTAAGTTAGATGCTCAGGCTCAGGGTATCTCATTAGACTCATTAGAGAGGAAGTCAGCCAGGGTGCATCAGCTGATGGTTTGACTGGAGCTGGAGAATCTAATTCCAAGATGACTCGCATGGTGTTGGCAAGAGTCCTTACAAGATGGTAGCTGGCTTCCCCCAGGGGGTGAAAATCAAGGAAGGACAGGAGGAAAGCCACATGCCTTTTATGATCCAGTATCCTATGTCACACAAACCTCCACTGTAGTCAATGCATTTGAATCATGTCAGTAAATACAGCCCAAATTCATAAAGAGGCCCCACCTGGTAAAGAGAATAATATAAAACAATTTACGGGCATTTTTTAAAATCACTGCCACTGTTGAAGTTCAGTAGCTCTTCATTCTATGAGGAATACTTCCCCTCGCCTCTCCTTGAGCTTGCAGACTCCTGCTCTTTCAAGATTCAACACAGCTATCAATTGGTGAGATTGTTTGAATGCCTATGTTTCATTTCTCCATTAGATGGTCATTTTTATCACAGCCATGTGTCCAGCCCTCACTAGTCTAACAAATGTCTTGGTATGATTTTCTTAATTCTATCCATTCCTGAAAACATTTTTTTTTTGCCAGGACAAAACAGAAACCTGTCCTAATAAATCATAAATCTCTGATATTATGATGTGAACTATGTCCTCAGACTAAGGCAGCCCAGAGTATGTAACAGATGATTAATAAAGTGTTGACTGGATTTTTTTAAACCCATCACATCCAAGTACTATGTTAGCTGCAATGTAAATGTTACCACAGTGAACACACTTGGTGAACAGAGTGAATGATAGTTTTTATCCCATTTTTGAAGTGACGAGTGTCAATTCCATGGAGATTAACTGCTTCATCTAGATCCCAGAGGAATTGTTTGGCATATTGTGACCTGAACTCAACTCTGCAAATCTAGCTCTACCCACCGTACAGCCCAACTCAAGACAAAGAGAGGCAGGCAGACCATTGTACTTAAAAACCAAAGTGCCTTTAGAAGGGTACACAGTAGAGGAAAATTTCCACAATTTAATAATCAGGAACACATTTTGATAATGTGGTCAACTAGCAATACTCCATCCCCCACATCTTGAAGATGCACGTGGTGTATACTGACCGGAGCTGCATTGGAGAAGGAAGAAAAATTCATCAATGTTCTAGAGGAACTGAAAAGATTCCTAACATAGTCCCCAAAGATAACTAACCTTACCACCATTTTGAAAATGTCCAGGTCCCTGTAAGAAGACAGTGTTCTCTCAGCTTCACAGTGCTGTGCTAAGAGCTGTGCTATGATGAACCAAGGATCTGTGGCTGCATATTTGACTTTCAACTGTCACCTTCATGCAGGTTTTTTCCTCTCATGCCCCTTTGCTTAGGAAGAAACTCAACAGAAGGAAAAGCCAGAGAGAGATGTGCCTCCTGGAACCCCTTCCTCCAGAAATTGGGACCGTTCCTCCTAAAAGTTTGCTTCTATTGCCTCCAACATCTGTCAATCAGAAGGAAAACCATCATATGTGTGTGTGTGTCCTGTAGCCTCCTGGCTCTGTGATAGCACTGAGTTCTGTTCAGGGAGCAATAGGATGTGGTCTGGGGATATATAGTCAAGAGAAGACTTGGGTACATGTGGTCCTGGCAAGTGGGACAGCAGACCAGGCCTGGTGAGGGCCAAACACTTCCCTGAATGGCATTTTATGCACCAGCTATCTTAGAGTTTCATTTAAGAAAAGAAATGAAGTCTGTAAAATGATTCCCTCTGACTGAAAGAAATCTACAGGATCTGTTCAAATTGTTAGACCTGACAGAATTCAGTGTATCAGATACATGCCTATATACCAGTTTGAGTTTCCTTGCAATAATGATAGTCTCTCACCAGTTGGGCTTTTCATTCATTCCACATTCACGAAACAACTCTCAGAATGTCTTAGGCAGCATGCTAAGCCCTTTGTCATATTGTCTCATTATATTCTCACAAGAACCTTACAAATATAGAATCCACTTTGCCAATGAAGGGGTCTCAGGATTAAGCAACTTCTCAAAGGCACGCAGCCAATAAGTGGAAAAGTGATATTCAAACTCATAATGAATTTTTAGCTTTTTATTGAGCTAAGATTGGAGCAATTGTTACTCGTTTGCTGTGATTTGTATTGCTAAACATTTATCAGAAGTTAAAACACTCTCTTGTGTGCTAGTTTGTGATTCATAGTGAGTGACTCAAAACTTTCATCATATTTGATCACTTCAGGACTGAAGTTCCTAGGTTCTTCTGAGGGCTATATTGGTGATCAGCTGTCTCTCTCCACCAATAAGTTAAGAGAAAGCACAGATGCAGAAGTGGGAAACTCATCCAGGACTGTAGAGAGAGGGGTAAGTATCAGATGGGCTAGAACAGAGGAGCCTGCTGCCCCACCATCCTCACTAGTACCAGGCCCGGTGACTGTGGAATATGCACCACTAACATTTCCATCTGGAGAAATATGATCATCTTGATTCCTTTTCTCAAAAACTATCATATTTAAGGACATTTCAATTTGTAGATTTTCTATTCATATGCATTAATTATTTTTCAGTTATCCCAGGATATATAAACTACTTAATAAAAAAGAAATTTCTTTAAGGAAGTTTTTACCGCTGGAAATAATTGTCACTATTTCAAAATTAGTTTAGTAACTCCACCATCCTTAGCTGTCCAATTTTCCTCTAGAGCTTCCAGAACATTTTCCTAGTCTTTATTCTTCTGCCTCCTATAACTCCTGGAGCAGATCTTACCATTGTTTCCGATGTCCATTTCCCTCTCTGAGCTCCCAAGAGGATTGCACAGTCCATTAATTTAGATAGGGCCAATGAACCACAAAAGAAGGTGACCCACATTACTGTGGAGAAGAGGCACAGAGATCAGTCCCCATTTCTCCATCTTCACCCAAAGATGGCAACCAGTCAAGTTCCAGAGGGCAGAGCTGCCATTAGGATCCTGAATGAAGGAATATGGAACAGAACATTTTTACCCTCAATGAGAGACTTGGTACCTAAACCTCAGGGATTGAACTTTGTCCTTGTAAGTCACTGGGAATTTGGGTATCGATTTTTACTGCGCCCCATCCTGATTATTGCCTCTGTTAAATACAACCACTACAGACAGAGGATTCATAAAAGATCATTACATTATTCCAGCAGGAGGCAGGATCACATGGCCAGTTTTAACATACTGTTTCTCAAAGTATGCCTCAAAACACTACATTTGAATTCCTTTAGGGGAGCAGTACAAGGAAAACTCCTTATCTCTACTCCAATCTCCTGAGTCAGAATCCTAGCAAGAAAGGCCCAGAAATCTGCCTTTTAACAAGTGCCTTCTAAATGTTTCTTAGCATGTTAAAATCTCAGAGTCTCTACTTTCACAGATAGTGAATCAACTTTCAAAGTTACTAACTAAAAGAGAAAATCTGTTTGAAATCACTTTTAATACATTTTATAAATAAGAATACAAGCACTAACCTTTTGGAGTCTTATTTTCAGAAAAGGAAAACATTCAAGACCCCATGCCAGCTGTGATAAACAGACAGGGCAGACTGCAATCACACTGCAACCTCCATTCATTCCCAGTGCCCCAACCTGCCCCAGCCTCTGCGATCTTTCATCTGGATACTACGGGAGTCTCTGAGTGGGTATCCCACACTGCCCTCCTTCTCAAGTGAGTCCCCATAAAGCAACTAAGAGCGATCTCTGAAAAACAGAAACCGTGTAGTATCTTTTACTGCTTGAAACTTTTCATGCTTCCACCTATGCCTGAGGTTCATCATTTTTAGGCTGATCATATTTCCTGGAGACAAAAATGGAAAAGGCTTGTGGACCCCCTCAACAGACTAGGCCCAGGCGACCCAACAGCCCCTTTTGCCCCTCATTACAGACAGTCCTCATTTATTAAAAACGGGACAAAATTGATGATCAGGACACGTGGCCAGCCTAGTCATGTTCTCCCCTCTCACTCTGGCTTTGTAGCGCATACAAGCTCTTCTCCCCTTACCCGGGCAGCGCCCAGGATCCTGCTGCTCTGCCTTCCTAGACAACAACCCTCTTGACATTCCATCTTCACAATCTTCACTTTGCTGACTCTTCATCTTAGATTTCACTGAAGTTATCATGTCTTCCGAGGGCCCTTCCTGCCACTCTATGTAGAGTGTCAACCCCTTGGGTCAGTCTCTGCGCCCAGCTTATTTCATTCTTAGCACTTAATGCAGCCTGAAATTCTCTTGTTACTCCTATTTGAGTGTTCCTTTACCCCCTTGTCCTCCTTCAGCGCTGGCACAGAGCTGGTGAGTAGGCTGGATCTTTGGAATGCATGGATGACTCTAAAGCAAACTCCTCTTCGAATTCCACCTCACGGTTGCTGCATCCCATCCGCATGTTCTGCCCCTCCTGTCTGCTAATGGCAGCACCATTCCAAACACAGGAGGTAGGATTGGCAGCTAAGATTTTCTTTCCCGAGTATTTGCACTTGGAAATTGAAGAAACATTTTAACGTAATGGGAGTCTGAAGTAAGGGCTTCTCTGTAAAAAAAGATTTTATAAGTATTTCTCATTTATTGTATAACCACCATAAAAAGAAGCTGTCCTGTTCAGTGTCCTGTAACTCAAGCAGCAAGAGACTCTGGGGAAGAGGGAGGGGTCAGCAACCATAGACTGCAGACAAGATTTTCATCTTGGCTCCCCTCTATTTGTCCCAAAGGCCAACAGGTAGCCTGCCCCGCCACCGCCCCGTTTTTTGCCAAAATACAAAAGCTTATCCTTTATGTAAAAATCATACTCCAGGCAGCAACTATTCAAGTTCCCTCCCCGCTGACGGTCTCCAGGGCACATCTGCTTCAGAAACGCCTTCCATTTGAGTCTGTTGGTGTGTGTGCACACTGACCTCCCAACCATAGGTTCACTGTCTTGCTCTCTGGAAATTCTGCCAACCAGGGAGTTAAAAAAAAAGGGGGGGGTAAAAGACAGTTCATGCGTGAGTGAAGTTGCTCCCTCAACTGAGTAAAACTACTGCGGTGGCTCATAATGGATAACATCTGGGAGTTCCATTGGGAGACCATTTCCTAAAGTGCTTGGGGTTAGCATGTTTCGCCTTCGTAAGTGTAAATAAGTTTGCAACTTGGGAGGATTTCTAGGCAGATGTCATCTTTTCCGGTTGTTTTTTTCTTTTTCATAATAGTTGGAAAAGAACAGCCAGGTGAATTCTTTATGTGCATCACAAGCTCAGCTGCTGGCAGCCGGCACTCCAAATGTTTCTGTCCTCTTGCTTTCTTCTGTTGACTTTCAGGCCATTTGAAGGACTTGAGATACTGAGTATTTTATTTTTGTGGAAAATGTCCGAAGTTCATTTAGCAACTTCATGGGTCCTGTGTTGATTTCACTAAAGGCTTTTCTATAATCTCCCAGTGATTGACAGCGGCACATGGTTGAGGAATGTGGGGTTAATTCTGTGGCTACAGGAAAATTACTCCCCTTGGTCTGGAGAGAGGGTGTATGGGTTCTGTCCCTATTTTGAATCTCTCAGAGCTTCTCAGTGCACAAGTATCTGATATAAAGCTCACCCCACCCGCTAAGGACCCCTTGCTCTGCGTTTATGGCTTTGTTTCCATCTGTTGAAATTCTTTTGGTTTAAGGAATCTGGACATTTCAGATTCCTAAGTTTTTGTTTTCAACACTTAATTCACCACCTGATGCCTTTCCAATTCAGTGTAATAATTGAAGTGGATTCTTTATACTTTCTGAACTCGAATGATTGTGTGTTAGTATGTATGCACATGTTGAATGTCTTAAAGAATTTATTCCAGACAAATGTGCTGATGGTCACATTGCACTATAGTTACTTTAAAAATTAAAATCCTGGTGATTTCTTTGGGTCTGTTCAGGGGCGTTTGAAATTCAATCTAGAGCAGCAGATAGTAAGACTGATTTCAAGCTGAAAAGGAAATGCAGAACAACTTCTTTTCTTTAACATTTATTTGCTCTTAACCTCTTTTCCTTAGGAGTGATGTGCTTTTTCACACACATAGGTTTGGGAGGGCGGGGGACAGGGAGTAAAGACCTAGTGATAAGGCAAAAGTACAACTAATGCTGTGACAAGCTTCGTTCGGATTTCCTCTTTGGTGCCCACCATATGCCCACTAGAAGGTAGCACCTCTGAATACAAGCCCTCTTTCCCCGCACCCGTGGACTGGTATGTGCTGGGTGTAGGTGTTTGTTTGTTAAATAAATCCAGGGAGAGAGGACCCAAGGCCACTTTAGGAGAAGGCCACTTTAAGAGTGTTAATCTGTGGAGAGAGACCAGAAGGGCTTACTGGGGTGTCTTCCATCTCTTATGTTCTGTCTCTGCTGAACAGGCTGACTGTATTTTAAAATGGGACAAAATGGGATGGGGCCTTTGGGCCCCCTCAGCAGACTGGGCCTCCCACTGCCCCTGTTTGCCCTGCATTACAGACAACCCTGGTTTATTAAAAATAGGCCAGAATTGGCAGTGGGGAAACAAAAAAACAAAGGCACTCTCTGGTTTTAAAATGGGAGCGCTGGTTCGCCTACTGGATAGGGCTCCCTAAACACAACCGCGGTTCATCCCTTTGCCTTCTCCACCTTGTTTCCCTCTCAGGGGCCAGCCGCTGGCTCCCATCAGGTACTGCCCTGGGCTGAGCAACAGCAACGACACCACCGACAGGATGCCTACCCTCCAGGAGTGCAGTCTCCTTGCAAGACAGAACATAAATAAACTAAAAAATCAGCTGTGCAGCATACTAGACAATGACACATGCCAGGGGAAAAAAATAGGATAGGGATGACAGATAGGAAGTGACTTCCTCAGGGTATCCTTTGAGTAAAGAGGGAAGGAAGTGATGGAGCAGCTTTGAGGATATCTGCAAAAGTGACTCAGACTCACCAGGCACATGAAACCAACCATGGGCTGAGGGGACAAGGACTGCAGTTAACGAGGGCTGTCAGCTACTTAGCAGTATGTCTAAAAAAAAAGTTTGATAAATCAAATGTTATTTATGGGAAACTCTTGGCTAAATATACTTAAACTGTTTCTTTAGATCATCATCGGAGACTTGAATCAACCAAAGGCAGGTTTAGTGCAAGCTGTTTCCTACCTGTTTTTGTGGGAGGAACTGCTTTTTTGGGGGGGAACTCAGCTCTAAAGATCACAGAAGTAAGCAGAGAGGGTGGACTGCAGTGCTAAGCAGTACCTGCTGCTTCTGGCCCATCCTCATGACCAGCTGTGTCCCCTGATGGCCTCATGGTCTGCAAAATGCAAACATTCAAGAAAGAGAAGAATGGAAGTGCTGTGCCAGATGACAGAACAATATGACAAGATGGTATTCTCACGCATATTATTTATTTAGTCCTACTATTAAAAATTACAAATTGCCACTGTTAGCTAGTCCTAGTTTTATTTTAATTGATAACATTTGTATAACAGAAAACAAAATAAAATAGAATATTATTCCAAATAAGCACCTATTTTTCATCTTTGTAATAAAGTAATAACACATGTACATAATTATATATATCTATATAATGAGTATATACTACATATAATATGCATTTTATGTATGCATATATAACACTACTATACTATATTTACACATATAACAGATGCATAATGTACATATATACTTTATACATATACATATATAACATATGCTGTAGATACATAGAGATAGAATGTACATACTTATCCTATAAAATATATTTACCTAAATACACACACACACACATCTATACATACATTCATATGTATGTAAAGCTAGTCACCCTACTTGAACAGAGACCTCACTTCGCAGTGGTGCAGTGGGGAACGTATTAGCCACCAGACACCAGTCCCACTGGGAGAACAAAGATAATGAAAACCAACAAAGCAGTGGAGACCAGCCAACACTCCTCACATAGTCTCCCAGGACCAGAAAAGTGAAGAACTTAGACCAGAGCCAACAACAGAGGCTGAAGCACTTCAGAAAACTTGAAGCTCCAGTCTCTGTGGCAGCACCTGACATTCTTCCATCTGCTCCTGGGAAGCACTGGACTTTTTCTCATGGCCCACTCCTGCCAGCAGGTCGCAGAGAGGCTGAGAACCTCCTTGAGGACCTGAGGATTCAACCTCCAGTTCTTTCCCTTCCTGCTGTGAACCTTAGGCAACTCACCCAAATCTGCTGAGCCTCAGTCTGGTCATCTGTGAAATGGAGATACTAAGGTCTCCTCCTAAGTAGACACAGATTAATCCTCTTCGTGAGGTTTAAATCTGTGTACAAAGGAACACAATCTGAGGGCTGCTAGCTGCCCTCCAACTAACCACAGTTCTCCAGTTGATGAAGTGTAGAACCTAATGTCACCATAAAGTGAAATACAGGGACTGATTAGTGACCAGAAGCTTCTCTTTCATACATTTAAATTGGAATAACTTCTGTCTTCCAGGAGAGTCCTCAGTTTAGTCACACAGGTTGTTAGGGGAGAGAAAACATCTCCAGGGAACTCATCCTGAGGCTCCTCTCAGCCTCCTGTCCCCCAGTTCTAGTTCAAATCCTGTGAAAAACAAACCTAACAGCATCCTTCCCACACCTTCCTTACTCCTGCCACACCCATCTGCCCAGCATGAAACCTCACTCCTGTGTGTGTGCATGACAATGATTAATTGTAGAGAACAATTGGCAATAAATCATATGTGGTCCTATGACATGTCTTTCATTATTTTTGAACTGTTATTAAAAATTCTTATTTAAATCTTACATTCATCTATTCAACTTTTCCCACTGAGAAGGCAGTGTGAAAACCCACTCATCCAAATGTTCACACTTTTTCTTCATCTGGGAAATCCCATTTTGTATACACACTGTCCTGGACAATAACTCAAATTCACTTTGTAAGACTTTTTGGTTTGGGTTTATCAATAAAATTAACTGCAGCTGGAAAAATCATTTTGGTTCAAATGGGGTACAGAGACTTGTAGACATGTGCAGTTAATTAAAGGCCTAGACAGACAATTCATACTCTGAATTGAACATTGCTATTCCTTTCACTGTGGAAGCCTAGGGTGGAATACCATTTAAAGCAATTAGGTTTTTCATTGTGCTACATTGTTACAGTAATAAGAACTTCAGTGAGCTTGGGAAAGGAGTTGGGGGTTGGGAAGCCAAGGAGAGGAAGGGAAGTTTCCTACAGTGTCCTACACAGCAAAGTCAAACTTTTTACTGAAAAGCTTTTCATAGATTTCATTATTTGTACAATTTCTAGGGGTTAGAAACTATGCTAACATGGAACCTAGTAGATATATACACTGATACCTTGTCATGATAATTTCGGGTTCAATTGTGTCAAACATTAAACTTGAAATAAAAAGAGGCACTTTTCTGGAAAACGGAATGAGAATTGCAACTGAGTAAGAACAACTCATTTGCAAAGCAGGTCTGAGAGCATTTGCCAGCACCTTTCCCACCTCAGGCCCAGAAAGACTGAGACTGTGGAAGACATCAAACAAGATTAAATGCTATTCTAGATGCTTTCAGAAAGATAACACTTCGGAAGATGTAGAAGAGTTGGAATCAAAAGGATTTTCTGTGTGAGCGCTTTTATACAAGTGGGGTATGTTTATACTTTCATTATAGAAGTCTTGCTTTATCTATTTGAGATTTGAGTTTGAACAGGGGGCCCAGACCTCTGCAAGGTGGGTTTTGTTTGCCACTTCTGACTCCATCTGAGCTGGTATTGTTGATCTCATTCCCAGCCTCAGACCTTGCAGATAAAATGGTGTTCCTGCAGAGAATACACAAGGCTGAAACACAAACCTCACAGCAGCCTGTGCAGCTGCAGAGAAACCTTCTTAGGACTGTTCTACATACCAGTCACAGACCAGCAGAAACAACAGCCCTGTCTCTGCAAAGAGCACACTGTGTACAGCACAGGGTATTCAAACTCAGTCTCCAGACACTGATCTTCCCAGGATGGGGTGTTTCTTTTAAAGGACAGCAGTTCATCAGTTTGGTGGAGGAGAGTGTGTTCCCAAGGATGTAAGGCTAATGACAGGAACCCTGCTCTCCACAGAACAAAGGGGCAGGCCCAGGCCTATTTCAAGGGTGGAATAGCTAATGGAAGAAACTAAGGGGCAGGCACAGGGGAGGGAGGCTAGCCATGGACACTTCCAGAACTAAATGTCTAACCACGTCAAGTGATGAGCCTGGCCTATATTTTGGTTTGGTTTTGATTCACAAGGGCTCTTAACAACTTCCTATTCTTCTCTTTCAATACGAATACCTTAATATTTTGCCAAGCAGCCAATGTCGCTGCTGATTCGGTCTGATTACTCCAATGTGTGGCAAACTGGTTAGATCCTCCCCCACACAGGTGTAGCCAACCTGTAGACTCCAGGCACCCAGACAGGCCCCACAGCTACACCACAGTTCCAATAAGGGGAGGCCACATACAGGTCCACATCCTGGTGTCCTTTTCTCATTAACTGTTGTGTTTCACTTGCTCTGAGGAAGTTTCAAATAGTCTATTGTAAAAAACTAAAAAAGTAAAGAGATAAAATGCACACACATATAAATAAATATTCTATTGTAAACTACGTGCAACTTCATATATTCCTGTGTGCTACAGTCCTCGGAGGTCATGCTATGACCCTGGTTGGTGGTGTCTGTGCAGGACACATGGCCCTCCACTCTGGAAACAATTCCCTTCATTTCCTTCAAGAGCTGAAGCGACGCCCAACCCCGCCCCTAACAGTTCTTCCCCTCACCTCTCCAAGCTCTCAGCTGAGGGCTGGTCAGACTCAGGCAGGACCACTTTTCGAGTATCCCATGTCTGGGGGCCATGCATCCCAACCAGAGGTTCTCCAGTGAGAAGTGGGGAGAGACTCCATTAGAACAAGCCAGTAGGGGTAACTTTGAAGCGGTCAGGGGCTACCCTGTATATGTTCTGGGACTGGCCATTCAGCCATACCCATCTGACTTTCAGGTCTATAAGCAAAGGAAGCTCCACATGTACTTTTTTACAATTGTTTGATCTGGGTTTTCTGTCACTTTCAACAAAAAGAGCTCATGTCTTTAAAAGAGGTTGTTAATTTAAAACAGAATAATTGCATAGGGCTTGAGTCAGTTTTAGAATTATGTTCTCCCTAGAAACCACCTCAGTCCAAATAAAACTTCTTTGGAGCACTGGAGCAGAACCAAAGGGAATAGATTAGCAAACTGTTAAGAATGGTCTGGGTGAAAGACCGCAACTCAGCCACCCAGTCCCTGTGAGAAATTATATTTTCAAGGCACTCAGGGATAAATGACAAAAAACTTAAGAACCCTGGATGCCCAAGCCCTACATCACAGCCTGATTTTGGGCACAACCCATGGTACAGTTTTGGGAAGCTCAGGTGTGGTTCATACAGCAAATGTCTTTAAAGACAGACTCACATTCAATCTTGGCTCATTCACTAAGCTCTTGAGCTTTAATAAAGGTTGAATGTAATTATTTCACATATTGGCTTCTGTTCCACCCCCATTCCACTCCCCTTCCTGCCACAGTCCCCCAGGATGCCTAACTGTGATTCTTCTTTCCACTCAAGAGATCAAGGCTCAGCTGAGCAATAACTTTCACTAGCCCTTGTTCCAAGACAGGGAATGCCCTTTTTGGTGCATGAACTTGAACCTGGGCCCATTTCACCTTGGATGGACCATCCTCAATTTTTGAAATTGAATCCATTTGGGGAAACAACAGGAGACTAATATGAATGATCAAATTTCATTTTTATCTTAGAATAATACCCAGTTACATAGCATATGAGACATTCATCATTCTTATGCAGCTTTTCAAAATATATCTTAGAACCATTTCAGAAACAGGGCTGTAGAATATTTTAAGAAATGACACCTTTGTGCAAATGCATGTATCATCTCCCACAATAACTTCTCTGAAGGGTAAGTAAGCCTCATTTATCGCTCTTGCAATTTTACTGAAAAGCATATGTCATTATGATAATACCATACAATTGTAATCATCCCAGAAATACCTAGCTAGTCATCTTAGTTTGGGAACATGTAAAATATTCTTCAAATCAGGTGGTATCACACTGATGGATTGTCTAAGAGAGCATTGGTAGTTCAGAGCCTATAAATACATGGTTGTTTTGCCCCTGACCCAGACAGAGCCTTCATCTGTTTCATTCCATCCTGGGTGTCCAAGGAACTATAGGGAACCATTTTCAGATATCACCTTTTATGAAAGGCCCAACTGTAATCATTAGTAATTAGGGCTAATCTTACCCTTTAATCTTTGTAATTTTCAATCTTTAAAAATCACTCTCTGAACCTGAGTTCAAGCTTCGGTTCTTAAAATTCTTTTTTGGAAATAAAGCAGAGTTTAAAAAACATGTTAGCTTTTTTGTTTCTGTATCATGTAAAATTATATCAAAAAGATATTTTAATGAATACTGCATTTAAATACAATATATTATGCAGTGTTATATTATGTATATTAATGGCATTCTATCTCAAACTATAGGACATTATATTAATAGTTGGTACATTATGCCATATTAATAATAATTACCAAAATATACACCTTCTCTAAATGAGGACTAGTCCATTATTATTACTTAGTACAATTATCCTCTTAACTAGGTAAAAGTCCTAAGCAAGAGCCCTTCAGAAATAATCACACTTAATCTTCACAGCAACCTTGAGAGAGAGGATTATGAGTCACCACTCTGTGGCTGAAGAAACCAAAGCTCAGGCCACTTATATAGGATTTTGGTTGTGCATATTCAATCTAGAATATTCTCTCAGGTCCTAGGTCCATGGATGCTGAGGTCTAGCCCATACTTCTAGGGAGAGCTTTCTGTTTTCTTTCTCCAAGGCATAATCATATCTATCTGACTGGGTCAGTCTGATGTGGGCACCTGGAAGTTAAGCAATTTCCCCGCAAAGAGGTTAAATTGACTCATGGGTATTCCCTGATGGTGACAGGAATTGAGGCATAGTGATTTTCACTTCTGCTTGAGAACCAGTAGAGATAGGTAAATGGGAGGAAATCCTCAATGAATAAGAAGGAAGAGTGCTAATGAACTCCTGCTGCCAGTTTCGGCCTCTGCCCTGAGGGGTCTGTTAGTCTGGAATGTGTCTTTCATTCTTCAGTTGTCTCAATATCAAATCCCTGTGTCTTTTTCCTGTCTCATATTCAACACCATTTATGCAGGTTAGACAGATTTCCCTAACATATGTTTCCATAGCATTATTTTTTGCACATTTTGTCAACTTTTAATTATTTGCTGATATGTTAATGGTCTTATCTTTTGGCACTAGATTGTAAGTTCCTTGGAGATAGAGGTGGTGATATTTTGTTGTCTATTGTATCTCCCGTCCTTAACCACAGTTCCTAGGACATCATTGTGAGTTAAGTTTGTTGAAGGAATCAGCATACTGAAAGCAAAGTCTTTGACTGATTCACTGTTAAATCATCAGAGTTCAATTTTGCAATTAATGAATGTGGAAGGAATGATGGAGTTAGAATTTTACTGCAAATATTGATTCAGGCAAGAGTCATCAATAGATGCAAAAATTTACAGACACATGTTTGATAAGAAAAAGAATATTTACATAACCTCAAACCATCTCCCTATAAATGACTTGTTCATCAGAAAGGGGCAAGCAATAACCTTAGAGTGGAGAAACTGGGTTGATACTGCCTAAGTTAGCCAATGAATCCAAGTTACCACATAACGCCATGTGATTCCTGGTGCTGTACACCACAGGGACAGAGCATCATCTATCGGAGGTCCATGCAGAACAGGACTTGAAAAGTGGAGGACACTGAAAGAATTCTACTTGGTTCTCATGACAACACCAGCAGCACAGGGATACTGATATAGGAAGGATTCATTCCCATAATATAAACAAGGAAGTAGATTCAGTGAAATTAGGTAAGTTGGTCCAAAAAATCAGTGCTAGAAAATATCACAATCACACCTCTAACCAAGATTTCCAAATTTTCCCTCCACTTCCTGTTGACTCTGGCAGGGCCTGAAACACACAAGAAAGGCAAATAAATGCCTCCAATAATAGGAGACCAGTGGTGAGTGTATGAAGAGGGATTATGCAGACAGGAGTTCCAGTCCTACCTGGGCCACCAGCTAGCAAAGGCAACGCAGGAGTGGGATACTCTACACCTCTGGTTTCTTTTATGTAAAAGATGGTCCCTGCTTTGTCTATGGTTCTAGGAAGTAGTTCTTTCTGTCTAGACTTTTGTTTCATCGAGTTTGCAATCATTCATTTGCAGTATGATTTGGAAACTTGCTATGAGTGTTTTAAGAGGAGCAATTTCTTTTCGAATCAGAGGTTTTGATGAAGTGACTATAATACCTTAGATTTAAGACAGGATCCAAAAAAAGAAAAATGGTGCCCTAAGATTGGGAAAATTAAGTAGAATTCCTACTGGTGCTCCATAACAGGTCAAATCATCCATTCATTCATTCATTCAGTCGATCATGTCATTCCAGTCATATCGCTATTTTTAAAAAGTGCTCATTATACAAAAGTCCCCCAGAGATTAGAAGTCTGTCTTGATTGACTGAACTAAATAATAAATTGACACTGCCTCTATTCTGAACAAAAAGAATTTTTACTTTCTATGGGCATTTAATGAACACCTATTATGTGCAAGACATCAAGCTCTGGGATAGGAGGAAAATATTAATGCAGGACATGAGTAAGAGGGGTGGGTTAAGAGATTGGGAAACTTTGTGCATTTATAGATATGAAAAGTAGGGGTGCTACAATTACACATAAGGGGTGCACATCAATAAAGAAATGCTGGTGATTCAGTTCAGTTGCTTGTCAGGGCGTGTGACTATTAGTAGAGGACAATAATATGAGAAAGGTAGTTTAACAGTTAAAGAATTTGAACTCTGCTGTAGAGTCATATAGGATTCCTTAAAAATGATGATTTAAAGCAGAAGTGCCATAACTTAGGAATTGTTTTGTTTGTCTATTTATGTCAATGATGATGAACAAAGGCACTTTAGAATATTTGGAATGTTCCCTACGAAGGGTGATACAGGCAACTAGGAGAGAGTTGGAGACCATGGCATCAGAAATACAAACCTCTGATTTGAATGAACACTTGAAGCAGAGTACATTCAGGTGTTCTCTAAAAGTTCTCCTTCTGCTGAGTTTTGGACACTCGTTCAGGCCTGTGGCTCCTTATTCCTTGGAGTAACACATGTGTAGGAAGAACTCACGCTAAATTCAAAACTAGGAAGATAAAGTTAGGTTATGCAGTGAGATCCCTGAGAACCTAAGTAGAAAGAGTGAAACAACATGTAAATACTTGATGCTCAGGCAGTAGCTCTTGTCTGGTTCTCAGCAAATTTTATCAATGGTCGTGGGAGCCTCTGAGGAAGTACTCACATATTTCTGGCATAGGCCAAGCTCTTTTCCTGGTGGTGAGATAGTCCCTTACTGGAAGGGTGTCAGGGACTGAAGAAATCTCAGAGGCGCCTAAACAGCACACCAGAGAATTGTTTGGAGTTGATCCAACTTTAGACTCTTACATATCTGTATCTGTAGCAACATCTGTTGTGTTTTTATAGGAAAACCAGAATGTGGAGAAAAAGAAGGATACAAACAACTTGAGAGAAAACCGTTGACAAGGTAAATAATGGTTTTGCCTCCCTGGGTCTACGTATCTGGAAGGCTCTCCAAAGGGCACATCTGTTTATCTGTATACTTCACTTGGCAAGGATTTTTCACTGTACTGTATAATGAGGCAACTCACAGACTACATAGCACTGTTCTTCAAAGGGAATTCTGGGAACTGGTGATGGTCTGCAGTTATTGTTGCTAGTTCACAAAGAGATGAGTATGGTAACAACAAGCAAATGTTTGTAAATTTAATAGCAATTTAACACGGCTGCAACATGCAAGCATCTGATTAGAATAAAAACAATAACAACAAACAAAAGCAAAACACCAGAGTGATCCATCATTCCTTCACTGCAGCTAATTTTAACAGCAGAGCTGTGGAGAGAGCTGTGGGATGGGGAAGAGGGACTGGATTCCAGTAGTTTGTCAACAGTATGCGTTGAATGCCAGCCATGTGAGAAGCCAGGAAAAGAGGGCTAAATATTGTCCTGCAGGAGCTCACAGTTCAGCTGAGAAGATAGCTGGTCAAAAGATTCATGTTACCCAATCAGTTAGATGCTAGGATGACCTTACTCCAGTAAAGTCATTCTTCTTGGCTAGTTGGGATGCCTGATATTGATGATGCTTATATCCATTTATGGAGCAAAAGCTAAAGTTACAAGATTACATGCATGATCTCTTTAATCCCTACAAGAATCCTCTGGGATGAATACCTATCATCACTTCCTATTTACAGATGTGGAAATTAAAACTCAAAGAGGACGAAAAAAAAATCTTGTGCAATGTCATACATTTAATAAATGGGGGTGGGGGGAGGACAGAATTCACAGGTTACCTGACTTCAGAGTCCAAACTGTCAATATCTACCTATGCTGTCTTTAATTTATCACGATGTGTTTACTGCTCCATGGGGGAGAAAAACAGGCTTCAGACTTTCGGGGGTATTGCCTCTTTACCATGTTACAAATAGTTGGCGTATAGTAGGTTCTTGTGATGGAACAGATGATTGTTCAGGAGACCTTTTTCCTTTCCCTCCCCACACCAGACCCTAAGGAAGAAGAATTTATCCCCAAGTTATTGATGGTCAGTGTGGTCACAGGCCTAGAAGGTGCTAGGGTGATGTTTCTGATCCCAAAAGCATCACTTCTTTCCACTTGCCCATCTTGTGCCTCTGCCATGTCATGAAAAGATCTTGGTATACCAATGGTCTAAGGAAGATGAAAAACTAATGGGATAAAACTTAACTCACTTCACAGCTGAGAACAGAGCTCAGCAAAGCCAGTCTTGGTCAGCTAATGGGCAAATAAGTGAATAAGAAATGGAGACTCATTGATTAATATAAAATGATGTATATGAGCCAGAAAGTACATTTTAAATTAAAGTTATTAATAATAAAATTTGCAATCTAAAAGTATTAGTGGCGCATCCTGTTGCTTAACAGTTAAGTTCACTGGATGTAGTTCATATACATCCAAAGGATCTGGGTTCAAGACGGGACTGCGGGAACAAAACAGGATGAACAACTAAATAAAGTAAAATGCTTCTTCCTTCTCATTCTTTTCTTTCTCTTCCTGTCTCTGACCACCTTCATTCCTCTCTGCACCTTTACTTTAAATAAATAAATAAATAAATTTATTAGTGTTCCCTAAATATTGTAGCAATTCAGCATCTCAAATCTAAAGTGTCCATAGCCATCCCCATAGACCCATTGATGTCGCATAAAGCTAAAGCTACAAGACATAGTCCTTTCTTTCTCTCTCAAAATGTGATATTTATGCAGTACCTGCACCTCGCTTTTGCTTCCAGGGCTCAAAGAAGAATGATGAAGGACCCTAAGACAGACAATGTGCCTAGTACTCCCAATATGAAAGAAAGTCAGAGACAACGGCAAATTTCCAAGAAAGGCTGCTCTCAAAAGATTCTGTTCGGACTTTTGCAGATGCAAGAGATTTAAAGAAGCACCTACACTTTTGCATGCTTATCAAGACTGAGCCTCTGAACCTATCACACAGAAAGATCTAAAGCAAGAGAATAAGAAAAATTGAGAGAGCTCATGAATAAAAATTATGCCTAACTGTAAATGCCCCTTGCTCCTAGTGACTTCCCACCAAAAGCGAATATGCAATATTTTGAAAAGATCAGTCAAAATCACCAGCATATGTGCCTAATATCTAAAACAAAGTGAATAGCATGTACCCTTAACATATATAAATCTGACAACGAAAGTCACTGGATTTGTGCTTAGCAGCATACCTAAATAGAATGTATGTCTATTTGACTTCCATGAATATTTGATGTCCATATATTTTGGGGTTTTCAATTTATCTGCTGCAAAAGCAGATGACTAATAGTATAAAAACTTGAAGCTTATTGAAACATCTGAATTCCAGGCCATTTGGTTAATTTTAAATACCAAAGTAAGTATTCAAATGTTTTAATAAAGTGCATAACTCTTACCATTTTGATTAGATGCTTACATTCTATACTCAGATTAGCTAATGAAATCACAAATTACGATAGAGTTCAGAAAATAAAGCCTAATAGGGCCTTTAAAAGAATTTATTCCTTCAGATGGAGGAGATAAATTAAAATTATACCAACCTCTCCCACCTCGATTATATAACACACTTTATAACAGAATCTTATACTTTTCTATGCCACTCATATGTTCTTTTTTTTTTATTGTGCCTGGAAGCAAGGTCGCCTACAGCTTCCAAACATCACTGGACTGTCCAAGTATCATTGGCTTTACAAATCTTCTCAGGGATAGTTTATTTCCTCCTCGCTCCTATCTCTTAGCCAATTCATTCCCTCTTGTGGCTTCCCAAAGTATTCAATAAAGATATTGACAATTAAAGTTCTATTATAGTTCATTTTTCAGATAAGGCAGGAGGAACCAGCCCACATCTCATTGACGTGGGTAACAGGAGATTTGTGTGCTGTCCTTTGCTCCCTCCCAGCTCCTACTCTGGGCAAAATCTCCCACTGCTCAAGGAAATGCATCCTGAGCGATGGGTATCCTGTGCAACTTCAGGTCTTTATTCTGTAAGGTCATGCCTCTCAGCCTTTATCCTGGTGTGGAATCCCTGAAGCTAAAAACACCATAGAACAAATAAGCCTCCTGCCCTTAATTGATCCATATCCTCTTCCCAGTCTGCTTCCTTCTGTCTATCCAAAGTCAAGCTTCTCAGATGCCCTCAGTTTCTCTGCTTCTGTTTTCCATGTCCCTTTTACTTATAAACCTACTGAAATCAAGCTTCTGATGTCAGGTCATTGAAACAACCCTTTCAGGGTCCTGTGGCCTCCATATTGCATTTCTCAGTCCCACCCTCCTCTTACTCAATTTTCTGCAGCCATTAGCTTATTCACTCACTCTTTCTGCCTTGGAGTGCCTTCATCTGACTTGCATTCCTTAGTGTCACACTCTCTGTGTTTTCCTCCTGTTTGATGGTCATTCTTTCAGGTTCCTTTAAAAATGGTAGGGTTCCTTCAGAGCTTGCCTTGTAGCCCAGTTTTCTACTGGCTCTATTTTTCTATATTCTCATTCAGTCTCATCAATATGCTGATGATTTGCAGATGTGTATCTTCAACAGCGTCTCACCTGACTTACAGAAACCACTCTTGCTTATTATCTCTACTTGTGTAACTTAAGACTAAAAATGAAAATGTACTACAATAGCAACAAATCTATTATATATATAATACATAGCACAGCAATATATATAACACAACAAGTTTATTTTATGCTCCAACCAACTTCTTTGCTCCTGGACTTCCCTTCTCAGAAACTGGCATCACTCTCCATTTGCTATTCAAGTTATTTTACTACCCTGTCTCACATGACTTATATAGTCCTATTTGCTTCATCTTCAAATGCATCCCAAATCTCTTTACTTCTATTCACCTCCATGGTTACCACATTTTCACCAAAAATAATACACCAGATCAGTGGTTTTTAAACTGTGGTGAAGTAGCAACATCAGCAGAATCTGGGAAATTGTTATAAACTCAAATTTTGATAAATGAATTAGAAACTCTGAGGGTGGGGTTCAATAACCAGTGTTTTAACAGATACTCTCAGTAATTCTAATGCAATCCAGAAGACTAACGTGTTGTTTTGCTTAATTTTTGTCTCAGAACATACTGTCTTGTGAGTTAAAAGGTTCAGTGGTTACAACTTATTATTTTTCTTTTTTTTTAACCATAGCATATGAAATTTAACTTGTTCCCTTTCCTTTCTATGTCTTGGCTCATGAATCATAGTCCAATATACTCCACTTTCATTGGTCTTCTTTGCTTCTTGTGTATGACAAATTCATGTCTACTTCAGTGTCTCACACTATTCATTATTCCTGTAATTCTTTTCCTTGATCCTCCCATATCTGCCTCCTTCTTATTATTCAGATTTCAACTACAATGCTAACTCCACAAAGATCTCCTCTAGCCTTCATATCTGCATGCCAGATATGCCTAAATCTTTTATTTTGCTCATAACATTTATCACTATTCAAAATTATATTATTTTTATTCACCTATTATTTGTCTCTTCCAATAGAAATTAAGCTGCATCATAAGTGACTTTATGTCTCTTCATTACTCTATTGCCAATGCCTAGGAAAACATCTTTCTCTCTCATATCATATAACAATACAATGCAACAAATCTACCTTGAACTCCACCTTGAACTTGCTCTTTGACCTACAGTTAGTAATTTTTCTGCACCTGAATATCTTGTCCTGTATTAGTAAAGAAGTTGGAGAACTTAATTTATGAGTCCTTATCCATTTTTACAGTTTATTAAAATCTCTATATGCAAATTCTTCATGCTTCATGATTTAACAGGCACTAAAGACATTCTAATGTTCCAGATAATTATTCTATTTATAGTAAAGGAATAGCAGAAAAGAGATTTATATGATGAAGAAAATAAATATGAAAAAAGGAGGGAATAAGATGACAGAGAGAGGGAGGGAGGGGTGAGAGGGAGAAAGAGGGAAGAGGAAATAATGAGAAGGAAGAGAGGGGAGGAAAGTGAGGAGGAAAAGGAGAAGAAGATAGAGGCAGAGGTGAAGGAGAAAGTAGAAAGAGTTACTGAGAGTCCCACAAAACCAGAATTAATGACTCAGATTTTTTTGCACATTTTTTCCAGTCTATTTTGCTATATTTTCCTTCATCATTATTAGAAATGGGATTATATTGTACTGTTTTTATAAATTCTTAATTTCACTTGTGTTTTGTAATCATCTTTTCATATCTATTAGTACATATTCTTCTTCGCAAGCCACAAAATTGACTTTGGTTGAAATTAGCAGAGAAGGAATTTCTTGAAAGGATATTGAACAGCTCACAAACTAACCCAGGGGCTGGAGGATCAGGGCTGCATTTCCTCGGCCAAAAATAGCATAGATATCACAGATTTAGAAACTATGGATATAGCATTATCAGTCATGCAATCCACCAACAGAATGATTTTTTTTTTGCATCAGAATGTTTAATTCAATACATTACTGTCAAAAGCCTACACTATGCACACACACTTTAGCTGCAAGAGATTCAAGGGAAAATGTATCTTGACATTTTCAGCTTCTATAATCAAACCAATTTGGGCTTCACAATATATGTAATTCCCCTAATATAATTCCTCATAGATGCTACATGGCCTAACACATACACATACATAATGCAATTATCATGCAATTAACCCTCTCACAACTGAAAATATGCTCACCACTTTCCCTAAGAATTATCAATTTAAATTTTATTAATTACTGCAGCTGTCAAGATCCATACTGTCAAAATTATATGCATTCTTTCCTTATTTTAGTCATAACCCTTTATTTTTTTTATTCTGTAGCCCGTGGACTAAACAGTACAGGCTACAACAATACCGCATATATGCCTACATATATATGCACACACACAAATAGATAAATGGAGAAGAAATAGTAATAGTATTTCATAAATACATGTATGAAAATAAAGAAACTAAATGTAATTATAAACTATAGTCCTTATTTCTGCAAATAGGTCCTCAGGCTAATAAAAACAAATATCTTATTTCCTTCACTATGCAGTCTTTCTGTCTTCAACCAGCATTCTATGGGATGATGAAAATGTTTGTTTCTAAGATCTGTGTTGGTTATACGTCTTTATTTAGGATCCTATAGGTGGCTTTCATGTAACAGCAGACATCTTCCTGTCTATCTCATAGATTATTAGAAACCTGATTTTCCCTAGAGTTAATCACCACAGTAAATACCATACTCTGCTTTCTTCCTTTGATATCCAATAAATGAAGTCTGAAATAGCCAAGTAACAATCTCAGCATAACCAAGCTATATAACCTGCGTCTCAATGCAAAATAAAATGTGGGACCCTTATTAAAATTATTTTAAGAATTTCAAGATGATAGTAACATAATATTTAACCAAACAAGGGACCCTTGGGTCATGCCTGACTCTAGTAGCCACATTCCCAGGAGCCAGATCTGAATGTCACCTGATGAATTCTGTAGAATAGTCTTAAAGTGTCTTATACTAGATTAATTTGCTGCAACTATATATGCTTCCACATACTCATCTTCCAATATGTCATGGACATTCCCTCATCGATAAGTGAGGTCTGTATCTTAACTCTGGGAAAATCCCCAGAGTTGCCTTAACCAACACAGCTCTCTCTCTGTCTGTCTCTGTCTCTCCCTTTTTCCCCACTCTCTCTCCCTCTGTCCCTTCCTCCTTACTCCCTCCCTCCATGTACTCTGGGAACTGGGAACTATCCTTAAGATTACTTAGAGAGATGCCCAAGCAGGCTCAACTGTTCTGGTCTCAAACTGTTCTAGTCCCTCCAGTCCAGTCATTACACTTGTGAATGAATATACTTTAGTGATGACTCCCACCCTGGCTGTCATCTCACTGCAATACCATGAGAAATCACAAACTGGGATCATTCAGTCAACTATATCCAATTTTTTAACCCCAGTAAATCATGATAGGTAAATGATTACTGTTTTGAACCATTAAGTTGACATGAATTATTTTTCTACAGCAATAGAAGACCAATTCATGTCCCTTGAGAAATAAAGTTCTCTAACCTGCTGAGTCCAAGTCTTGGGTACTGTATGACAAAATTATATCATTAAATATAATTGTGAGAGATGCCATATCCCTGATATTTGTTGTTTCCTGGACCATTGTATTCTGTTTGTAGGAAAAACAGTGCCATATATGGAGATGAGTTCAAACAATATTGAATCTATTACAACAAACCACAAACTCAAAGAATGATTTCCAAACTAAAATGGTAACTGAAAATCAATAAATAAAATGCCCATGTATGCTTTCATATAAAATGGAACATCTTGAGACCAAAAGGGAATACTTAGAATAATTAATTGGAACAATAAGCATAAACCAAGGCTACGCTAGGAAAACCAAGATATATGGTTACCTTATCAACTATATGCTTCTGGGTCATGAGGTATATAATAAGGCTAGTAAATTGCACAGACATCAAACATCATCTTACATCACTGTGGAATAAGTTCCTTGGCCAAAATTAATTTCTGGGATCAATGATAGAAAATAAAATCTTCAGTAAATCAGCAATAGTGGTACCAGCAGACTCGGGGCGTGAAAGTAACTTCAAATGCAGAACGCCTGTGTACATTACACTGGGGACAAATTGCTGCTTCCTCATGAGAGGCACAGCAATATACTGCCATGTGGCTGATTGGTCCCACCCAGATGCATGTTTCTGTTGCACTCACAGTGGTAGCTGTTATTATAGCTCGGTAACTGATTGACTACAAGGAATGCCTAATACATGATGGTTTGTAATTACAAGTTCATGTTTCATTGTCTGATAGAGAAGCTCCTAATCTTGCACTTTTTCACCCCTAAACATTCTTCATTTATCAACAAGTATTATTCTAGTTGAACTTTAGGATTCTATTTCCAAAAATCTCCCAAGGTATTATGATTAGAATTCCATTGCATGTATACATTAGTTTGGGGATTAATGAGGGTTATAAAGGAAAATGCATTCTTAGGCATGCTAAGTAGTAAAAATATTCTTGTAATAATTTCCTACTGGCTAATTTAATACCTGGTATATATAAATGCCTCATAATAGGTCCCCTCACAATTATTTTAAAATTGAATATTCTCAAGTATTTCCTGAAGGAAAAATCAAGTTTCCTCATATGGCTTTTGAGATTTGTTCATAGGGACAATTAGAGAAGAATACATAATAATAGTCTAAAGTTCCATAAGTACAATTAGATATTTTAGTGTATTAGTTGCATTCAAATCTGTAAACTATAATCAGACATATGATTTGGGGAGCTTTATGAATTTATTTAAGCGATAAATTCAAAATAATTTCTTTAGAGTGTTTTTTAGAAACACACTATTTTATCTAGTTTCTCATCTTAATTATTCCCCCCGGTCCCAGAACACAAACCTGGGGTCTTGGGATGTATGTGGACTATACTCTAAGCCTGAGGCAGAGCTGCCACTCCACCAGGGAGAAGTGAGAATCTTTTCCGTGTGTCAGCTGTATTGATAGGAATTAGAATTCTATTTCTGACAAAATAATTAATAGGCAACATTTTTGTTGCTTTGCAAAATAAACAAGACTTAAACAGAGTATTACCATTTATTTTGAGGATCATGAATGGAAACTACATATATAGTAGATTAGAAAAATATTTTTCATGCAAAGTTCTAAAACACAAATCAAGTAGTTACAATCATAGCTATATGAAAATTCTCAGAATTGCTTTCTTAGTCCTTTGTGACAGCTTCCATCAAAAATTATGTGGTGAATTTACAAATCTTGTTAATTGTAATAACTCTTGCATAATTAATACTAAAGTGCATTTCTGTAGCATGTCCATGTTAGAAATCACTGGTGCTGAACTCATCTAAGAAATAGGCAAATATATATGAGATTTATTGTGAAATATTTGGCCTTATTGGGAGGAAAAAAATCTATAAAAGTTATTATATGGGACTTTATTCTGTGACTCCTAAATATTCTAGTTAGAAATGACCTTTCTTGGGCTTCAAAGGAAGGAGATAATAACCTCAGAATGGAAGTCATACAAGAGTTTGATATTAGGTTGCAGAAATGTTCATTTAGAAAGAAAAAATTCCTTAGTAGTCACTTAAAATACTCATATTAGAGCGTACCATACCTTTTAATATAACTTTTCATTGAAATATAACTACACTGAAGCTCACAAAAATTTGCTGATGAATTTTAATATGCATATATACTGTGAATTACACTCCTCTTATAGGTCAAATAACACATAATTTCTAGTATCCCTGAAGTTTTCCTCATGCCCCAACCAACAGATACCTCCCAGTCAAGAAAGGAAGCCACCATTTTTATTTCTATCACTATAGATTATTTGCCTGTTCTTGAACTTTATGTCATGGACCTTCTTATAAATGTAGGTTGCACATTTTTTTGTGACTAAATTATTTTACTCATCACCATTTCAAAGATTCATCTATCTTATATGCAGTATCCATTCAATTTTCGTTTCTATAAAGAGAAACAGTAAAATTTTGAGTGTTTAGAGAAGAATAAAGAAACAATTAAACAATTAAAATTTGTTCATTTAGGCAATGTTCTGCATCAGATTTAAGTTCTAGATCCTCAAATGAAAAGTACTGAAATAATTATCTTAATGTTCACAATTTTCACAACTCAGACAATGCAGGTGAAGCTGGTTAGTAAAAGTGAAGTGAAGGGACTCATCCTATAGGATTAGGACAATTAAATAGTTTACCAAGTGGTTACTGAATAGATACCATTATATTTTGTTGAACAAAAAGAATAAATTCTCATTTCTGCTAAAAATATGGTAACAAGTTATAGTCTTGAATTATATGGGGAATAACTCCAAGTTAAAATTATAATTATAATTATAATTCTTTGTTACTTATAAGAACATGGAATAATATGCAATGGGATTATACTATCTCCTTCTCTGGGAGTTTTGGGGAAAATAGGACAGAAACATTTCCAGTAAGTACATAAAATATTCTACCTTATACCACAATGAAAGAGATATTAGAACAACAATAAAAATAATTTTAACATTCAAATTTGTAAAGATCAAATAAAAATGCCAATATTAATGCTAGCTAGAATTTGAAGAATGACCCTTCTATAACACACTTGGTGGAACATTAATGAATACACCATTCCTGAAGAACAATTTATTGGTATGAATCCAAGACCCTAATAATAATAATTTTTGTTTTCTAGTCCAATAATTATATATCTAGGGATTTCTTTTAGGTAGATGTGAAAACAGAAGTATATGCAGAAAATTTATCACAGCATTATTTATAATGAAAACATCTAAAAATCTAATTGTCAAGTAATTAAAAATAGTTTAATGAATGTAATATAGACATACAATGGAATAACATTATTATTATTTTTAAATGACATGAGACATGCTTATAAATAATGCAAGTGAAAAATAAATATATACAATTTATATACAATTTATATTACATATAAATATATATAATATATGTAGCAGGTATCAAAACTAGTCTCTGCTTGGACTACATCCTTTTTAAAAATTAAGCTTTCAGGATATTCCATGCTCATGGATTAGAAAATTAAGATAGTTAAAATGGCAACTTTGTCCAAAGCAATATGCATATTTAATGCAATTCTCATAAAAATTCCAGAGACATTTTTCAAATAAATAGAACAAATAATACTGAACTTCGTATGGAACTACAAAGGACTTCATATAGCCAAAGCTATCCTCAGGGAAAAAAAAGAAAAAGAAATGAATCATACTCTGGCTTCAAAGTATACTACAAAGTAGTGGTCATCAATGCAGCATGTTAATAGAGCAAAGACAGACACAAAGATCCATGAAATAAAAATTGAAATCCCAGAAATAAAACCACACTTATATGAGCAGGAAGCCAAGAGCACACAATGGAGGAAGAATAGTCTATTAAATAAATAGTGCTGGGAAAATTAGACAGACACTTGCAAATAACCATATTACTCAATGCCACACAGAAAAATTAATTCAAAATGGATTAAAGACCTGAATATAAGCCCTGAAACCATAAAATACATAGAAGATAATGTAAGAAAAATACTACAAGACATCAACCTCAAAGATGTCTTTGAGGAAGTGACACTTATGGCAAAGAAAACTATAGAAAAACTTAATAATTGGACTATATCAAACTAAAGTCTCTATCTAGCAAAATAAATCACTGTTAAAATAAAAAAGACAGCCCGTTAAATGGGAAGTGATATTTTCACAACGCACATTAGACAGGAGCTTAATTTTCAAGGTATATAATGAGCTCATGCACTCGTACAACAAAATAGCAGAAAACTCATTTAAAGAAGTAGTAGAAGAGTGCGACAACTTTCCAGAGAAGACATACATGAAAAATGTGCTCTATGTCACTCAGAAAAATGCAAACAAAAACCTCAAAGAGATGATCTATACCAGTATAAATAACATACATCAAAAAGACTAGAAACAGCAAGTGTTGGAGAGGGTGTGGAGAAAAAGGAACTCTCATACGTTGATGGTGGAAATGTAAATTAGAACAAACTCTTTGGAAAACAGTAGGAAGATTCCTCAGGGGGAATTTTTCAATACAGCAATCCCAATTCTAGGCATATAGCTAAAGAATACAAAAACACTAGTCAGAAAATATCTGCACCCCTATGTTCATAGCAGCATAATTCATAATATCTAAGATGCAGGAACAACCTAATGCCTGTCAACCTATGACTGGATAAAGAAATTGTGGTGTATATATACGCGAGAGAATTCTATACAGCTATGTGCCTTTTGCAAAAAACTGGATGGAATTGGAAGTGATTACACTAGAGAAATAAGCCAGAAAGAAAAGCTAAGTGCAGTATGATTTCCCTCAAGGATGGAATATGAAAAAACAAGAAATGACAAATCACAACAAAATGTGCAGGGTGCAGAACTGTGACTACCAAGGGTGGGAGAGGGGATGGAACAAGGGAATGAAAGAATTATTTTGTGGTGGAGGAGGGCACTGGAAGTCTGGTGGGGGTGGTGGAGTAATGTGAAATGCACACAGACTGAGGTGGTAATTCAATATCCGAAAAGTAACATATCAATATAGACTTAAAAAAATTATAAGAAAAGAAAAAATTATGATCTGACTTCATGTAGCTAACATTCTATCTTTTAAATTAAAACTGAATATACTATGATAGGTAAAATAGAATAATTAAACTCCAGAATATGTTCTTACTTTAAATGATCAAATACGAATGATAGTATGGAAGCAAATGAAGGCAAATGACTTTAACAATAATTTAGGCACCATCTAATCAAATACATTTGACTTTGTGTTTATGCAATCATACATTATATGTATACATCAGGCATACTGTATATAGACACACGCTAAATATAAATTAAGTTGTTAGAATCAGATGAGTTCATGGGGATAATCAGCCTTCACTTTTATGAATTATAAACTGCTTCATCTCTCAAAAATGGTTAGTCACAATTTCTCGAAATGTTCTGTAGTTTATAATTAACTCATATCTGCTGGGAAAATTGTCTCAACATCATTTTTAAAGTATTATTAATAGTAATTTCATATGATAGGAATTCATGTTCAATATTTAAAATATTATATGAAAAATTATGAGAGGTAATATGTTGTTTAAGAAAAATGGCATCCATAACACCTTCAGAACAAAACAGTCTTTTTTGTTTTTTAGTCTTCTTATTGTTTCTTCTAAACTCTTATCCAGAGAGCAGCAGAGCTTCTGTTGATGAGAACAGTCTCTTCACTGAAGGGAATGAAGGAAGATTGGAAGTTGTCATAATTACTTCCTAAAAGTCAATTGTAATCTAATGTTCTTGGAAACAAAGGCGTGTGCTATTATTCGTGTGGTCATTTATCAGACATTTATAGTACTCCTGTTGAGAACAGAGTCTGTGCCAGTGGTGTGGTCACAGAGACCCATGCTCTGGTGGCGCTGACATAGATCGCAAGACATAGATCATTGACATCCTAGCACGAAGATCATGTGGGAAGAGGATTGTGGGGAAAAGCACATTGTGTCAGAAAGGGCCTTTAGTGGATGGACATTGATTATGTAGGAAAATGACTCCACAGGTAGGGCATAGTTCATAGGATAGCAAGTGAGAGTGTGAACTGTCCGCACATCATGACCTGGGATGTGTCACAAGGTAGACATGGGAACAGCCTGTCTATGAAAGTAGTATAGTTAGATATCTTATCAGAGTAGCTACAGGGAGCACAAGTGAGATACTGAAGTTTGCTTCCTTCCTTAACTCATACACCTTCAGCCTCAGGAGATGTTGACAGTAGAGGAAAAAGCTGGGGCTCCTGCTAGGTTGGTTTAATACACATTCGTGTGAACTAAAATGAACTAATTCTGCACTAGAGACACTTTTAAATGGCAACATCCATGTCATCAACTTTTAAGGTGTGATTGTGTAAATAGACTTTCTCAGAAATGGGAGTATGGACTATTATCTCCAAAATGTTACCTTTTTTAGGAAAATGACATGTTTCTATAATTATTGCACAAATCTTTAATTGGTAGTTGTAACCGGGTTGTTATAACCCAGTTATTTGCTAGAATTAATGAACAAAACTTATGATTTAGCTAGTAAACAATTAGTAGATTTAGATCAATTTTAGATAAATTATCAAATATTTTACATACACATATTGATATGTATGAAAAATAAATAAGTATATGTTTTCATTCTTGGGGTTTACTGTATTTATCAGGATAATATACTCATAACATTAGACACATAACCCATTATTCATCTATATCTATCATCTCTCTCTCTAATAGGATTGTTGATGGTACACTTAATGTAATATATACAGATGAGACAATGACACACAGCTTAAATTTATATGATGTTATAATACATTGTAGCTTCAATAAAATGTAAATTAAAAGAAAGAAATTTTGGGTTACATTAGTTTTTAATCACAAATCAGAAATGACCTGACCAGGTATTCGTAAAGTTTTAGTAACTACTTACCTGTATTCTGAAGGAATAGAATGGATTTTCAACGAGATTCTCTAGTAATAGTCACTATTCTACATGTACCTAATTTGAATTTTTCATTTACACAGCTGGTTTTATTTGCTTCGAGGTATTATTGCAAATAGAATAAAAGAAGCACATGTGTTATAATAAGGTCAAGTGTTCTGTCCTCCAAATTCTGAACTAAAGTTGACCTCATCGAAATTCACATTTATTTGTATTCCTGGAGTTATTAAAACTTTTGTTTTTATAAAAGAAGTCATCAAAAATATTAGGAATAAAAATCTGTCTCTCAAAGTTGACATATAAGTTGAACTAAAATTGATTTGAGTGCACAGGTGAAATATCTCTATATTTGTTTAAAATATTATTGATATTTGCTCCAATTCCATTATTATATAGGCTCCTGATTCAAAAAATTCAGATACAGAAATTCTCTTGAATTTGTTCTTATCCTCAAATATCACAAACCTTGTTTCCAATATTTGCATTACGTTTTGGTGATGCTGTTATATTATATGCTTATACATTTTTTACATATGCACATATATAGTGATAGTATCATAAAAACACATAAAATACATCATGTGGAGTTTTTTTTTATTAATCTTAAAATGAAAAACTACTGAAAAGTGGGATATTCTTAGGAAATAATCTGAGTATCATTTTTTAAATCTATTTTCATTTTAGAAAAATGAAGGGCACTGTTTGTAAAAACACTAGGATTTTTTTTCCCTGTAAAGCACAGCTGATTACCTGTGGAAACAAAGGAAAGCATGCCTTCAGCAAACATTAGGAGTGAACACTATGATTTGTATAAACATTTAATTCTTAGTAAAATAATCACTCCTTTGACTCAATGATTTATCACATCCTTGGACAATAGGGTGGGGAAGGTTAACGAGGGAGATGGATGTGTTAAAATATTGAGAATTGAATATTGAGGTTCTGAAGGCAAAAGAGTATGCAACACATACTGAGAAAAGTATGACATTTGTATGCCTGAGTCCTCTGGCACTGTAGAAAAGACATGATGGATGGAGGAGGACCTAGGCATGAGGATTCTTGTATACATAAAGGAAGGACCTTACTTTGTAGACAGTGGAAGGGACTAGTGAGAAATAGTTTAAATAGATCTGAAGCATAAACATTGACTGGTCTAGGAGAATTTTTCTAACACATATTTGTTTTTCTATTCAATAATTGTTGAGCTCCTAGAAAGTACCAGGGGCATCCTAAATTTTGAGAAAGAGAACTTCGTATGATTCTTTTCTTCAAAGATTTCATTCATTTAATGATACTCCATGGGATGAATTGGAGTATCAAGAAAATGAGGGCAACTAGACATTTTCAGCAGCACAGGAGAGGAAAACCTAAATCTAAGCAGTGAAAATGAGAATGGAGCGGTTGACTTGGTTTTAAATATAAATCTATGAAAAGTTGATAGAAGTTGATAAATCAATGTTATGTGGAAAAGAAGGAGAAATTAAAAAAAACCTCAATAATATGGCTGGTAAATTGAAGATAACATGAACACAAAGAGCAACCTTTAATTGCAGGCTTTTGTAGAACAAGTTGTGTTATGATTGGGATAAACTGAGTTTTGAGGTCTTTTGAGACATCTTCGAGTGTCAGGAATTAAGACAAGAAATCATGAATTAAGAAAAAAGAGGTCACATAATTTAATATAAAGGCCAGAATCCCTTTGAAAATATGTCACTATAAATACCTGCACCAGGACAATAGGTACAAATTGGATCTATCCCAGGTAAACTAGAATGAATGGTTATCATGGTTGTAATCATACAATCATATATATTGTTGCTTTTGTAAGACAGACTAACAGTGAAGGGAGAAAGAAGAAAAAGAGGAGCTGTAGATGAATGGCCAAATCTTTCCAATAAGATGTTTCAAAAATTCTGATTCAGGACACTGTGTTAGGTTATATCCTATAAAACTTTCTAATTATAGGAGACTTTATAAGCCTAAAGTGTCCCATTTAATCTTCAGAAATGCATTTTCCATTTACCATTTTGTCCCTCTTCTTCCCCATGATGAAGTGGGAGAAAAGATAAATTAAAGGTAAATGACAACATCTTTTTGTATGTCTGTTTTAGACATCATGACTAGAGTTGGAGGGGGTGCACTCGATCTGCGCAATTGAGGCACTGTTGTGGGGTGTGGGATGGGAGGGATGGGACAAATGGAAAATCACAGTAACTGGACAGGCTTAAAAGTAAATTCTGACAGATAAAATTTGCAGAGGGATAAATGTAATCATGAAATATCAGGGATCAATGATAATGTATTTATTTGTTCATAGAACCACTTAATTCCTGACTGGATTCCATTCACTGAAGATGAGGGTTAGAAGATATGTAAAGCACTATAAAGGGAGTGCGAATTGAATAGCATGTCTAGAAAGCACTAATCTACTTACTGAAGATTCTTTAAATTTTAATTCTTTAAAAATAAAGTCTATTTTTCTCAGGAAAAATATTGCCTTGCTCTCAAATTCTTACCATGATATATTGGCACCATATCATACTAGCTCATAAGAATCAACGATTAAATTTTTAGGAATCTTGTAATCTGTTAAATTATAGCCATTATTAAATAATCATATAATATATAATTTTACAATACATTATCATATTAATAAATAGGTATAAACACTTGAAATTCAGTACTTTCTAAATTTATTATATTTTGTTATAGTCTATTCTACTTTTTTTGTATCCATATGATAGAAATACTATCTAATGGCAGGTACTATATATCACTCCTCAAATACACAATCCCTGATGTCAGGTCAGTTGCTTGAAATTGGCTATACTTTGTATATTTGCATCAGAAATATATATCAACTATAAATCAGGACAATACTCCAACTCTCAACCCCAAGATTTGGTTGGTAAATATTTATAATAAATACTATCAATCATGTCATCTGTATATTTTATAAGAATTAAGAGGATTAAATTTAATATTAGCTACAATACAAGCCCGTTCTCATATGAATTGTTAATTTGAAATTATAGTAAACAGATTGTAAACAGACAGTTGTTTAGGATTCCTTTTTAGACATAAACTCTCCAGAGTGACACCATCATACAGCACTCACTGCAAAAAGCCGATGTTTAGGAACTAACTGCTTAGTTAGTTAGTAAACTAACATTTACTTTAACTGAAAACATTCTTTAAGCCACATTTTCCTGGGAAGATTTTTAACTCTAATAATCATTTGTTCCAATAAATAAAATAGAATCTTAATTTGGACAATCCTGTGTATAAGAAATATAGATTTTATGCTGTACTCCTGGGTAATAGATAATAAATCTCAGTTCTCTGGGAACTTGCTTCTTTCTAAATTAACTGTCCACTCACAGATTGACTGAACTTTTCTGACATTCTGTGTGTTGTTTTTAAACTTAGATTTGTTATCTTATCACTTTGGTGATTCTTTTTCTTGATAAAAATAGTTATAGGGAAATCTTGGTTATAAAATATAAGTGAATTTGTTTCTAGCTACAATCATCTTGTCATGAGATGTTTATGTGCCAGAGTTCAATGAACTTGTTATTTAATTTTTCTAAACAATGGATGTAGATCAGATTTTAATAGCAGTAACCCTAAAAGCATTGCCACCTGGAAAACAAAGTCTAGACAATCTGCATTTCTTAACTTGTAATCTCAAATTTTGCTGACTTCCGTTATAATTGACAATGATTCCTTTGTCAATCATCGCTTTTGTGTGCTGGTGTGAATTTCCTCGAGACCTCTTTATCAGACTGGATCACATAAGCAACAGTGGAAAAGTCTGATTTAATTATTCTTCCTTCTACTTGTTGTGATAGACTTACAGGAGAGTTACTTGCATTTTAATTAATAAACCACAAAAAAAATTTTAATAAGTCAAATTCAGGAGATCAAGAAGAAAGTGATTTACATGAAGCATCTATGATATAGTATTATTATTTTAAAACAAGATGCAATTTATTAAATATAACCACTCTTCATAGTTAGTAAACTCCATCCTCTTTAGATTTATGGAACCAAATAAGAAGACACAATTCTAACAATTCTTCGAAAAAGTTGTATCAACCGTGTGGGCACCTTCAAGAAGCTACCCATATAAAGAGACACACATATGAAATTCTAGATCTTACGGTACCATTTAATTTAAGCACTAGCTACAGCTAGTGACTGTAGCATTCACAGCGAACTGAGCAAAGTTACAAGTTCCTCTTACCTTTCATAAGTCTTATTTAAAGGAGGCAAAGATAGAGAAAACAGCAATGGTTTTATGGAAGAATACTTTTTTTTAAATGAAGATGAGTTTGGACTAGAAAATAATCTAATCATTTTCTTTTCTTCCAAAAGTAGAGCTTGAAATTAAGTTTAGGCTATATGTTAAGCAACAAAGTTATTACTTTATTGCATTGTTACATATTTAAGAAAAGTAAGCTGCAAGCGGAGAATTTTTTTCTTGTAGTGTACCCTCCAAAAATATTTCTGTAATAAATGAATCATACGTGTATATACTTTCTGAATAGGTAGGTAGATAGATTATATAGATGATAGATAGGTAGATGATGGATAGATAGATAGATATAGTAGATAAAGACAGACATGTTTAAATGAAGCTATATAACCAATTTCATTTCTCTTCCTATATTCTCTGCCTATTCCATGTGGGATCCAGGAATACAGGATCCACTAACATCTCCTTTCTGTGTATACTGAAATAAATGTCTTATGTGTAATTCAAGTATCTAAGCTGAGTCCTCTTCTCCTCCATTTTAAAATTTTAACCCCATACCACCACAAACCAATGACCACCTACCCAGGATGAAGAAAGTTTTCAGTTGCAGAATTCATGGTTTCCCTAATATTAGGAACCCAGACCAGTTTTGGGCACCAATTCATGGTTTTTTTTAATCCAATAACTCCCCAAGGAATGTCACTGCTTTATACATTCTTTTGATAATAGCCTCCTAGGAGGAGCATCTTAAATATTGCACATATGGAAGCACTTGGCAATACCCTCTCACTGAGAGAGAGCTGTTGTCAGTAAATCAGACTCCTATTGTAGTCCATTTTATATTGCTAAGGGAAAAATAGCACTGAGACATTAGTCATGTAGCGCGCTGAAGCATTAGTCACCCAGAATACATTTTTCAACTTGAAAAGCAACAGAATGAATCTCTGCAGAAAATTAATAGGGACCTACTTCTGCAAATTAAACAAGAAGCTTCTGAGTCTGGGAATTTTATTCAAGAAATAATTTTTCCATAAATAGATTGTGTGCACAAGTTCCGATAAACATAAGTAGGGCATCACTTATTTCATATATAACCTTCTAGCTAAAAATAGATGGTAGGTTGTTTAGGGGAGGAATTATTGTGGGGAAATAATGAGAAAATAACTCTTTAATTGCAATGATGAGTTAAAAGTATTCTCTCATTTTTTTTTTCTCTCTGATTTAGACAATGAGGAAAGTAAATTATAAATATTCTCAATAATGAACTTGAGTTCCATGCAACTGATTGTAGAAGTCAGATTGGCATATATTTTGATTGGCATCAGAAGTCTATTCCTGTTTATTTAATTCTGAGTTACCATTATTTTGATATTAATTTAATAGACAGGGAGAAGACATACCATCATCTTGTCAAACTATGCAGAGAAATAGATCTGATTTCCTACTGGGAAATTATAAACATATCTTGTTTCCTGTTGGGATAAAATCCGATCTGTAGTTCATTTCCTATTGGTCTTATACTGGCTGCCTCTGTGACATTGTTAGTACAGAAGGAGTGAATGGTTTGTATAATCAGAATCATGATTATGAAAAAATCTGTATAGGGAAAGAATGTGAAGGATAGCCTAGAGTATAGCCATATGAGATAATCAAGCACACATGTTGGATCTCTTTATTTTCAGAATAAATTCTTGAGTGTGCATAATTAGCATCTGCTTTTCTTCATAGGATTAATTTTCCTTGCCTGAATTTTTTCTTCAATTATAATTCAATGAGTACTAAAGGCTCATTATGGGATTACATTTTTGAGTAAATGCAGCTATATCTTACGTATTTATCAGAAATAGAAGATGAAGAAAATCTGATATTTACAAGGCAAAGTGTGACCTAAAGAGGTCTCTTATGAAAGGAAATAAACCTCCATGAATTACAACTTGATGGGAGTTACCAATTTTTATAAACCTTTTGCTCCCTTCGTGGATGTTTGAAAAATATGCATTCTTGCATAAGGAACAGACCATTTGCCAGAGTGATGGCTATGTAGGCCTGAAATTACGTCTCTCATCCAGAAATGTCATCATTCCCCTCGCTGCTTTGTATGGTACAAGTCAGTTCACTTAATCTTCAACCACCCTTCTTTTTGCTTCCTAACATAAGCTCTGGTCAAGTCCTCTGATATGTACAAACATAAACAAGAAAGGAGTCATTGCTGCATAGCAAGGGCCTCAATGGAGAAATCAAAATAAAATCAAAATGTAGAGATTTAATGAACCTTTAATAGAGCATTATTAACTCATTATTAAAACTATATTTCAGAGTTTCACAAAGTGGAATCATTTCTTCCCCCTGTTGAATTTTAAGTGCGCAGAAGTTTATTCTTTTCATTGTGATGATTACAAGGACATGAAATCAAATATTAACAATTTTATTTATGCATTCAAGAAATAGTTATGGAAGTCTACTATGTGTTAGACACTATTCTAGGCCCAGAATGCTGTGGTGATTAGATAGTTACTGGTCTCATAGGGTTTAAAACAAACATAATAAAATGTAGATGAAATTTTTTTTTAAAGTGCTATGCTATGGCCACAGAGATATATATACTCTGAAAAGTACACAAAGCAGTATAGCTGAATAAAGGATGATGTGGGAGAACAGAGAGGGACTGTCAGGGAAGAGTTCTCTGCGGATGTGACATCTGAACAGAGTATATGCTGATAATAAGGTAGGAAGCCATGTCTCTTGGGAGGGGTGGGTGGGCATCCCAAATCAAAGGAACAGCAAGTATGAAAGCATTTAGAAGAGAGGAACCTTGATGTCGAGAGAAGGGAAGAGTGAAAATATTGATGAGGCTAAAGATTAAGAAAGTGAGGTAGTTTTAATATGATGTCCGATAGGCCAACCAAAGTCAGATCATGGAGGATATTTTGATTACATGAAGGAACTTGGATTCCTTCTTACTGTGATGAGAAGCCACTGAAAAGTATAGCATAGAATACAGACTGCAATGAGTTACCATCTCACACCACTAAGAATGGCCTGTTCCAAAAGGACTAAAAATAGCAGGTATTGAAGGGGGTGTGGAGAAAAAGGGACTCTCCTGCACTTTTGGTGGGAATGTAGACTGGTTAAACCTCTTTGGAAAGTAGTATGAAAATTCCTCAAACTAACAAAGATGGATCTGCCATTCGATCCAGCAATCCCACTCTTGTGCAATACCCAGAGGATACAGCATCTCTAATCAGAAAAAAAATCTGCACATAGATGTTCCTAGCAGCACAGTTCACAATAATCATGATATGGAAACAACCTACATACCCAACAACAAATAACTGGAGAAAGAAGCTCTAATATATATGCTCAATGGAATTTTATTCAGCTACTAAGAAAAATGAAACTGTGCTCTTTGCAGCAATCTAGGTGGAATCGGAAGGGATCATGTTAAGTGAAATAAGTCAGAAAGAAAAAGAGAAATACAGAATGATTTCGCTCATACACGAAATATAATGAAGTGAAATAAATGAATAGATAAACCCCAGCAAAAACTCTCAGGACACAAGACAATGACTGCCAGACAGGTGGGAGTGGGAAGGGAAGGAAAGAAGGGAAAAGGTGGTGGTAAAGGACTCTGGAACTCTGGTGGAGGGTGTGATGTGAAATACAGATTTAGATACAATGTCAATGTTCAAAAATGAGTGTATTATTGTGAACAAAAGAGATAACAAAAATCAAAAACTTTTTAAAAAGAATAACTAAAAAAGAAATGTAGCATAAAATGTGATTTCTATTTAATGTAAAATTCCTCTGATTTCTGTGTAAAGAATTGAATGTGGAGGTAGGAGAGGAAGAGTGGAGGAGATGAGGGGCAAAATGCAGAAACAAAGAAGACCAGGCAGAAAAAGACTTAGATCGGAAAACATCAAAACAGACCTGCAAAAATATCAAAGAAGTCAGACTTGGATACATTTCAAGGAAGAGCTGATTAACATTTGCTGAAGTTAGGCTATTAGGGTAGAGTTGAAGATGGGGAAGACAAAGAGATTTGTAGGATAATAACGAAAAAAATGTTATTATGGAATCAAGAAATATTAAGGAGGGAGCACGTTTAGGCAGAAGCTTCATACAACCTTATTAAGTTTGAGGCATTAATTAGAGAAGTAAACAGAGTTCAGAGAAGCAGTCTGGGTGGAAATAGGAATCTGATCAGCAACAGAAATAGATGGTATTTAAATTCATGGGCAGGGCATGTCCTTCTAGAAAGCGAGTGGAGGTAAAAGACGTCTAAGGAATGAGCACAGAGCTCTGAGAGTTTCAAAATTTAGCAGTTAGGTAGAGGAGGAAATGGCAACGAAGGCAGAAGAGGAACAGGGGCATGGGAAGACCACCAGGTAGTTACAGTGCTCTCAAAGCCAAAATAAGAAAATGTTTCACAAGGAAGAGAGTGAGCTCTATGCCATATGCTCCCCAGAGGTTGACTACTGTGACCTTGTGACCTTGACTGTGACAAATATGTTCTGACTCTGGAGACATGGTAAAGTTAAGTGCAGTGAGTTGAAGAGATAATTCAAGATAAGAGCACAAAGAGAATCTGTAGAGAAAACACTTCGCAGAAGAGTCACTACAAGGTAAGAGAGAACTGGTGCTAAGGATCAAGGGGATGAGGATTCTCACAGATAGCAAATCAATGGAGAACTGGAGTTCCTCTATAGGAATATGATAGAGAGTTGGCCCTACCCATAGACTAGACTTCTTTTCTTGTAAATAACTGGACATTAAAAATTATTTTAGTCTTGCCTTGTGGGTCATACAGTGTCACTACTATTCAGTGTAAAACCAGTCATTGTTGATGTTTCCAAAAGAATGTTATTCATAAAAAATCAGCTGATTTGTCTTGTGGTTCTTAGTCTATTGACTCATTATCTAGGGAATTGATTGATGCAAAGAACTTATTAGTGTGATGGACCTAGGTAATGCATGAAGTATATACATAAGGATGTGATGGATTGCAAATGAATGTCATCAGTGAACATAGGAATGCTGATTAAAATGAATTGAAAAGAGAGAAGTTAGTGTACAGAGTGTTTGCTGTTTGATATCCAATAAAGCTTTCATTGGACAGTAGCTACACAAGAACAGGAATCTGGGAGTTTAGAGCTTTGTAGACATCCTTTAAATGTTCTAGGACTGAATCGATGAGGGGAAAGAAGTTCTTAATAAGAATGAATGCTGCTCTAGAGGCTTCTTTCAAATCAGTGGCATCAGGAGTTTTGTAAGTCTCTTTTATAGACAAGTAAGATGGACTAATTTCTCAGGACACTGAACTTCCCTCAGACCCTGAGAGTGATGACATGGCCCAAAGGAAGTCATTTTGCAAGCGTACGTGTAATTCTCACGTTAATTCATTTGTTTACTACTTCCAGTATACCTGGTACCTAATCTCTACCAGTGAAACATTTGTTAATGTTCTTTTGGGGGAGGTGGGAGGAAGAGAAAATATTATTCATACAAAAATCACCTTAATTGATGTCTACTAAGCAATATTCTTGCTAAATCTTTCTCACATAATGCAATATTTATTTTTTAAATCTACTTAGGAAAATTTAATGGTCATTTATAAACATACATATTTATAGTTAGCTTTCTAGATTAACTCATCTATTTTTTCATCTTACAGGCAAATAAAATATTTAAGGAGTAGTCTCTGCCCTCAAGATTCTTAGACTAGAAATAGAAAGGAGTGTGCAAACAAATAATTGCAAGACGCTGAATTAATTGCTCTAACAGTAAAGGGAGTAATTTGTTGTTTATCACAAGTGTCTTTTTTTTAGTATTTTTATATGCCAAGCAAATAAAAATAGATTAGATATTTTCTTTACTGTCAACGTGCTTAGAGTCTAGTTGTGGAGGTGGATATATAAACAAATAATTGCAAGACACTACCACGACACATATTTGCTATAACAAAGAGGTACAAATAAGCATTAATGACAACACTAAGGAAATGGAGATCACTTTGCTGGGGGTGGGGTGGGGGATGGTAAAGACAGGTTTCATAAGGGAAGGCTTCCGTACTGTGTCTTATAAATTGATTAGGATGTCACTATGTCTTAAGAACATCCTAGAAGAAGGAAATTGACAATTGTATGGACAGTGAGCATGACTGGAGAATTGGTACAAGAAAGGGAGTAAGAGGCAGTGAGGTTGGAAAGGTAGGAGAACCAGGGAGGACATAATACTAGCAGGAAATTGGACTTCATCAGAAAGACTATGGGAGACACAGAGAAGTTTAACTGAGGAAATAAAAATCAAATTTGCATCTCAAAGAGATGGTGGAGAATGAATTGGAGGAAGATTGGAAGCAAACATTCTCTAGTTTAGTTTTTCTTTGCCTAAAAAAATTTTTGGTCGTGACCAATTAAATTAATATCATAATCACTAATGGGCTGAGTCATAAAGCACAAAAACATGGGAGTAGATGCTTCATAATTTTAATCTATGCAGGTGTAGGCTCCTCCCTTTGTGTCAGTTCTCTGTGCTTATATTTACCACTGTATCCACCAGGTCACCTGGTAAACACTCACATGTGGCTCTGTCTCTGACATTAGAATTCATAAGTCTGATTCCTTAGAATTCCTAAGCAAATAAGACTTACTTATCCTAGTGTAACTATATCTAAGTTATTGTTGTATAAGTTCTAATTACTGAACTAAATTACTGAATATTTGAACTGAATAAGTACAATTTAGTGAATTGAACCAAGTACTTATTACCTTAAATAGTCAATAGCTATCATATAATTGCAGTTGAGGGAAAATAATATCTACTAACAATATTCCTGATACCCTGAAGCTACCTAACAATGAAAAAAAAGCAACATATTCAAACTTCTCCAACAGAGCTTCACTAATATTGCAGAATTGAATAAACTAAGAGAATAAGGAGTACGAACTCTATTGGCTTAATAAGATTCCAAATTATTCTTGATTTTTTTCAGCCTCGCAATTTATTTTTTATAACACTTCCTCTACTATAACACATGAACATGACATTAAAGCAATTTTGGGATGATATTATAACATGCTAAAGTTAAGTCTAACATAAAAGGATTGTCAAAAGCAAAGGTAGAAAATGATGTTATACACAGATAATCAGCTCTTCGTGTCTCTGCTGGTCTGGGTGCTTCAGGCATTGTTATCTATCATTTTATCACATTCATCTGCTAAATTGAAGCCACAGTGCACTGTTGTACAAATAGAATAACTTTCAGCAGATTTTTTTTTCATTTTTCCCCTGTACCTTGACTAATGGAACTGGAAAGTAGAGGCACTACTGTTGTGGTCAATTAGTCACTGGAAAAGACATTGTATCAAAAATAAATTCCATGTTGTATTCTTCATATAATTTAAAACAATTTATGCCCATCAGCATTGTGTAGTAGAGAAAACAATGCTCTGTTTACAAGTTTTAAGATGCAGTGGTATCTTGAAAGTTGTGATATTTTTAAAGAACCATGGTAAATATATTATATATTGAAAAAGCAAATGATCCTAGTGTCATTCCCTACAGAAATGGAAGGGGAAATGTGCCTAAACATTACTGCTTTGATATCTCTGGCTATGATACCAAGAATGGGTGTGTCCTCTCCAAGCTTTTAGAGCATGCCATTTATAACCAAATGTAAATAGAATACTTAACCTTTGTGAATAATGTATATAAAGGTGAATCCTCAGTGAGGATTTATTTTTCTGTCTCGAGGATGTAGACTTCAACTCTATAACTCACCATCTCTTCAGAGTGATAATAGCAACAGCACTTACACAATAAACCCATATCCTTTTAAAGATGTATTGATCATAATTAATTTGCCTCTACCACATTTCTATGATTTGATCTGTGGCATTATTTAATTTTATAGTTGATATATCACTAATGATAAACTGGTTGTTCTGACTTTACAAGGGAAGAAGGGAGAGAGCAAGAATGAGGTATTCTTTAGTAAGGAATCTCAATATATAGTCATATTTGTTGAAAATGTTTGTTATTCAAGCTCTTTATGTAAAAGGTACTGAATAACCAAGGTATTTCCAGCCCTACAGAATATTCTGAGTCATTCTGACACAATCATGTATCTGCTGGTCAGAATATCACACAGGTTAGCTGCCAGAAACCCTAGAGGGCTTACATTAAGAAGACTATAGAGATGACACAACTATACTGTGCCTTAGGTACCATATCAGTGTTTTTGTTCCCTATGACAGTTCTTTTTTTTTTTTTCATTTAATATATCATCTTCCACCTGGCTTCTTTCTGCATTTCTATTTTCCAGATCACTGATCTTTTCCTCCATTTGGTCAAGTCTGTTTCCATAGCTTCTTTTGGTATAGTTGATCTTACCTGCTGCATTCTTTATTCCTGAATCGCTATTTATTTCATAACATTTTAGTTTCTGCCTTCTGTTCCTTAATTGTATTTTTGAGTTCATCGACTTGTTTTTCTGAGTTTTCTTTTATGTCTATGAATTTATGATTACAACTTTGAACTCTTAACCTGTTAAAAAAATAATAACATCCAATCCTCTGTATCTTCAAAATTGGTTTCTAATGAGCTATCATTTTCCTGTGTTTCTATAACACCTTGAAGTTTCCAAGTGTGTTTCATTCTTTTTTCCTCCATGGTATGGGTCCTTTTTGATGACCTACTAGTACTTTGCACTTTTGCCAGGTGTTATTCTAGTTTGGTTTTATATTTTTGACCCTTAAAGTCTCTCGTAGTGTCAGGTAATGAAGGATGACTGTTGGGTGAGGGAGGGGTTCTTGGGGTGGGGAATAGGGCAACCACTGCAGATTGGTGTGGGAGCTTGTTTCCACTGGCGACCCCCAGGTCAGCTCTCCTCTCCACAATGCCGAACTGGGTCCCGGAGTTCACAGGCTGTGCTACTGGAGTGCCTCTCTGCTAGAGCCCAGTTCCCAAGGTGTGTGGAGAAGTGCTGTCCTTTCCTCTGTGCTTCTTGGTGTGCTGCTTCAAAACCCTCTTTTTGAGATTCTCTCAAGTCAAGTATCCATATCACCAGCATGCTTTGCTCCTTCCACTCTGAGAAGCCGCTTTCCACAGCTTCTTGCAACCACCTTCAAATTCCTGGGTGCACGCAGTTCCTCTCTGCATCCTCACAGTGCCTTGGCAACCTTCACCATGCTGCTGGGGTACCATGGAGTTCTGCCCTTGCCTCTATGGCAGTTCTAGAGATGTGATGCTTTGTAAAATGTAAGTAAGGAAAATCATAAATAATTTGGACTAAATAGGAGGTGAATGGGAGCACATCACTGGGGATGACTGCTAAATTTCCTTTACTCTGGTACTTGGGATACGACCCTGGAAAATAGATGTGATAGTTTTGTATGTTAACTTGGAGGGTGTTTAAGAATTAGATTAACACTTAAATCAGTGAGCTTTGACTAGGAGATTGCTCTCCATAATGTGGGTGTGTGTCCTCTGATCTATGGAAAGCCTGAATAGAATATAAAGATCCACTTCTCAAAGTAATAAGGAATTTTCCAGCAGACCATCTTCAGATTTCACTGGCTCATTTGAGCCTTGATCTCCAGGTTGCTTCACCACACTGTAGTCTCTGTGATTGTGTTATACAGTTCCTTATAATAAAAGATTTTCTGTGTGTGTGTGTATGTGTGTATACACATGCACACATACACAAAGAGAACCAATATATAGCCTTTTGGTCTTGTTTATCTATAGAACTTAGACTAATAAAGTATGATACTCATCAACAGGACAATTGTACAAGTGACTCATCAATAAATTTATGAACTCTTTGATCTCTAACACCACACAAATGTTGACTGTGTTAGATATGCTTTGTTATCACTATTTAGCTTACTTACCACTCTTTGAATTTCTTCCCAATCCAATGAAGGGACAGGTTGGGATGACCATGATCATACTGAAAAAATCCAACTGCCATATCTATAACTTACTGGGCCAGGAATGGGTAGCTAAACAGTGGGATTTCGGGGTGGGTAATCTCTAGACTAGACTGAGTCAAGTAAGCATCTGATCTTAAGGGTTTGAATGAAGAGATATTGAAATGATCATGGTAAGCATTGGTTTAAAAAAAATGTATCAGAGGACTTACTGCCATCTTCTGAACCTACTGGAAGCTAGAAAGGGACCCGGGAAGTAGAGTGTAAAGGTTAGCAGAGCGTGTCTATGGTGAACTAAAGTGGAAAGGGTCCTAGTCTGGGATAAATACTCATACACTCAAATGATACAAATTATGAAGACTAAGAAATGTGTTAGGCATTGAAGACAATGAGTAAGATTTACCTCTTCAATGTACTGGTGATTTAACTTCTAGCTCCATAACTTCTAGTTCCAGTCCTACTATTATTTGACCTTGGATAAGTCACTTCTCTGTGGGCTTCAGTTTTCTCATTTATAATATAAAAGATTTAACTTTTATGATGCATCCCAGAGATTAGCAAAGTTTTAAGTTTGTCACATGAAATAGGAATTATTAAATTATGGATTCTCCTTTAATAGTATTAATCTCTATATTGTCTCAGCTGTGGCAATAATGGGGTTGTTTTCCTAAGAGAAGTAATTTTCAAACTATTTTGTCTTTTTCTAGGGAGCACCTTGTTAAAAATAAGTCTTACCAGGGGACTTAAGGAAATAAAACAGATTAAAACTGAACAGAATGACTGGAGTTTGGAGTTTCACCCACATGGCCTTTCCCACCCTCCCCTGTCCCCACATACCTTATATCCCAAGATCTTCAAATTCCAGTTTAAAAGCTTTTGCCCTTGAGAGATGAATTAGGAAGAAAGAAAATTAAAGAGTTATAAACTGCAGGAGCAGCTGTAGACCAGCAGGATTTTAGAGATACACAATCTGTATTTCTTTCCTTGGCATGTTGAATTCCAGCAAAAGCACAGAGAAGAACATAGACGGGCAGGGTCTAAGAGAAAATGCTGCAAAATTGAGGTCAGAATTGGTATTATAAGTAAAAATAACAGGAGGGAGCAAAAGTATATGATATTGTGTCTTGTGTCAAAGACTTCAAAAACATAGGAGAACATATGATAAGAGTGAAGGAAGGAGAGTATTTTCTAAATATGGTTGAAACATTGAAAAGAAGACTTTTTGCAAAGGTACTGTACCTAAAATGAGGAAGCAAGGAAGACTTAAAAGGGACTTTTCTCATATATTTGCTAAGAAAGACCAGATTCAGTGTTGTTTTAATCAGGATCAAAGAAGTTGAGAACACCAACTGAAATGGAGTAAAGGATTCCAAAAATATTTCCCTTCATAAAAGCAAGAGAAAATTGGCAAATTTTTTTGTCAGAATCAACTTTTCTAAACTCTGGATATCAACCAAAGTTGCAATAATCTGGGGAGCACTTATTCAAGTAAAAAAAATGCTAAATCTCAGTAAGAACAATGAGCTTTGTGGCATTTTCACTTCCCTATCCTCTTTCTACCCTCTTGAGCTCTGTGGGAGTCTTGAAAACAAACAGCTAGAAATTATAGTGAAAAGGAGTGACCTGTCAGCCTCAGGAGGTTGAATGGGACTGGTGGGGCCCTTTCAAGTCCCATTCCCAGAGAATTTCCATTATTCAACCTCTGGGGTATCTTCCTAGAATATCCCACTACCTGGTTACTGTTATTTTGCCCTATTTAGAATTCAATACTGCAATCTTTTCCCCATAAACATTTATTGAAAACAATCAGAGGTGACTGAATACTGTGGCTGCCTGAAGCAGAAAAGATAACAGATGGAGCAAACAAAAGCCTGACCTCAATGATTAATAGGAAAAGCTGGGGTATGAGATGTCCACAGAGATCTTTGAAAAGCTGCAACATATTCCTGGGAATCAATAAGACCTATGCATGTGTAGGCTCTATTTATGCCCAAATTGTGCATGTACCTCAAGAAAGACCAGAAGAGGTACTGTGCATTCACTTTAGTTAATTTAATGATTCTGCAAAAGCAAAAAGTGAAAGACATTGCAAAGTCATAAATTGCCTGATTGTTGAAAGCATGCCCCAGCATACATTCAGAAGCCCTCAACAAAGAATGAGCAAAGAAATTTTCTATCTAATCATTAACTGACCAATATGTAATCAAGCAGAGGTATCAGTAGCCATTCAAAGAATGTTCTTTACAGAACTAGGTCAGTTATTACTAAACAAACAACAACAACAAACAGCCAAGAACAACAAACCCTGGGAAGAAAGGAGAATATAATTCCCAGAGTTTCAACGCTATATTGTGGGGGGAAAAGGCCTGCTCACCACTTCCAGCAGCCATGAAGACAGCCATAAAAACCACTGAGCTAGCAAAGCCATAAAAACATTCTGTGACCTGAGCTTGCTGGAATGTTCCCAGCAGACAAAGAACTTCTGTGCTTGAAACCCCCTCCCCTAATTTACATCCCTCTCTTCCCGCACTTGCTCTAACCTATATAAGTGTGCCCTAACCGGAAGCCTGTGCTCAGCCTTTGTGTGGAAGGATCCCTGCTGAGCCCGCATGTAATAAATCTGCCTGAAATACTTCCAAAAGAGTGCCCACTGGGTTTATCCCAGACAACCATAACATTTAGTGCATTGGCCGGGAAGTCCCAACCTCACTGGTATTAGCCACCAGTGTGGGAAAATTGGCTCACAGCTGGCAGGACAAGGAGACACAGGGGTAGGCGCACCCTGTTGAACTTTCGACAGAACCACAGTCAGCCATCTCTCGTTGACCCTGAGCTGGGGACCCTACCAGACTCTCAAGGGACATCAGGCACCAGGCACCAGGAATAGCCACCGGATAAAGTAAAATATCAAGATTTCAGACCCAGCCAGGCCTGCTCCCCTGGGCAGAAGGGAAGTTTGATCACCTCCCATGAGACTGCCAGCAGTCTCTCAGTCAGGATGAGACTACCAGAACCCTCAGTCAGTATGAGACTGCCAGGAGTCTTTCAGTCAGGGAAATCCGGGAGGGAATGTTTAACCTCTGTGTGACCGAAGCATGAATATTCTGTGATGTCCTATGGCGCAAGCTACTGGAGGTGAATGGGCCTGTAACTGCAGTTCCATAGTGACTTCATATGGCAAGACAAGGATTCCCAGCCAGCCGGGCTTCTGAGTGGGTCGCTCCGAAAAACAGCCAAAACTCCCCTTTGTCTGTCAAGACACCGTACAAGGGAGGGCATGGGGGAATATCAAGGTATACCTGCAGTCGTGGACTGTTTGTAAAAAAGAAAAGAAAAGAAAAGCCTAATCTGTAACTCGTGATAAGGATTGGTTTTAAGAGCTGAGTCGGTCGCCAGACGGGGCTAAGTGCGCACCACAGTTGAGCCAGGCGCCACCACCCACTCCACGCCCGAGAGGGCTCCCACCCTGAGCACCCCTCCAGGGGACCTTTCTCCCCTTTTCCTCTAGCTCGCTGAGGTTGGGGGTCAGTGTAGCCGCAGTGCAGGCTGGGCCCTTCCTGCAGTTTGCAGGACTGCGCCAGCATCTCAGCACCTCGACGCTACCTTTCTCCCTTCTCCCTCCCTCTTGTGGAGCTTAGGGGCCAACTTGGCCATGGAGGCAGCTCTTGTTTGTGCTCTACCTACCCCTGCCCCAGCGCCACAGTGCCCACCGCCCCCTTCTAGGAGCCCCACTGGGAACATGGTTCTGCTCAAAGCAGTACCCTGGCCGGTGCCTAGCTGACCTCCCCCCAACACCGCCCCTCGTTTCTTACAAAAAAACTTGTAGGCTTTGCAGGGATTTTCAGGTGATTATGAAGTCAAATTATGCCCCAGAGAAATCCGCATAAGAGGGGCCAGCCTGTAGGTTAAGATGGCCATCAGAGGAGGCCTTTGATCTCTCCACAGTGAGGACTGTTTACGAAGTTGTAACAGGAGACCCAGGCCACTCCGATGGTTATAAATTGCCCAAGTTAAGCCTCTGTGGGTCCAGTTCTGTGTTTGTGCTCAAGGACAGTGTGAGATTTTAATAAGCAAAGAAAGAAAAACAGATGCCTGAGATGAGCCAATGAAGGGCCCAAGTCACTAACTGGCAGGGAAATGCCCCTCTGTGAAGCCAGGGATTCTCAATGGGACCCTACAAGACGGGGACCAGTCTTTTATTATCAACCTTTCACTACGACTGATCTCCTGAATTGGAAACACCATACCCCATACTCTGAAAAGCCTCAAGCCATGATTGGCCTCCCGTAATCAATCTTTCAGACTCAGAGGCAACATGGGTTGATTGCCACCAACTCTTTCTCACTCTCTTCAATACAGAGGAGTGAATGAGAATTATGACAGAGACTAGAAAATGCCTTCAGAGTCAGGCCCTGTTGGGTACTGTAAACACAAAAAATTGAGTAAAAGAAGTCCCTCCAGATGTTGCCCCCATGTGACCCTAGCACTGAGGAAGGAGACTGACAAGCACCTGAGGTAAAAGAAAAAGTAAACCTAGCAGCTGCCTTAGGACACTGCTCCCCCCACCCCCCACCTGCCATGGAAAAGGGAGGTTACAAGACAGGAGCTGGAAGACAAGGGAAGAAGGTTTCATTAGGTCAGGACCAGTGTGCACACTGCAAGAAAATGGGGCACTGGAAAAACAGATGTCCAAACCACCAGAGAGGGGAAACCAGGTTCTTCCAACCTGCCTAACTGCTACTGGCCTGAACCACCTGAAGCAGACCTGATGATGCCAGCACTGGCAAAACAGACTCTGATTAGGACAGACAGGATTCTTTCCAAGTTCACAAGCCCACAGTCAAAATGAAAATTGGAAGCCAGATTGAACTTTATGGTCAATATGGGGGCTGAACACTCAGTTGTTATTCACGAGGTAGCACTCCCCTCAGAGTGGGAGGCCACTGTCATAGGGGCTACCAGAGCCAGGACCAACAAACCATTCTGTGGCCCCTGCAGGTGCCAGATGGGAGACCACGAAGTAGCCCATGAGTTCTTGTATATACCAGACTGCCCAGCAGCTCTGATGGACAGAGATCTTCTGGCTAACGTAAAAGCAGAAACAGCCTTTACCCTAGAAGACTCAGCACACCTGCATTTAGGTAAAAGAAACCAGGGACAAATGACTACCGCCCAGTGCAGGACCTAAGGGCCATCAACGAAGCAGTCGTCACCCTACATTCGACACTGCCAAACCTGTACACCCTTCTAGGACTCATACCATCGAGGCAGAATGGTTTACTTGTTTGAACTTAAAGGATGCATTCAATTGGCATGCAGTAGCCAGCCCCTGTTTGCCTCTGAATGGGAGAACCTTAACACAGGTGCTAAGAAACAATTCATTTGGACCAGGCTGACTCCAGCATTCAAAAACTCGCTGACCCTGTTCAGTGGGGCACTAGCCTCTGACCTGTCCAAGTTCCCAGGTCAGGACTTAGGATGCCTCTTACTCCAATATGTAGATGACCTCTTATTAGCTAGTCCCTCTCAAGCTCAATGCTGGGAAGAAACAAGGGCCCTTTTGCATCTCCTGACCGAAGCCAGCTACCAGGTCTCTAAGAAAATGCCTCAAATATGCTTGAAAGGAATGAAGTACCTAGGCTTCTGAATCACCCAAGGGAAACAGGGTTAAGGACTGAGAGAAAGCAGGCAGTCTGTGCCATCCCACTTCCCACTGCTCAGTGGCAGATCTGAGCATTTCCAGGAGCAGCAGGATTCTGTCACATATGGATCCCAGGGTTTTCAGAATTGGCAAAGCCCCTATAGGAAACCCTCAAAGGAGAGAAGGCACCTCTTGGACCTGAACAAAGTGTTCACAACTATAAAGACAAAACTCACTGAGGCACCAGTCTTGAAAACCCCAAGATGTGACATGAGACTTTAACCTGTTTGTACATGAGAACAACACGTAGCTCTGGGAGTACTAACTCAAGAATTTGGGCCTTGGCAGGAATCAATAGCTTACCTGTCAAAACAGCTTGACTCAGTTGCTTAAGGATGACCACCCTGCTTAAGGGCTTTGGCAGCTACAGTCTTATTGATTAAAGAGGCTGACAAGTCTGCATTGGGACAAAACCTAGATGTTAAAAGTGCTCCATCCTGTTATCACTCTCATGGATGTCAAGGGACAGCACTGGCTGACTCATGCCTGAGTGACTCAGTGCCCAGGGCTCCTGTGTGAAAACCCATGGGTGCAACTGGAAGCAATAAAAACCTTAAACCCAGCCACTTTCATGCCTGTTGCTGCAGGGGCCCCAGAGCATCGCTGCCCAGAGGTTCTTGATGAAGTCTATTATAGCTGACCAGACTTGACAGACAAGGCCCTGAAAAACCTTCACCTCGTTCTTTATATAGATGGTAGTTTCATAGATGAAGACAAGAGACATGCTGGGTGAGCATTTCTATTGTGCTATGTGACTATAGAAACAAGTCTTGCCTGAGGAATGGCCAGCCCAGAGAGCAGACATATGGGCCCTACTGAGGGCATTAGAACTCAGTAAGGATGAACACATCGCCATCTACAACTTGCTCTATGCCTATGCCACTCTGCATGTACATGAGGTTATATATGTATGGAAAGAGGAGATTCAGTAGCAGAAGAACAGAAATTAAGAATTAAGAAGAAATCTTAAAACTACTAGAAATAGTTTGGGAACTCAAGAAAGTAACAGTCACATACTGCAAGGAGCACCAGAAAGGTAAAAATTCAATATCAGAGGAAAACTGCCGAGGAGACGCAGCAGCTAGACAAATGGCCAAAGAACAGACAGCACCATCAAAGATCATGCTAGTTCAGAACTACCTACACCCCCAACTTACACGGCCCAGGAAAAGGAATGGATACAACAGGAGGGGGAAAAATAACAAAAGAAGGATGGTGGGTGCTCCCAGACCACAGAACCTGTGCTAGGACAACCAACACACAGGGTAGTCCTTCAGCAGCATGAAAAACTGCTCTAGAAACTTTGTTGAGCCGGCACTACCTGACTACTTGGCTGCCGTCCCCTCTGTGTCTCAATGACGCAGCACTGCCTCCTTTATGCACAGAACAATGCCAGACAGGGTCCTATTGGACCATCAGGAATTCAGTGCAGTGTCCAGACTCCCTGAGAAGATTTAGAGATAAACTTTCCTGAGGCAGGACCAAGCAGAGGGAATAAATATCTCTTAGTTTTTTATCTGCCCCTTCTCAGGCTGGGTCAAAGCATACCCCATCCATACAGAAAAGGCCAGAGAGGTAACAAAGACATTACCCCAGGATACAGGATGAAATTAACTATAGGATCAGATAATGGCCCAGGCTTTGCAACAGATAGCGAAGGCCCTAGATCTCAAATGGAACTTACACATGGCCTATTGACCCCAGAGTTCAAGAAAGGTAGAGTGCATGAACCGGACCCTCAAACAGGCTATGGCTAAGTTATGTCAAGAAATAAGCCCTCCTTTGGGCATGCTGTGCCCTTAGGGCCAGAATAGGATTTTCCCCTTTTGAGATTCTGTATGGTAGAACCCTCCCCCTTACATAGACTGGAGAGGGACCAAAAGGAACTAGAAAACTTATAAATCCAGAAACGATTTCCGAGCCTTGGAAAAATAATTTGGAAAAACCATAAATGGGTGATTAATTGAATCCCAATCTCCCTTGGGACCCCAGTGTACCCATTCAAACCAGAAAACTATCTATGGGTGGAAGACTGGTAAAAGAACCCCTTCAGCTTACCTGGAAGGGGCTTTATCTTGTCATACTAACGTCTCCCATAGCTCTTAAAGTTACAGGACTGGATGCCTGGATCCATCATTCCTGAGTGAAGACAACCCACCAGAGCAGCAGATTGCCCAACCAAGGGAGAGAACCCTCTGACCAGAACTCCTCCTGGACTGTCCAGCAGGTGTCTCCCACCTGTCTCATGCTGATGCGCAATCCTCCAGAGGTTTAGAGGAGCCAGTGTCTCACCAGGAGACAGCGTGTCTATCTCTGTTCATTTTTTTTTATCTTACTTTGGGACTTATTCCTCCCATTTGCCTTTTTCAGCCAGTTCTGCAGACCCCTTCCATGGGATTGCTGCCTGTTAGCTTACATAGATCACTGGCATAATTAGGCTTCAGTTCTTCCTCTTAGGAAAGTCTATAGGGGAGACATTAAGAGTTAAAGTTTATGATGAATTAGACAAACCAAAGTGAAGCATAAACACTGGTCTTACTTTGACTGGTGATGTTAACAGATGTGGCAATGAATGGCTCCCTGAAAGAATAATTCAGATCTATGGCCCTGCCGCTTGGGCGCAAGACAGCAGTTAGGGCTACCAAACCCCCATCTACCTTTTGAATTGATTAATAAGATTACAAATAGCAGTAAAGACAATTACTAATAAACAGCTATTGCACTAGACTTATTGGCAGACGAGGCTACCCAGATGAGAACCACAATCTTCTAAAACTGATTATCCTCTAAGGATATCCTCTAAGAAATCTAATTGCTTACTAGCAGAAGAAGGAAGAATTTTCAATAAGTTCAATTTGACAAATTGCTGTTTACAAATAGATGATAATGGGAAAATAGTTAAAGATATTGCCAGAGGCATGTGAAAAATAGCCCATGTTCCAGTCCAGAATTGGGAGTTCCTCTTCTGCTCAAAATGGTTCTCTTGTATTTGAGTATTAAAAACTCTGTTAGAAATCATCGGACTCATTTTGAGAGTCTGTCTAATACTCCCTTGTCCTCTGCCTGTCTTAGTATGCCTGACTTGGTCCACATAGACACAATTGTTCAGCAGGTCACAGCACAGCAAATCCTGTTAGCACAACAATATAACCACATACCCCCATACAGCGAGCAAGACTGCTAACTATTTCTTCTTTCTATATTCAGATGGTCCAAGATGCCTCAATCCCACTACCGCTCCATTCAGCAGGAAGTAGTCAGAATGATCGGCGCCCCTTTTTCCCATCTTTGGATCCATCAAATCTGACTATGGATCAATTTGAGGAACAAGGCGGGGAATGTGCGGGGGGAGGCCTGCTTGCTGCTTCCAGCAGCCATGAAAACAGCCATAAAAACTACCCAGCTAGCAAAGTCATAAAAACATCCTGTGACCTGAGCTTGCTGGAATGTTGCCAGCAAAGAACTTCCTGCTTGAAACCCCCTCCCCTAATTTACATCCCTCTCTTCCCAACCTTGCTCTAACCTATATAATTGTGCCCTAACCAGAAGCCTGTGCTCAGCCTTTGTGTGGGAAGGATGCCTGCTGAGCCCATGTGTAATAAATCTGCCCAAAATACTTCCAAAAGAGTGCCCACTTGGTTTATCCCACAGAGCCGTACAATATTATTTAAAATATTCAATTTCAACAAAAAAATATTGAACTTGCAAATAAACAGAAAAGTATGACCTATATACAAGAAAAAACAAATAAATAGCAACTGTCCATGAGAAAGCCCAGACATTGGACACAGTCTTTAAACAAGGAAAAAAATGTCTAAAAAAAATAAAGTATGAGAACATAGTCTTAGTAAATAGAGAATATTAATATAGATAAACATTACAAAATTCTATAGCATACAAATTGTAACAAAGAAATTATGAAATTTAAAAAAGAATCAATGAGAAATTCTACAGTTACCAAATGCAAGAATTGAAATAAAATTTTATCAGAGGATTTCAATAGAAGGTTTCAGCAGTCAGAAAAAAGGTTAAACAAACGAAGATAGGTCAAGCTCCTCATTTGGTTAAATATGGAATTACCATAATATCCAACAATTTAATTCCTGGGTGTATACTCAAGAAAACAGAAAACATGTTCACACAAATGCTTGTGCATGAATGTTCAAGAAGCAGCATCATGTGTAATATCCAAAAAGTGGAAATAATAGCATATCCCAAAGTGATTTACCAATGAATGGATAACCAAATGTGGTATAGCCTTATAGAATATTATTCGGGTATAAAAAATAATGAAGTACTAATTCATGTTAAACACGAATGAACTTTGAAAACATTAAAAAATAAATGAAACTAGATACAAAAGACCACTTGTTGTATGGTTAAATATATAAAAATTGTCCAAATTAGTCAAATCCATAAAACAAAATGTAGATGTAGTAGTTACTAGTACCTGAAAGAAGAAGGGGCTACTAACAGATATAAATAAACTCTTTTGGAAATGCTCTAGAATTAAATAGTGGTTATTATTGTACAACTTTATGAATATAGTAAAAAAAAATCACAGAAGTGTATACTTCAAAGGATGAATATGATGGTATGTGAATTATATGTATTTTTTTTAATCAGAGGAACTATGTTGGGGCTTATCTTTAAATACTCTGAGTCGAGTTAAAAAAACATTCTGTGCATACTTTGTGGCCTAGCAGATAAGTCACCACTTCCAGCCAGCATAAGCCACATACAAACCAAGGCCCTGGGATACAAACTAAGGGACAAGTAAATAAAATAAAATGCTTCGTCCTCCTCTCTCTCCCTTTCTGCCTGCTGATACACTTTTATTCCTAACTGAAACTTTACTTTAAAAAAGTTCTACTCAGTTAACACTGATTCTTACTATTGTCTGGAATGATTTGACTCCTTTTTTAAAATCACCTAGCTCATCTAATAGCAACCTATACCCCTCTGTTCAAAATGATTTACTTTTCTTCTAGCTCTGAAGGATAATCATGTATTTTACCAATCAAAGTATGTGAGACATGGGGTGGGCCTATGGAATGCCACTAGCATTAAGATGTTGAGATAAATGTTGTGAGATGTTAATAGTTCCAAAGGAAAAAATGGAAAGAAACGTTTTTGTACAAACATAATTAATCAGGGGTGAAGCAAAAGTCACAGGGAAAAATATTTGGTGGCAGACATGGTGTTTTGAAATGTATCTAAGAAATAGGGAATCTATACACAGGAAATTATTTTAACGTGTAGGATAATTACTATAATAAAAATTAAATTAAAAAACTTTTTAAACAGTCACAGGGGATTATCTCCCTAGTTATAAAGATAGTCATCTTGAAGTAAACTGAGAAGTGCTCCATGCAGAGAGGGAGTTTTATGTATGTCTAGATCTCCATCTCCCTGTTGTGCAAGCAATCATCATGTCATGGTTGCATGGTTGCAGATATCATAATATCAACAAAGCATCCTAAGATTCTGTCCATCAGTTCTGTTATTCTAATGCTCTGGATCTGATCACTGCTGCTGGAGACGTGATTCAACAATTAGAAATAAAAGCCAACAATAGACTTGTGGGAATTTTTATGTCTGCTACCAATGAATTATATGTCATATTTAGATATATGAGTTTCTAAGATATTTGGGAGAAAAACAAAAGGAGAAAATTGGTCTTGTTTCTTGGGGATGTCATGGTAATCATATCAATAAAGTCAATATAAGAAAATTGTCATTTGATTTAAAAATTAATGGTTAAATTGTCAAGTATGGTTTAAAAATACTTGTATCCAATATTAATAGCCCCAGGGATCATGACAAACTGGTTGAAATATGGACTGAGCAATTCGATGTTAAAAAGAGAAGGGCAGAGACACACCCAAGATGGACGACTAGCAAGATATTAAACTCATTGTCTCTCCATGGACACAACAAAATTACGTATAGAGATGTAAACTGCACCCTTCAAAAAAGAAGTGAAGATTGGTGACCAGCATCTGCGTAATTAAAAGCCACACAAAACATTGTAAAGGGTTAGAAAAACTGAGGCAGAGTGTTGCCAGGCTTGCCATGCTTGAAAGTGACAATAGTGATATGAAACATCTTCTTAGGGACTGAAGGGTCTGCTCTGTATGGGATGCCCCAGAACCCAGGAATTGTATCCTAGAGGGGAGTGCATACATCCGGTCATAGAAACCAAAGGAGCTTTCCTCAGGAGAACAGCAGGACTCTGAGGTTAGAGATGTCAGGGCAGAGAACAGGAGAAGTCAACAGATGAAGTACGCGTAGACCTAACTGAGGGAATTTCATTTGTTGAACCAAAAGCTTGTGCAGGAGGAATAAAAAATGGTGGGGGGAATCGCTCTCCACTGACTAGAGGTGCTACTGGGTGTCCTCACAGGTGTGTGGTGCTGGCGCTAGTGTTTGCCGTGTTATAGTTAGTGCTGCATTGGAGGGCATCATCTTGGAACAGAGCCAGAGGTCAAAACACTCACTCCTATGCCGTCAGCAGTGCCTGATGCTGGCAATGACACCATGTGTTTCTTGGTTTTGATACTCATGGCTACCAGGGCAGCAATCTTCTGGGATAGCAGCAAGCAGCCAGAGCCTGTAACTCCAGCACAGAATACAGTGCTTTACTTCAAAGCTTGGTTTGTGGAGCTCCCAGATCTGCATTGGCAGTTTTCTCAGGTAGTATCACAAAGGAGATCCACAGTCTGAGAAAAAGCTATTTCTTCCCTGTCTGGGGCTTCTACTGACCTGCAACATAAAGCCGCTAGATCCTGGCAGCTGAAGTCCTTTCCCAGGCCTATGCTCTTCAGTGTGAAACCTCAACACAAGACTATCCCATCAAATAGGGAAAGAGAAATTTTCAACCTAAGCCATAGAAATAAATGTAGGTTACCAAAAGAGAGGGCAGGGGGAGAGAGAAATATACCCCAAATGATGGAGCAAAAGATAAGCCCAGAGAAAAATCCTAATGCAACAGAATTAAGAAAACTACCTGAAGAGGTTTTCAATGTGATAACAGTCTTGATGGTTCTTACTGAGATTAAGAAAACAATGAATGAGAAAAATAAGACCTACAAGAAAAACAGAGAAAATATGAGAAAGTTTCAAACTGAATTCTTAGAGCTAAAGAATATAACAGCCGAAATAAAAAACTCGATAGAGAGTACCAATAAACTGAAAGAAGTTTCCAATCAAATCAGTGAGCTAGAAGACAGGTCAGTGGAAAACACCTAGGCAGACCAAGAAAAAATAATAATAATTTTTAAAAATGAATATAAGAGTCTTATGGGATAATATCAAGAGAGATAGCATTTACCTCATAGGGATTTCAGAAGAAGAAGAAGACAAAGGGACAGAAATCTTAATAGAAGAAATAACAAGTAAGAACTTCCCTAACCTGGGAAAAGAAACAAAATCCAAATCCAGGAAGCTCAGAGTTCCAAACAAAATAAATACAAACAAACACAAACCAAAACACGTTGTAATTAAAATGACAAAAATTCAAGATAAAGAATCTTGAAAGTAGCTAGAGGAAAACAAATCACATACAAGGAAATCACCATAAGATTTTCTGAAGATTGCTCAGCAGAAACTTTACAGATCAGAAGGGTATAACATGCTATATTCATAATGCTGAAGGAAAAAGACTTTCAACCAAGAATACTTTATCCTTCTGGATTGTCACTTAGTGTTGAAGGAGTTATAAAAAGCTTTGCAGAAAAACAAAAGTTAAAATAATTCATCATGACTAAACCAGCCTTGCAAAAAATACAAAAAGGATATCTATGAAATTAATAAAACCCCAGAAAAGACACATGATTTTTAGCTTTCTTGAAGGGGGCACAAGAGTTGGGTTGGAACATTCCTTTCTCCCCATGGATTCTTTGCCTAATGAGGAGAGCTATTTCCAGAGGAAGGCCCAACTGAGGCTCTCTAAATCACTGAGTGCCACAAGGAACCCACCAATCCAGATCATGGAATAGTATTAATAGGAAAGCCCTATCCGAGAAATAAAATTGGTGAAGCTGAAAAATAGTGAGAAAGTAGAAAAATGGTAAAGATTACACAACTTCATTTTTTTAAGAAAACTTGGGATTCAATTATATGGTAATGGATGAAATTAGACTTTTAGTGGTAAACTTAATGAAGTATATACAGATGTTAGTGTATAATGGGGCATACCGTAACCTTAAGTGTCATAAACAATACCATTTTAAAAAATGTATGTATGCTGTAAGAGAAAGAGTAATAGAATGCATGAAACAAGTGGAAGCAAAGAAAATTTGGAGAACTTTTTCCAGAAAATCAAGTTCATCCAGTCAAAACGCAAAGTTAGAGCTGAGTTAGGAAGAGGTAAAATATGGAAGAAAAGAGATTTAGTAAATGAAATTCTGATAAGAATTGTTGTTTGATTTTAGTATAGTTTAAGAAATAGTAATGATGAGATTGATCTTGTCTTCCATTGAAAATGAAGGTAAGTGATATGGTGACAGGAGCTGGGAGTGTAAGAGGAAATCCAAGAAAGGGAAAATTCTCCTCCTTTCATTCTACAGTGAGTTGTGAGCTGGCTGGAGATAGAGAAGTCCGCCAGTGACTAAGTGGATGACTAGCCATGACTATTATCTTAAATAGCATCAGAAATTAACCTGTATTTGATGTGCATGAGGGTGAGCCTGACACACCAATGAGACACTGGGTCCATCCAGAAAGAATTTGTGGAGAGCATCGTTTCGTCAGGAACACACAGCAAGGTGATGAAAAGTAGAAACAGCGAGTTTAAGCTCCCTGCAGGCCTGGAAAATACGTCAAGGGAATGTGCACGCTTGTGTATGACCAGTGCTGCCTGTCTGTCACTCAGGCAAGATGGATTCTTGAATATATGAGGCAGGGAGGTTTCTTCCTTCGTGGGTGTGTCCAGGTTAGGGATGTGTCCTAGACTCAAGTTGCTAAGATGGGGTCCTTGCTTTGGGGTCTTTTCTCTTAGAAGTATCAGGTTTTGCCAGCTAGTTTTCTACTCATGTATCTGCCTACTGCCCTATAGATTTTAAGCTATGCTGTCCCCACATCATACTGAGAGACTAACTCACAGCTTTTAAGTGAGAGTCAAGACACAATGGTGAATATGCTGATTCCAAAGTGCAGGCTTCTCGCTCTGCTCATCACTCACTCACGTGCCTCTGTCACCCCTAACCCAGCATCACTCAAAAGGGATGAAGACTGTAAGCTTTGGAGCTAGACACACCACTTAGGTGAGACTAGGCAAGCTGAATACTATACAGAATTGTATTAGGACCAGGTAAGACACTGACTCTAAATCAGAAGGTTGAAGTTGCCAGTCTGTTTCCAAGCTATATTGGGGATGTATTCCTATTGCATTGTACAGGCAATTTTTTAAATTCATGTTTCACACATACACAGGTGTACACAGAGAAATCAAACTAGATCATGAAGAGAGCAAAATGACAAAAGGCAGAAACAGAGTCACAGAAATTGGGGATGTGACAAAGAAAGAAGCAGAGAAGTCAGACCTTGAGAAAGAGAGCAAGGAGATGGTGGCAGAAGCCCAGGCAGAAAAGAAGGGGTGCCGACCAGACAGAAAAGCCATGTGGTGGACAGGTGTCTTCCAAGTGAAACATGCTGCCATGTTCAACCTTCACAAGCCCTTTCTCATAGTGCCTGACTTGTCGCATGTCTTCAAGGTCCTCCTAGAGAGGCAGTAGTTGTCCTTGCATTTGCAACTCTCATCCCTAGCAAGCAGGTAAAGAAGGGCCACAGTGCGTACGAACAGGACTTGGAGGTTTTGTTTGGTTTTTGGTTTGGGGGGATTTTGTTATTTTTTTCCTCAAAAAAAAATGTTAAATGACTACATCTGCACAAACATAAAATCTTCTACTGTTATGGACTAATAAATATTCATATCTCCGCCTCACCCTTCACCCACCTAAAAACCCATAATGTTACTCTTACATTCATTCCTCTTTCCTCCTCTCCCAGTATGGACATAACACGGATAATTCCATTTAAATATATTTCCCATCATTTCAAATCTTCAAGATTTTGAAGTATTGCTTTTCTTAAACAATACTAAATAATGGGCCTAACTATTAATAATTAAATGTTTTTTACCACTCAGAGCATGGTAGTTTATCTTACCCCAAATATGATTTTTCTGTTAATGGAAAATTTCTCTCATAAGAAGTCATTTCCTAGTCATCTTTGTTAATAAAACATGATAAATTACTATCTTATATTTAATAATTAGACGTGAAATTCATTATTTTAAACCTTAAGGTCTGTTGAATTTATGCTAATATACATTTGCTCTGGGGAGAGTGATTTAATCGACTGGTGATTTAATTGACAACATTTAAAGTTCAGAAAAGAGAGTGTAAAATTTGTACACAAAAGCAGAGACCAGAAAATTTCCTCTTTTTATTGCAGCTGGATATTCTACGTGACAAGAAAATTAAACTGGGATTTAGAGACTCTTATATTGCAGAGTAGAGGGTTTTTAGGATTTTACTTTAATTACCTTCATATTTTTATTTGTTGTCTAAATTCATCAATAAAAGTTTTTTCTACCATTAGGTATTGTCATATCTTGAACAAAATTACTTTGTTCATGTCAGATCAGAGATTAACCAAGAAAAAAGAATTTCAGAAATGAAACATTATAAGCACATTTTCTATATTTTCTAGAACATTGGTATTCATCAGGTACCCAATTTAATAATCAATACGGGTCAATGTTTAAATGATGAAGAATAGCTTATTACAGGGTAATTTATGCTTCCAAGTTTTTCAGATTTACCCAAATATTTGTCTCCAGCCTCCACTTTGCATATTTTCAAATATGCATTTAATTAAAACTTGTCAGTAAAAACAAAGAACATGCAACACTCCAGATATATTGCTATCCAATTGGAACAGATAGTTTGCCACTAAGTTTTAAGAAGTTTCCTACTGCTTTCACTTTACTACCTTATTTACAAATAACCACAACTAATATATTCTGAGCATTTTTGCCTATCACATACTGTTCTAAACTTATAACATGTTTTAGCACAATCGTCACAGCAACATTATCATGTATAGGTATTATTATAATCCCTCTTTAACAGAGGGAGCAAATGAGGCATAGAGAAGTTGCATACTGTGTAGAGAAGTGCCTGAATGAGAATCTGAACCCATGCCAGATGGATCCATCCCTCATGCTTCTAATCACAGCCCTCCAAATATTCTCATTGCTTTACTATTAATTAAGGAAATACTACTTAGAAGAATAATGAAGGTAATTTTGAGGTTGTCACCTACCTTTTTAAAATTCAGCTTCCTAATAGTCTAATAATTATTATGACTTCAAAGGGAGATATAATCTAGTCTTTAAATAAAGTTATTAAGATATATTACTATGCAATGATAGTAATTTTTCTTTTGCTTTCAAACTTTATATATTTATTAATTCTAATATTTGGGAAGGAATAAAGTCTTAAAATTAGCACACTTGTATGGAATCATTTTAATATGCATACACTTTGAAGTAAGAACTTATAACTAAATTGTTCTAATTTATTTACTCATAAATTATATTGCTGTAAATTATAAAACTTTTTATATCATAAGGCAAAAAGCACATACCTGAAAAAATATATTTTCTCTAACTTCGTCTTCATCACAAATTGCTTCAGTACCAAATGAAGAGAAAGAGTAAAAAGAGTAAAAAGAGATGGAGACATACCCACTACCTTGGTCCCAAGAGGATCTAAACTGAAGGCATAGTTAAAAGATACTCTGGCAAATATTTTAAATGGTAGTTGCTACTGGGATCTTCTAGGATGGGATAATAAAAGGAGTAGATTTGCATAAATGTGAACATCTTGAAATGATTTTTTATTTTTTTATTTTTTAAAGGAAAGATGTCGACAGGAATGAAGGTGAGCAGGCAGACAGACAAAGAGAGAAAAAGAAGAAATACTTTTTTTCTACTTTCAGTTGTTCACACTGGTTCTTTTTCTCCCAGAACCTGGGACTTGAGCACAGGGTTATGTGGCCCGTGTCCTTTGGAAGCAAGTGACCTAACCACTGCTCCACGACGGCGTGCCATCCTAAAGTTTTTATATGTAAGGTGAAAAACTCAATGGTCACATTTACCATCTTTCTCCAGTTCATGTGAACAACAGAAACATAAGAATGTTCTTTATTTTTAAAGATAGCGGTGCCTTTTAAACTCTGTGTCTCTCCCAGGTGGGCACTTCATCATACCTACACTATACATATATTCATTATAAGAATGTGTAGTTATGGTTCTTGGATATTAGCATTCTCGTGAAGTCATGTAAATGTTTTCATGGAATGTGTGCTCTAGTAAATTGCAGTGATGGATTTTGCTTCACATTTGACTAAACTCACACACAAACACATACATACATACATATCAGGTTTTAAAAAAAGAAGCCATTTGGGGGAAATATAATATTTTTGAAATGGTCTCTCTGTGAGAGACACATTTTTAGTTGTAATTCAAAGGCATCCTGCCAGATTCCAAGAGAAAAAAAAAAAAAAAAACTGCAATGGTATTTTTATCCTCCATGTTATTTGAAAAGGAAATAGCATTGATTCACAAATGGAGAGCAAAGATTATGATTATAATGTGCTCTATAGTAAATATTAAGTCTCTATTGTTCATTTGGGAAATAATTAAGTAGAAAACAAAAGGGTTGATGCAAACTCCGAGTTGTTTATAAAGGTCTTTTCTGTATCAGTGGAATATTATGTCAATCTCCCTTATGATAAAAGAGCAATATATAAAAGATGGAGATCATACTCATTATAATATCTTAAATAAAGAGGTTTGGTTTATTTTTCATTTAAATAATTTGTAAGTTTTTCTTTTTTTGATTTTTAAAGTAAAGGTGCAGGTAGGAATGAAGGCAAGCAGGACATCTAATACAAAAAATTGGCTGCAGTTTTTCAAAGATGTCATTTTCAAAAGCCTTGAATTGGTGGTGTCCTTTCAGTCTAGAGAGGCAAAATCTCTGTTGTTTGCAATACAGGGAGGGAGAGATTGAAAAAAAATAATAGAAATCCTGGGGTAGGGGTGTGATTTAATATCAGAACTGTTTTCAACTAATACATATACACATAATGATATTCACTAACACAATGCTACTGAAGGATGTGCTAATTTCATGTTCTGAATTCCATGCTTCTCTAAGTAGGGAAATGCAGACTTTAATACTTACTGCAATGCTCTAGTTACCTAGCCTGTGCCTCCTGTCTTATTTTGCAAGCATTTCAGAAAGGCTCCATATCATTGTATACATTTTTAAATGAATAAGTGGACTACAGAAGAGATATTTAAATGAAAAATGACATTGTACTATGTAGGAGATCTCTTTCTCATACCTTTGTATGGAGTACCAAAGGAAGCAAATAAGCAAACTGTCAATACTGAAGAAAAGTAAGGCAACTGAAAATAATTATACTAAAGTCTTAAAAGAGGAAAATTAAAAGACAAAATTATATTTCATCCTTTTCTTACTTCAATGAATTTATAAAACTAGTCTATCACTCTTTTTAAAATTTTTAATCAGAGTGGGTTTTGTTTTGTTGTTGCTTTAGAGGAAAGAAAAGAATTCTTCAGGTCCAAAAGAAGATTTATTTGTAAAAGCTGAAGATGTTTTAAAATGTAACAGAGTAACACAACTCTGTTCATGTTCATTGGAAACATAATTAGTGACACATATAAACACTTAAATATTTTCAAGCAACCACATTTTAAAAAGAAAAAAGAAATAAGTGAAACTAATTTTAATGATATATATTGTTGAATCCAACATAAAGTTTTATCATTTCAACATCTAATCGATACCTATGTTATTTTGATACTTGATATAATTTTTTCATATTGTCTTTGAATCCAGTGTGCACAACAAATTTCAGCTTGATTAACCACGGCTCTCATTTCAAGTGCTCCATTGGTCATGCAGCCCCCATATCAGAGAGCACGGATTTAGCATAAAAGGCCTGTTTTCTGAACCAGATCAATTTTTTTTCAACACTTGACTGTGCAGTAATAAGCTACCTGGCCTTAGGCAAGCAATTTAACATCTTTCTTTTTCAATGAAATGCAGAGAATAGCATATAAAATCTACAATTTTGTGAGAATTAAAAATCAGTGTTGGCATGCCCTGGTGGCCTAGTGGTTTGGTACACAAGGTACAATCTACATAAATCCCAAGGTCCCAGGTACATGACCGGGGGTGAGACAGCAGGATGAACAACTAAACAACTAAACAAAATTAATGAAGTGTTTATTCGTCCAATTTATTCCTGAATACCCGCCTTCATCCTTGCCTGTATCTTTTCTTAAAAGAAAAATCAATGCTATATTGAAAATTCTTCCATAGTGCCTGTCCTATGACTGTATCCAATAAAATGCTACCATTTGGAAGGCAGTGCTATAGATGACTAAGGTGTAGCTATTATTTTTAAATCAGTTAAAAGTGCATATCCTAGTGTTGGAGTAATTGCTATAGTCTAGATAAAGTAAAGGCAGGCACAGGCTTTGCCATCTCATCCTGAGGCAAAGTTTGAACATTGAAGCTCTTCACTTCTTTTGTTTAGGTTTGTGGTATGTGTACATATTTAAGATAATGGACTTCTCTGAATCTCATATTGGGAATTATGAGTGGGAAATCTTTTGGTATTCAAGCATGCGATCCCTATAGTAAGAAATAGCAAATGAGCTCTTCTCCTTAGAAGGATAATTTAGATGATTGGTAAGTCACTCACTACCCAAGGGCAGTGCTCAGTCAAGTAGATGAATGAATTCCCAGAGCCCCCAGATATCATCTAGTCCATTATACTACATAGAGCCACAATATTCTCATTTAATATTTTGAAAGAATGTTATCCTTACTTGATTCTCAAAGAAAAGTGAATGGTTACTAGTTCCTCAGTGATTCTATAGGTCTCAAAACAAGGTCATAATCAATTGATCGTGATGTCGATGATAAAGATGCTTATTGATCCCTCTAGGACACACTGTCCTGTTACTGACTTTGGCTAATCCTGTAATTTCTGACCCTAGAGAATGTGCAATTGGCTTTCCGAAGTGAATGGTGTGGGATTTATTTTTGTTTACTAATGTATATTATGATATATGTTTATCAAGATCTCTGCACTCTGATTAATCAATAATTTTTGAATTATGAACAATAAATGACCAGAGAAGTTCACAATGGTTCATCTCCACTGCTGAGCTGCCTATTTACAGAAGAGAATGGGATAAACAATGTAGCCAGGCACTCAAGGAGAAGGTTGTAAACATTTTCCTTGGAAGCTTATAATAAAATTCCATATAGCAAAATCTCGTCTCAGAATATCTCAGGCTTTTTGTATGGAAGAAAGCTTGGGGCAGGACACTGTGATGATGAAAGCAATTATTTTCCTTTTTTCATTTTCGCAGCTCTGCAGCATAGACTAAAACCCCAACAGTAATCTGAATAGACTTCCAATAACTAAAGGGTCCTCTTTGATTTTTACTACTCAGCAGCAAAAGCAAAGCATTCTGCGCATGTAAAGTAGTTCAGCCGAGTTAACAGCTGAGTCGATGCTTTTCATAAAAAGCCACTTACAGCTAAACCAAGGGAATCAATATCTTGACCCATATTAGCTGCACAGCTGAGGATTTTAAGGCTCATTTAAATAACATTGGGCACAAAAGTGCAGTGCCTCACTTGATTGGAGTGAAGGGTGATAGACATTTCCTTGGGAAGTGAAATAAGTGCAGTTTATCATCCTCACAACTAAGGGACATTGGTTGTGAAATATTCAAGGCTGAAGTCTGGTCTGACATAAAGTAGTTATATTACAAACCAGAAAGGAGAAAGAAATAACTTCTGTCTGTGTAGGAAGGATAGAAGAAATCTCCTTACTGTTTTGCACATTCTGGGCAGATATGCTGAGCACAGACAGCATATTCCATACATTCACAACTTTGTCTGAAATAAGAGCATTTCATCACTTTTCAAACTGCCAGCTAAGTAGTTTCTGGTCTTACAAGACAGGCTTCCTACTTATAAATCAGTATGGCAAAGCTGCCCCACATACCTAGTTTTTGCTTATCAAGAGACCTGAGCAAAAGCACTGTGCAAATTCCAACTCTTCACAATATATTCAAAACAACCAGAAACCCCATGGAGCTCTGTGATGATGTTCAGTTTACAGGCCCCTGTGAAGATAATATTTAAGCATAAATATGCAATATTAAATTTTTCTCTTATCATTGCCACCCTGATAGATCTGGAGGAGAATTTAGCTTGGGAAATGAAAAAACATTCTTGGAGGAGCTTTGTGATGATCTGTGAGAAAATGTGACACACTGAGATAGCCCTGCAGGGTGGAATCAACCTCAAAGAAAAACCTCAAAGGCAGCTTCTTCTATTTCTGGTTCTACATGTTGTTTGCCCAGGTACTGAATGAGCATGAGAAGTGACTTGTCAAATTATTAAGAGGAATTACTAGTTAAGATGATTGCAAAATATTTTGTGACTATAAAATTTGCCATAGAAAGTTCTAGAAGTTAGCTGAGAAATAAAGCTATAAACTACAGTAGGTGTCTCCAAAATATACATTCTAATGTTCCATATAATTTATTTTATCTTCATTGTTGAGTAGCCACTCTCTGTCACAAGATTAGGAGCAAGTTTATAGTGACTTAAAAAATATATAAATATACACACAAAATGTGACTGGAAGAAGCTGCTTGTTCTATGGATGCACAGGTTTGTAAATGGGAGGATAAAATATCTCTGCATCTTCCCAGTCCTTATCCCTGGTGAAGGGTATGGAATGATTGATAGTCCCTAGTGGCCTAGATGATGCCATTGTCTCTAGAACTGACTAAACATCCCAGAGATGTAACTGGAGATCCTAAGAAGCATGCACCAGGTTGCTCATGGGGCCTTGGAAGGTAGGAACGTGGTGTCTTCTGACTTGACCCTGCCATAGCTTTTGACACTCAGGCTCATTGTCAGAATATTCTGCAGAACCTGGTCCACTTCTCATGCTTTGGGGGACCCACTGGGGATATTTGAAGAGAAAGTGGTTGTACTACTGATGCCAAGAGAAAAAATGTTCCAGAGAGAAATAATGCTCACCATTTGGGCAAATAGAATTATTTTTAGATATGCTCAGAGGTGGGTCAGGGAATTGGAACTATTTTTTGCTACTTGGAATTCATTTGGGTAATGACCAAAGGAGGATCTTTCAGTTTTCAAAAGAAATACAGTTCTTAGATTATAATTAATGACCCATGAACACTTTTGCAAAGCAAGTACTGTCGACATATTCTGGAGAAAAGCCAATTGCAGCAGTTCTGTCTCTTCCATTTCCCTCAGTAGGTAAATATGGATATGGTGCTATTTGCAACTTCTTTCTCTGTGTTTTAGATACTCTTGAAAACCTCTTTGAATATCTAAATTTTCCTGTATTTTTCACTTAGTTATATTTTTTCAGGGGGGAAGAGAACTAAGTGAATAATTAAAATCAAAGAACATAATAATATTATAGCTAATCCCTACTTCTTTCCATTTATCACTTCGTTTCTATCTGGTTTTCTTCACTCAAAAGCTCTTCTGGGAAAAAGAACTCTATCTAAATAGTTGCATTTCATATTATTCCAAGGACAAGTTTAAGTAATGACTTTTTTCAAAAGTTGTATTAAATAGACCAGTCACCACCTAAATCCTTTCAAAGACTTCATGCAATCTTTGAGGACATAGCAAATGGCTAATTTCTACCTTAAGCTTGATTTCAAAAGATCTGCAAGGTCACTGAAAAATCTAATAAATCTGAACTTTCTGATTTTGCATCAAACAGGTTTACAGTATTGAATGGGCTGTCTCACCGAACTTGTCCCACAGTGTCCATGGGAAATTGAGTACTATTTACCACTGTGTCCTAATAATAAGACATTTCAGTAAACTGCACAAATTTTAATATAGAAGAAATTTAAAAAATGCGTTTTACTCTTCAGTTGAACAAAGGAGTAGCAATGGGCAACTTTACCCCACCACAACAGTGGTTAATATCCTCAGATAACTTGTGAGTCTGCTTGTTTTAAGCTTTTTGTATGCATTGCTCATATTATTACAATCTTGCAATTCTTACATTCTTACCATTTCCCTATGAAGTAGGAATTGTCATCCCTTTTTTATAGCTGGGGAAACTGAGGCATGAAGAGGTTAAAAGACTTGCCGTAAATAAATTTTGTGCTATAAATAAATGACAGAGTACAGATTTGAATCCATGAAAAATTTATAGTAGATATAAAATGGAATACGGCATCTAGTGCATAATTTCTTAACTCAGCTTTTACTTTCATAAATATCTGTTATTGTTGAATTATGTTTAGAATAATCAGATACCTATTATAAGCCTTCTTTAAGCAAGGCTCCATAAATCCCTGATAGAGTCACAGATGAACTTCAGTTTTATGTAAACCTAGGTGAGTGTGTGCGTTTTTCTGTGTCTGAGGTTAAGAGGATTTATTAAAGCTTCAATGGGATCTGAAATATTATTCCTCCCTTAGTAAGAACCCTCTTTTAGGAACCGAGATCCCACTGGGTCTCCAAAATCCAGCAATACTAGTCGTTGGTGCCCTGCATGGTAAGCCTTAGTGAGGTACTTGTAATAGTAAATTTCCCTGATCAAGTAAATATGAAAATTGACTGAGGTGGGTTTTGCAACTGAGCTATGATGATCCTAGTTCCATCAGCTGCCTCTTCAATTTGCCAGGCTTAAACCAAGGAAGCCATACTAGGGTTTTAATTGGCCCAACTCGATATTTTTAACTCAGCTCTATTGAAGTTAGTAAAACTTTCTAGCCTTGTAAGAGTGTAATCATCAATGTTTCTCATTTTCACTCTAGGCTACACCCTGAATGATTATTTGTACTAAAGTTTAGGAGTCTATAGTAAAGTTCTGATAATCAGGCACCATTTGAAATCAACATCCTTCCTGAAAATTACAAAATATTGATATGTTAAATGCTTTTATGAAGTCAGTTGTTACAGGTTAAGTTATCCAGCAGTAGATGCTGAGATGTGGAGTGGCATATAGGATATTTATTGGGTCTCAAAACTTGGGGACAGGAGGGAGAGGAAGCAGAACTGGGCAGAAGTCAATTGTGATGAAGGACAGTAAAGCCTCAGCTAGCCCAACAAGAAGCTCTGCAACATTTATGACCCAGGAGAGTTGACATGGCTGGACCTTTATACTACTGACTCTATCAGTCCTTAGATGGGCAAACATTTGGAATAAGGGGCTCTGAAACTGAGGCAAACTCTTTAAGCAACTGACAATGGGATGATCTCTTGATAACTGGGGCATAAATCCTTCCTCCACAAGTCATCTGGGTAGCACCTCTCTGTATCCACAGCAGTCCATGCCTTGCGCCACATGAACTTACTGCTTCATAGCACCTTGGGAAGCTTCTTCAGTATTTTGGGGAGCCTCTCATCTTTGAGAACACTTAAAGAGGGAGGTAAGCTGCATAAACTAAAACTCTTTCCATACCACTGGTCTCAAAACTATAACTGATATTCTTCCTTTTCCTTCTCACTCTCTATTCTAGACTAATTTCACCTAGACTAACCTCAACTACTCTTGCTACTGAGTCACAATGGACTTCTCAGGCCATGGATATTGGTTTTACCTGTTTACCATCGAAGTTGAGCAAGGGAATACCTAAGTGGACTGACATGGCACCAAATGTATTTCTCTCTATTCTGCATAGCAGTAGACCTAATTCATCTTGATCATCAGGAACAGCTATCTCCAGGAACATGCTCCTTTTGCCTACTGGTCCCTTGACACAAGGAGCCCAAAGAGTCTAGGAGGAAATAATAGATTATAATTCAATAGGACATTTGCTGTATCCTCCAGGGGAAATATTCTAAATTGATGAAGAAGAATCTCTGTACTTCCATGACCTAGATTTGTGAAGATGAAATGCACAAATTCCCTGAGTGGGTCAGTGGAAGAGATAGCAAGCTGAGCCTACTGTACATCCATCCTTGGTTCCCAGCTCCTGTTGGTGACACTGAACATATGAAGGTCTTTAATGCCTAGATCACTCTGCATAACCTCCTCATAAATTAACTGCCTCTAAGGTGGTACTCTAGTTCTGCCTTCAGTTTCATCACTGTATGATGCTGTCTGCATCAAGGTCTTCAGTACACGAGAGCACTGATAATTTTTATGGACCCTCTCTAACTCCATGGATCTTTGCTCTAATAGATATTATATGGAAACCTGTCCCTGTAGACAACCATCTTTAATCACTATCCTTATAATTTCCACTTCCTTCTCCTCAAATTAGATGACAACTGCACCATCTAGTACACCTGGTTTATACCAGCATATTACCAACCCACCTGAAAATGTTTTACTCTCAAGTCTTAATTCTTCCAAAACCAAAACCAAGAAAGAAACATAAAAACTCTATCCCCAATTCTTTCTATAAAAAAATGTAAATATGAAAATTGGTACTTAGAGCTTCTCTGAGAAAAATACTGTATTTAGAAAGATTCTTACCAAGAAATATTGTTAACAGAGCTTTTTTCCCCCCAATGAAAAATGTAGGTTTCTCCTAATGATTTGGAAGACAACATTTTTACTCTCCTGTAAGCCCTTCAGATTTCTTCTAATATGTAGCAGTAGGGTTTTGCAGTGCCTCATATTGGACCCAGGATTCATTCATGTATTTAAACCTATAAATCCATCAGACCACAACTTGAAGTCAAGCTGAACTTAGAGAGCAAGAAAGTAAAGATAAAAGTCTAAATGAGGCACCTGACAAATGTGAGGAGAGGCAATAATTTCTAATTTCAATTGTGTTTATTTTTTCCCTAATAATTTTAACCATTTGTTTCCCAACTGATAAAAGTCACTGATATTTATGCCTTTAACAAAGATGTAAATAAAAGCTGTACTACTATTGTTTTTTTTCTTTCAGCACAATCTTTACTGATCTTAAAGGGTAGTGAAGTAATTTGAGTGTCTCTTGCTAGGTAATGAATGAACAAGGGAGTTCAGCAGCTCATTTTTGAGACACTATTATAGTTGAAATGTTTCTTATCTTACTTTTTATGGTTGTGTGATTGTGATAATTGAAAACAGATAGTAAAAACAGCTCATTGGCTGACTCCCTTTTCAGGCAAGGGAGAGATTGAATCAAAAGAATATATTACCTAGAAAACAAATCTGGGTAATAACAATGACAATGGTTGCAGTATTCATGCAAGTTCCACATTCTAATGATACTAATTAGACTCTGAAAACTATATTTCAATTAAAGACCACTCTCCCTAGTTTCAAAAAATATATAATGTATTTTATAGTATTGCTGATAATTACATATCTCTACAGAAAATGTTATAGCAGGATGCTGATTAAATCTGTAGCCTCTGTAAGTTTGAGAAAACGGGATTCACATGTAATATACAGTTCAACCATGCATCCTTCTATTAGTAATACTTATATTTTAAGTAAGCTCACAAAAAATGTATAATAAAGAATTGCCCAATTCAATATTTACAGAACACTTTACTTGCGATATTTCTAAAAGGAGGAAAATAAACATTTCTTTCATGCATCAATAATGAAATAAGGTAAGCCAGAAAATTAGCAATAAATTACCCTCTAAAATTTGGTAAAATATGAGCAATGTCTTCTTTAGACAGAAATAATCAATTGGCAATTTGTTTCAACAGTATTCAACTGAATTATTATCCAAGTATGCAAGTAAAGCTACTCAGCTGGTTATGAAAAATATATCAGATGCCTTTTTAAAAAGCTTTTAATATTTTTATACTTGCTGAAAATATTTAACTTCTCTTGACATTTTCCTATTTAACAATTTTAAATATACATAAGGAATATCACAAGATAATAGCAAATGTAAAGAACAGCAGTTCTATTTTCTTTAGAATCATTATTCCCCTGAAAATATTATCAAATTTCAAACTAAATAAACCAGTTCTGGAGAGAGAAAAAAAAAGCAAAGGAATGAAATGTACATTCCTGATTTAAGAATTTATGTCTGGTAAACTTTTGAGACAATCAGTTCTAATTTCACTTAGACAATCAGTTCTGATTTTACAAAAGTTCTTAAATTTGTATTAAGAATGATTATTTCAGTAGGATTATTATTACTTGTATCCTTGACCATTATTGCTATGATATATTATATGAATAAGTGTGAGGAATTTCAATAAATAGCTATAAACAATAGCATCAGGAATAGTGAAGCTTATAAATTTAAAAAATACTAATGAGAAATACAAACATAAGAAAATATATGACTCTCAGAAATAGGAAAACTAATCTTAACCTTTAATAACTCCGTATTAGCTATTAAAATTCTTTCTGGGTCAAAGGGAGTATGGACCTGCCTGTTTCTTAAATGCAAATCTATGGCATACTAAATCAAGCTCACTCTATCTCTCCTCCCTAATTCCCCCATCTTGAAAATGAAGTAATAGCATTTACTTCCAAAATCTATTGTTAGGATATACTAAGTAAAAAACTTGGCTCAAACTTAGTGTTCAATAACTTGTAGGCATTATTATCAGAAACTAAAGTTAAAATCTACATTGAACAGACAATGGAATTTCAAACCTTGAACAGATTTTAAATTTACAAATGACAAGACATAAACATAACAAACTGAACTCTTTAGTGTTGTGTCTTCAAATTTCTTCTAACAAAGAATAATATCACAAACTAAATTGATACCAAAGACGTATTTTAGCAATCATTGGCAGTCAGTAAAGAGTAGTTAGAAATCTTAAAGTATATATTTTTCTGTTTAAAATGTATATATAGTTGAAGAAATTGAGTACAAAGAAGTGAAAATAATGTTCATAGTGGAGTTAAGGTAAGTTTATATTTTGACTCTCTCTCACCAACTATCCAAACTTTCCTTCTGTCTTCAATCACCCAACAAATGCAAAAGTTCCTTCCATGATATACAATCACCAGAAACCCATCTCAGGGTTTCATCACTGATTACCAAGATAACTCCCCATCCTTTCCATAACTTGTCTTTTACTCTTATCATGGCTAAAAATGTTCATGTTTGGCACACCCTGGCAAAGTATTAGTTAGGTCAATCACCTCTGAAGAAGCGCAGGTCACATATACCTGGGATACAGATCCAGGGTTAAGGGGAAAACAACCAGTGTGAACAACAAAAAATAAATAAAATAAAATGCTTCTCTCTTCTCTTTTTTATCTTGCCTGCCTACTTGCCTTCATTCCTGACTGTACCTTTTCTTAAAAAAAGAGTCAGTGTTTATCAATATTCATGCTGTTCTCTTTATTTTTCTGGACACTTAACTGGAGTACACTTATAGCTGCTATTGCCAGGTAGGTGAACCATGGTACCATGGAACTATTCCACTTCTAATTCTAGCTCATAAGATTCCTTTCACACCAAATCTGTGTTATCTTTTCCTATATATTGGCTAAATGGGTAAATTAGAGAGGACATTGAAGGCGGTAGACTTAAATAATAAACATCAGTCCTGAGTGACTGCATGGAGCAAAAGGACCCCATGACATCCCTTTTATTTGCATCCCCTCCTCAGTGACACTGTGTTAAAGTATAAGTAAGAAATAAAATTTATTGGGTTAGCCAGTTTAGACTTAGGGTTGTTTGCACAGTAGTTAACCCACCATTAAGATTCATACGCTAAATATTTCACTAATTACATTACTTGATCCTTTTCCCCAAGACACAAATGAGTCTTCTAGGATCAAAGCTTCTTTCAGCTACCCTCTAAAATAGAAAAAAACCCATTGTGCAAATATTAAAATTAATGGACATTAAGTCTATTTCAAGCAAATTATCAGCATGTGAGAAGTGCCAGAATCTCCACTTAGGAAAGACTTAGGAGGGGGCAATATTGTGAAGCAGACTGAGGGACATGTCTGGAAGTTGTGAACACACATTAAGACTTTTTGGGGGGTAATTGGTTGAGAAATACCATTTATAACAATCATGAGGTATATGTGGGGTGTAAGACTTTTGGTTAGCTTAAGATTCCAAAGAAATGGCACTTTTTGTAATCCACTGACAGAAAATATTGGTTGCTAGAAATGAAGAGAAAGATATTTTTTACGTATTCTTAAAGATACTAAATTACCATTAATATATGTCGATATCCATTAAAATTTAAACATTCTAGTATCCATTTTGCATTATAATTTCCAACATGCTATTTAGGCCTAATAATTCTGAGATGTGAACTCTACATATAAAAACAAATGTTCCAGTACTTATAGACATATATACATTTTTTTCAGTGTTATTTCCAGTGGTTAAAAAAAGCAATTACAAAACAGCAACAAAAAATACCCTTATATACAATATCTATTACTTAAAGAATAACTGACAGCACTATAAAACAACTTTTTAGTAAAGTAGTTTCTGTACAAGATAACAGACTGGTTAATATCTTGAGCTCACATCTCCCCAAAGACACAATAAAACTATACCCATTTAATACTAATGACTAACTTGCTTTTTTAATTTAATAGCTAATGACCAACTTACTTTCAAGTTCAAACAGGTTATAAGCATAGAAACGTTTCTATAAACCTCAGGGTAACATGAAAACATAAAGCCATAGTAAAATAAGAAGAAAATAAAAAGAGCAACCAATCACAACATAAATGCTTTTAAAGAACATGAGAAGAGAATTAAAGATCAACTGTACGATATGCAGAAAATAATGAACAAAATGGCAAGAATCTGTTACATATCAATAATCATCCTAAATGTTAGTGAATTTAACTCAACAATTCAAAGGTATAGAGTGCCAAATAGATTAAAAAACATAACTCACTTTCATTTTTCAATTGATTTTATTGAAGGAATATTGCATTTAACATTAGCTTGGTTTGAGTTATACATAATAAAATTTGAATCTGTATATAACACAATAGATTTACCACTATTTCCATTTTTCCCTTAATTTTACAATTTATCCCTTTTACCTTGTTTCCCACCACCCCTCTGCCATCTCTTCTGTACTCTTTTATTTGCCTTTTTTAACCCATCACTAAAAGTCCATTGTTGCTTGAATTAGTTATCTCTTTTTTATATAGTCTAGCATTATTTAATTTCTATAATTCCTTTGTTTTCTTTATATATGCAAATCATATAAGTGCTATCATACAATATCTGTCTTCCTCCTTCTGACTTATCTAGCTAAGCACAATTCTCTCCAACACCACCCATGTTACTGCAGGTGGCAGGAATTCCTCCCTTTTGATGACTGCATAGTATTTGAATGTGTATCTGTACCACTTCTTTATTCACTCATCTGTTGATGGATATTTAAGCAGTTTTCAGCTCTTGACTAGTATAAATAAGGCTACAATGAACACAGGGTACATATATCTCTGTAAATAAGTGTTGCTGTGTTTTTAGGGTAAATACCCAATAGAGGAATAACTGGATCATATGGAATTTTCATTCTCAATTCTTTGAGGAATCTCCATTCTTTCTTCCAGAATGGTTGCACCATTTTACACTCCCACCACCAGTGAAATAGAGTACCCTTTTCTCCAAATCCTCTCCAGCACTTATTTCCTTTTTTTTAATGATAGTCATTCTCACAGGTGTGAGGTGATATCTCATTATTGTTTTGATTTGCCTTCCCTAATGATACAGGAAGTAGAACATATTTTCATGAACCTGTTGGCCATTTGTATATTTTTCTTGGAGATGTGTCTGCTAAGGTCATCAGCCTACTTTTTGTTTGGATTGCTTGTTTTCTTGTTGTCCAATTTGTTGAGTTGGTTGTATGTTGTGGATATTAACCCCTTGTCAGAGGTGTGATAGGCAACTGTCTTTTCCCATTCAGTTGAATGCCTTTTGTTTTGATGCAAGTTTCTTTTGCTGTGTGGAAGCTTTTCATTTGATGTAATCCCATTTGTTTATTTTGGATTTTATTTGCCTTGTGATTGGAGTCAAATTCCCAAAGGGATCTCTTAGCTCTATGTCCAATAATGTGTTGCCTATCACACCCCTATGTATTTTATGATTTTCATCCTTACATCTAAGTCTTTAATCCATTTCGAGTTAATTTTTGTGTATGGTGTTAGGTTGTGCTATAGTCATAACCTTTTGCATGTGACTGTCCAGTTCTCCCAGCACCATTTATTGAAGAGACTATCCTTGTCCTATTGTAAGTTTGTGACTCCCTCGTTGAAAATTAAATGTCTATATTTGTGGGTTTATTTCTGGGTTTTCAATTCTGTTACATTGATCTGTATTTCTGTTTCATTCCACTATTACGCTGTTTTTATTATTATTGCTTTCTAGTTGTGCTATCTTTATCTGGTTTTGCAATTGGTGTAATATCGGTATCATAAAAAGTGTTTGGAAGTTTACCATCTTCTTCAGTTTTTTTGAACAATTTAAGAAGGGTGGTATTTATTATTTGATGTTTTGTAGAATCCAATGGTGAAACTATCTGGTCCAGGGCTTTCGTTTTGGGGAAGATTTTTAATTACTGTTCTGCTTTCTTTGCTTGTGATTCACTTATTTAGGTTTTCTAGTTCTTGTTTTAGTTTGAATGTTGCGTTTCCAGGAAGGTACCCATTTCTTCTAGGCTATTCAACTTGTTGCCATATAGTTATACATAATAATCTCTTTACATAATCCTCTATATTTCTGCTTACCTGTTGTGATTATTCCTCTTTCATTTCTGAATGTATTTATTTGTGCTTTCTCCCTCTTCTTCTTCTTTTTTTTTGTTAGTCTGGCTAGTGGCCTTTCTATTTTGTTTATTCTTTCAAATAACCAACTTTTGATGTCACCGATTTTTTGGGGGGATAGTCTCTTTGATGTCTAATCCATTATTTCTGCCCTAAGCTTTATTATTCTCTTCCTTCTGTTGAATTTAGGTTTGTTTTCTTCTTCTTTTTATTGTTCCTTTAGGTGAAAGTTAGGTTTTTTATTTGTGTTCTTCTTGTTTTTGTGTTTTTTGTTTTCTGAAATAGAATTTTATCACTATAAATTTCCATCATATTACTGCTTTTGATGCATCACAAATTATGATATGCTATCTTCATTTTCATTTGACTCAAGGTTTTTTTAAAAAATTTCCTCCTTTACCCAATGGTTCTTCAGTAATACATTGTTTATTCTCCATTCTTTTGCAGTTTTCCTCTCCTCCTTTTGGTTGATCACTAGTTTGATGGCGTTGTGATCTAAAAATGCTAGATATTATTTCAATCTTTGAAAATTTATTGATATTTGTTTAGTGTCCCAACATATGGTCTATAATTGAGAATGTTTCATACACACTTGAAAATAATATTTAAACTATAGTTTTAGGATGAAGTACTCCATGTATCTATTAAGTCCATCACTTCTATTTTGTTGTTTAAAGATCTTGTTTCCTTATTGAGTCTCTGTCTGGATGATCTGTCTTTTACTGAAAGAGGAGTATTAAAGTACCCTACTAGTGTATTGCTTTCAGTTTCTCTATTTAGATCTGTTAATATTTGCTTGATATATTAGGGTGCTCCTTTTCTGGGGTGCATATATATTAATAAATATTAAGTCTTTTTGTGGTATTGATTGCTTTATCCTTTTTTTGCCTTCTTTAGTTGAAAGACTACTTTATCTGATATGAATATAGCAGTTTCTATTCTTCTGGATTTACCATTAGTTTGAAGTATAATTCTCCATCTAGTCACTATAAATCTTTGCTTGTCTCTTGATCTTAGGTATTTTCTTGCAAAGAGCATATGGCTGGATTTTGCTTTTTAATCCATCTAGCCATTCTGTGCCTTTTAGTTGGTGAGTTCAGCTGGTTTACCTTTAAAATGATTATTACTGTTTGAGACCTTGCTACTGCCATTTTGGTTTCTGTTTTCTGGATTTTTTTCTCTAGATTTTTGTAAAGTTTCTTCTCTTTGGTTTAGTTAGTAGACGCTTTTAACATTTCTTGTAGAAGAGGTCTCAGGGCAGCAAAATCTTTCAACTTTTATTTGTGGGGAAAATCCTTTATTTCTCCCTCAAATTTGAGAGTTTTGCAGGATATGCTATTTTTTGCTGGCACTTTTTATCTTGTAATATTTTGAAGACATCATTCCATTCTCTTCTAGCCTATAGAGATTCTGCTGAGAAATCTGAGGTTAGTCTGATGGGAGAACCTTTATAATAGCGTGCTTTTTTTTTTACCTGGCTACCTTTAGGTTCTTTCTTTGTCTTGGACTTTTGATAGTTTCAAAAATATATGTCTCGGTGTAGTTTTTTGTTTGTTTGTTTTGCACTTATATAATTGGATGTTCTGTTGACTTCATTACTTATACATGTATTTCCTTCTCTAGGTTTGGGACGTTTTCAGCAATTATATATTTCAATATGCTGCTGTTCCCTCTTTTTCCTCTTCACCTTCTGGGATACCCAATATTTTTATGTTTCTTTTTCTAATGGCGTCCTTTAGTTCTTGAGTGTGTCTTCATTTTTATTTTTTTTTGCATTTAATTTCTCTTTCTTCTCCCTCCTGGCTTCTTTCTGCATTGATATCCTCTAGATCACTAATCCTTTCCTCCCTTTGGACTTTAATTCCCACAGCTTTCTATTCTTATTTTTATCAATTTTCTCATTTATATCCTGTATCTCTTAGTTTTCTCTGTAGAACTTCAATTTCTGCCTTCTCCTTGACTACATTTTTGAGGTCATTAGGTTTTATTTTCCCCTGAATTTTCTTTTAACTCTATGAATTTCTTTATGATTACAGCTTTGAATTCTTTATCTGTTAAAAAGAACAAATCTATACATAGAAAATCATTTTAATGTGTAGCATAATTACTAAAATAAAAAAAATTTAAATAAAAGATTAAAAAATAAAGAACCAATCTTTCATGTCTTTAAAATTGATTTTTGTTGTGCTATCATTGTGCTGTGCTTCCATTTCTTGAGGGATCAAGGTGTGTCATGGTTCCCCCTCCCTCCAATAGTATGGGTTCTTGTTGATCAGCTGCTGGGTTTTTTGTTTTATTTTGTTTTCTGCAGGAGGGTGGCTCTCTAGTTTGCTTTTTATTTTTGACCCTTACAGGTTTCTGTAGTGTTTTTTGCTATATCAGAGAGTGTGGATGACTGCTGGGTAGGGTAGAGTCTCACAGGATTTGGGAGCATGGCAGCTGTTGCAGCCTGGTATGGGTTGGGGGAATTGTTTTACTGATAAAACACGACTGGCTGGGGCTGGGACACTTGTCTCCGTTGGCTGTGCTTGTGTTTGCTTATCTCACCAAGTCACCAAAACCAAAGTCCTGTCCTTCACAGATTGATTGTACCACCAGAGTGCTCTGCTGCTGGAGCCTGAGTCCCAAAGAGGTTGAGTACCAAGGTTTGGGGAAGGAGGAGTTCCGGTGCCTCTTTGTTCCTGGTTTTGCTGTCCCCAAAACTCTCCCTTTGGACTTTATTCAAGTCAGTAGTCCGTGCAAGCAGCAATTGTTGGTCTGTCCTGTCTCACTCAACTTGATCTAGGTGCGCCACTCTCAATTTTGTATTCGTGCCACTGGAAATTAGAGTGACTGCCTCTGCTGTTTCTTTAAGTGCCTGCAAGAGAAACAAGGAGGTGGCTGAGGCCACCACTGCAGCCTTTGTGAGGCTGGAAATTAGAGCTGCTGCTGAGACCTTTTCTGTAAGTGCCTGTAAACCTTTGTGTAGCCATAAGCTAAAGTGGCTCCAGCTGCCATTTCTGCAAGTGCCCAGGGGAGAACAAAGGACCTGCAGTCCATTGTTGAGGTCTATGAACACAACTCCCATGCCTTTCTCATCACCTTCAAAGTCCATTACTCCACATCAAGCTCCTTCAATGCTTTAAGTTCCCCCAAGGAGCCGCCAAAGCTTCGATAATGCCACCAATTGTGCAAATTCCCTAAAACTACTGGATGTTCCCTGTAGTGTCTTAAGGACCAACTACAACAGACGCCACCTTGATCTTCTTCCATAACTCACTCTCTACTGCATACATGAAACTTTATGATTGCAGCTTTGAATTCTTTCTCTGTTAAAAAAGAACTAATCTTCCTTACCTTTTACATTGATTTCTGGTGAGCTATCATTTTGTTGTATTTCCATTTCTTGAGGTTTCAAGTGTGTTGTGGTTTTTTCCCCCCATGGTATGGGTTCTTGTTGATCAGCTGCTAGTTGGAAATTCATCTAAGTTCTAAAAATAAACACAGGCTCAAATTCAAAGGTTAGAAGAAAATTCTACAATCAAATGGTAAGGTAACCTAAAATAACCAGGGCAACCATTCTTATATTGGATAAATTAGGCTTCCAATTTAAAAAAGGTAACAAAAGACAGAAATAGACATAGCACAATGAATTATTATTCATTGTTAATAAATATGCATCAAATGATCATCAAAATATATTTAAAATAATAGAACTAAAGAGAGACATCGACAGAAATACAATAATAGTAAGAAAATTCAACACCCCACTTACAACAAGGAAAGATCAATCAGGCAGAAAATTAAAAGAGAAACAACCACTTTAATGGCAAATTAGAACATATGAGTTTAATATTTATCAAACACTTCATCCAACAACTGGAGAGTTCAGATTTTATCAAGTGCTTATAGAACATTTTTAAGGATAGACCATATGTTGGAAAACAAATCAAGTGTCAACAATAACACAATATCAACCACAGAAAGAAAGCTGGATAATTCAAAAATATTTGGAGGCTAGACAACATGCTTAGAATGAATTTTGGGTAAAAGAGGCAGTCAAAGGAGCTATTAAAATATACGGACACGTGAAAATGAAGACACAAGTGACAAGAATTTAAGGAATGCAGAAAAAGCAGTACTAAGTAGGAAGTTTATAGTAACCCAGGCAAAAACGTAAGAAGAGTCACAAGTAAACAATCAGTCCTTATACTTAAATGAAATAGCAAAAGAACAATTGAAGCCAAATGCCAATAGAAGAGGAAAATAATAAAAAGTCAAGTGAAATAGATAGAATAAACACAATCAGAATATCAATTAAGTCAAAAGCTGATTTGCTGAAAACAGATAAAATGGATAAACCTTTGGCTGGGTTCATTATAAAAAAGAGAGAGAGAGAAATTTCAAATATCTAAAATCAGGAATGATGGGAAAAAGTTACAAAAGACATTTAATAAATGCAAAGCATCATAACAGACTACTATGAATAGGTATATGCTAATAAATGGAATAACCTAGAGGACATGATGAGGTTTTAGAATCACACAGCTTAGCAAGACTTGAATCAGGAAAAAAAAAAAAAAAAGAAAATCTGATAAACCGTCTCACAAACAAGGAAATTGAAGAAGTAATCAAAAATCTCCCAAAAAGTAAAAGCCCAGGACTAAGTGGCTTTACTAGCAAATTTTACTAAACCTTCAGAGAGCGATGAATACCTAGTCTCAAATTTTTCCCAGAAAGCTGTAGAAGAGGGACCACTTTCACTTTTTATGCCAAAATCATACTGATAATAAAAGGAAACAAAGATATCACAGACAAAAAGAAAATTATAGGTCAAGATGTCTGATGAACATAGTTGAAAAAATCATCAGCAAAATAAGTTCAACAATATATCAAAAGGAACATCTCTAAAAACCAAATGGTATTTATTCTAGGGATTCAAGGATGGTTCAACATACACAAATTTATTGATGTAATATACCACATCAACAAAAGGGAGGGAAAATGTAATATGATCATATCAGTAGATGCAGAAAAAACTTTTGACAAGATACAGGACACATTTATGATTAAAAAAACTATGCAAAATAGGGACAGAAGGAAAGTATTTTAACATAATAAAGGCTATATATGATAAAATTACAGTCACCATTATAAGCAATGGTGAAAAACTGAAAGTGTTTTCACTAAGATCGGGAATGCAAAAAGGCTGTCACTCTCATCACTGCTGTTTAAATTCATATTGGAGGTCCTAGTCAGGGTAATTAGGCAGAAAGCAGTAAAAGGAATGGAAAAGAAGTTAAACTAGCACTATTTGCAGATGACATGAAAAAATAAATTAAAAAATCAAAGATTTCACAGAAAATGATACAGTAAAGTGACAGGTTGCTAAATTAATATACAAAATTGGTTGCATTTTTACACAAACAATATGATAGAAGAGAATGAAATCTAAAATAATAACACTATCCCATTTACAACAGAAATTTTTTTTTAAATTTAAATACCTTGGAAAATATTTAACAAAAGCAGTTAAAGACCTATACAATGAAAATTATAAGACATTGTTAAAAGAAAAGGAAGATGAAAATAGACAGAAAGATGTTCCATGCTCCTAGTTGGGAAGAATTAACCTTGTTAACATGGTCATCTTATTGGTTTAATGTAATCTCCATCAAAATTCCACTGGCATTGTTCAAGGAAATAGAACAAAAACATTTATAATTTGTATGGAATCATGAAATACCTGAATAGCCAAAGCATCAAGAAAAAAAGGAAGAAAAGAGGAGGTGTCACACTCCCAGTTCTTGAGCTGCACTACAAAGCCAGAATGATCAAAACTGTATGAATGGCAAGCCCTAGTCAAGTAGTTGTTGGGTTCACAGGACTGGGGCAGCAGCCAGGATGTACAATCAAAATAAATGTATATGCAGGTGCTTCTTTCCCCACTCTCTTCCTGCAAGCTTTGTTTCTGCACCTTTCTTTAAGAAAATGAAATAAAACAAACTGTATGGTACTGTAATAAAAACTGAGGCAAAGACCAGTGGAATAAAACTGAATCATCAGAATAGACTACTACATACATATCTCTCAATTTATGACAAAGGGGCCAAGCGCTTACTATAGTAGAGAGAAGAAAGGCTTTTTAACAAATTGTGTTGAGAAAACTAGACAACCTCATGCACAAGAATCTCTAACAACCTACTGAAGACTGGAAACCATAAAATACATAGAAGAAAACATAGGCAATACATTCCATGACATCATCCCTAGAGAGGACTTTGGGGATTTACCAACAGCATGAAGGGAAACAAAACCAAAAATAAAATAAGCAAATGGAACTACACCAAACTAAAAAGGTTCTGCATAGTGAAAGAAACCATCATAAAAACAAAAAGACAACCTACTAACTGGGAGAAGATATTTTGCACATCATATATCTGATGAAGGCTTATTTTATATCCAAAATACATAAAGAACTCATAAAACTCAATAACAGAGGACCAAAAAACCCAGTCAAAAACATGGGCAGATCTGAATAGGCTTTTTTCCAAAGAAGACATATAAATTGTAAATAAGCACATGAAAAGATGCTCCTCATCTTTTGTTACTAGGGAAATATGAATCGAAACAGCAATAAGACAGGAGCTCACACCCATGAGAATGACTGTCAATAAAAAGACTGGAAACAAGTGTTGGCGAGGATGTGGTGAAAATAGAGCCCTTTTACACTATTGGTAGGAGTGAAAATTGGTGAAACCTTTATGGAAAGCTTAAGCATTCTTTATGAAGTATCCTCAAAAAATTGAGGGTTAAAATTCCATATGACCTGATTAGCCCACTCCTCATTAAAAACATACAACAGCAATGCTTGCTGGTTCAGCTCTTAAGAAGTGAAAATAACAGGTTTGTCTGGGGTGGAAGTCTGAGTACTCCGGGACTGGCTTAACTTCTTCATCTTGCTCCTAGAATTAATACTACTGAGTTGCAAGAATCTGAAACACTTGAGTTTATAAAAACCACATCTTAAGTATTTCCAATTTAGCTACCGTAAATAATGCTGCAATGAACACAGGAATGAAAATACCTTTTGAAAGGTTTTTTCTGGGCTCCATGAGGAAAGAAAGTCAATTAAACAAAAAGTCGTATAGTTAGGGATTCGCGCACCCTGGCGAGTTTCTCCTGGTCTGCAGAACGCGGGCCGGGGAAGCAGTGCCCAAACAAAGGGAAGCCCCTCTTTAAGCAAAAGAATTTCGTGGGCTTCCTAAATCGCGGTTGGGGATTGGTCTTGTGATTCTAGGTGTGGGCTTCAATCCTTTAGTCTGACATCAGCCACCTTTTTCCCAGGCATGGCTGCCGTTTTCCCGGGTATGGCCGCTGCTGCTTTTGTCCTGTGGGCCAGCCTAACATCTTTTTGAATTAGTGATTTTGTGTTCTTCAGCTAAATACCTAGAAGTGGAATTGCTGAATCATCTGGTATCATTATTTTTTTTACCAATCTCCATTTTGTTTTCCATAGGGACTGAACCCTTTTACATTCCCAACTATAGTGTAAGAGGATACCCTTACCTCCACATCATCATTGCCTACATTTGTTGTTCCTTATCATTTTGATAATAGTCATTCTCACAGGTGTGAGGAGATATCCTAAAAGGTGAATTTCCCCCTATCCCTCTGGGTGCTTTTCAGATTGTGAAAGCAATCAAATTGACGTCAGTCAGATTAAGATGAGAAAGGAGCTCATTTAATTAGGTATGTATGCAGAATCCAATGTACATAAATTCTAAAGCCAGTGAAGTCAAGATAAATGCATCTTTAGCTAGGAAATGGGAGTGGGACTTATGCTTCAAGTAGAGAGGAAGGGAACTCACAGGGCCAAAGCATCAGATATTCTGTAATTAAATGTTTGCCCTGTCATATAAAGAGTTTTCTCCATACAAAAGTTATTTCTGAAGAAAATACTAAATCTGGGTAATACCCTCAATTTATAGACTTCTAGGCAGTTAAGAGAGCATAAAAGTTTATCTTCAGACTATAGGGCATTGATTGACCTCAGCTCAAAATAATCCTCAAGACAGTGCAGCGTGTCTTGGAAAGATGTATTCTGGATACCTTGGGGAGACCTATTCTTCCATCACATTGTAATTTTGATCTCATTTTCCTAATGATAAATTATGATTAATATCTTTTCAAATGTCTGTTATAAATCAATTTTGCTTCAGTAAAAAAATCTTAGAAACAAAATACAAAAATCTTAAGCATGACATATCTATGTATTTACCACTACCCACCTGACTCAGACTCTCACTCAAACCCACATATATGCATATACATTGCACTGACTTAGTTCTGCACTTGTTGGTCATAGTCTCCAAGTTGTCACTCCTCTTCTATTTACAAATCTTGAATTATGAGTGTCATGACCTCACATATTAGGCCTCTCTGACCAGGGCTATAAACTACTACTATCTGTTGTAGAGAAGAGATGTCTTTGGTAACCCTGAAAATGCAAAGTCACAATTCCTGGAATAAGGCTTATTTCTGGAACTCAGGGAGATCTGTGGTTTCCTGCAATGCTACAAATTTCCAGAATGACAAAGGAAATTGATGGAGCTTTGTTTTCTTCTCCTGCAAGGACACCAATGGTCCAGGATGTGTGTGCCCCAGTGGAAGAGAAAGGACATAATCATTTTCCATGAACTGATGTTGTCTTCACTAATAAATGACAATGGTATTTCATCAGATCAACTCTTGCCAGTGCCAGCTCTGCTTGATACATAGGCAGCTGAGGCACCTGAACTTAAATGTCTTGACTCAAATTTGTTTCCCCCATGCCATACCTTCCTACAGTTTTCATCCTACTCTTATTGTTCTCCTTGCAGGGTCCAAACTCATTCTTCACCAAAAATATACATTTATATTTTTTGGTGTAAAATATAAAAAATGTTTACATACAATATTATATAAGTTTCAGAAGTGCAGCTTCACAGTAAGTGTGTAAACCACCCCACACCCAGGACTAAAGATCGTCACTATCCAATTGCTGCCTTCTACCCATTCTTCCTAATCCCCAGCCCCTAACCCTCTCATAACACCCTTTTCATGTCAGAGTCTAAGAGATTATTTTTGTTTTGTTTTATTTATTTGCTTTATTTCTTTACTAGCCACAGGTGAGTGAAATCATCTGGTAAATCTAAAATGCAAATCAAGATCACAATGAGGTACCTGTGAGAATGACTATTTTGAAAAAATGCAAGAAGCAACAAGTGTTGGTAAGGATGTGGAGAAAAGAAAGCTTGTGCACTGTTGGGCATGTGAATGAGGCAGCCATTTATGGAAAGCAATATGGAAATTCCTCCAAAGATTGAAAATAGAACCACCATATGATCCAGCAATTCCACATCTAGGTATATATTCAAAGAAAACAAAATGCCAACTTGAAAAGACATGTACCCTTATGTTCACTGCAGTGTTATTTATAATATTCAAGACATAGTAACAACTTAAATGTTCATAAATGGGTGAGCGGATAAAGAGGATGTTGTATGCATGCACAACAGAATACTACACAGTTTTAAAAAGATGAACTCTTTCTATTAGTAACAACATGAATGAAACTTGAAGTGATTATGCTAAGCAAAATAAGTTGGAAACAGAAAATCCAAATGCAAAAAATATACATGTAATGTTTCCTTTATGTTCAGCAAGTGAGACAAACATGAGTTAGGTATATTTCTTGCCCTTAAGGTGCTTAAAATCTAGCTCTTTCTACCCTTTTTTTGTAACAGGTCATAAATGCCCTCAAAGAATAAATTATTTTCATTCAATCCAGGTATATTTATTCTAATACACAAAAACCACAAGTGCATTGGAAACTAAGCATTGTTGTTTGTAAATCCTCAAAATGTGAACAAACGTGTCAAAATATATGTAGCGAGTTCAGCTATATTCTTTTATTAGCTGTAGCACGGTATGAACCCATTAGTGCCCTGAATTAATAAAAAACAAACAAACATAAAATAATGTGTGCCGGAGTGGGGAAAAAATGTCTTCTGATAAAATGCAGTTGACAGCTAATGAGGTGTGCTTACTTTATTTCTATGTGCACATTAGAATATGGCATCCAGAAAAGATGCTCAGGAAAGCCAAGAGCCATTTAACAATATTAACTCTGAAACTGTCTCTCTCTAGCCTGGGGACTTCCAGCTGTCTTGTTATGTGCCCAATATTCTCACACTTTTTTGGTCCTTCTTTGACTACATACACTTAGCACAATGAACAGATGAAAGCATCCTCTAATAGCATCATATACATCTTTGGTTTAGAATTATTTTTTTCCTTCTATATTCATGAGAAACTGACAATATTGAATCTCTCTCATAATATTTATTCAGATGCCATTGACTGTATGGTTTCATTCTGACTGTGGCCTTTTCTAGTTTCTCTGAACAAAAAAGTGGCTGCCAAGGTCTACCCAGTGGAGAGGAGCAGCATGGTTTAGTGTGTGCACTATTGTTTTTAGAGAACTCCACCCATCGCAGGGAAAAACCTTCCTGAATACTGAGATAGGAATCGAAGTTTCCGCTTAAGAGGTGACTAGGGTCATCTTAATCTCTGATGAGCAGATTTGCCAAGTTTATAAGAATCAACTGACCTTGTCTCTACAACAAAAACAAAGAAAAAAACCAAGGCCACAATCTGAGTAATTCAAATGTGTTTTAATAAGCTATGACAATACATAAAGAAAATAAATATAAAGCACCTGGCTCATCTTGCAAAAGTATTCCAAAGTAATAACCATGAAGGCTTTAAATGAGGTGGGAGGCAAAACAGTCTATATAAAGTGTAAACCCAAATTATCTTACTTGTATTCATTATAGTACTTATATGATAACATCTTAGCTCTGTAGACCTTTGTAATGACTTTTTTTTTGCTCTGTTTTCATGCTATTTATAATATTACATTTTGAATGTTCATACTTCAATTATACAGCAGATATTTGAGGAGCGCTATATGCTCCAGGCTACTAGAACTAGTAGAATTCAATTTCTAGAACTCAGGGAGCTCACATTCCAATAAGACGCTATAAAATGAATAAGTAAAATGTAAACATATCAGATTGTGGTAAAAGCCAAGGGAAAAATGAAACAAGGATGTTACCTCAGAAGTGTGAGGAGGGCAGTGAGGATTTCAGACAGAAAAGTCAGGAGAGGGCTCGTGGGCAATGTTGCATTTGACTGAAGACCTGAAGGAATGAGGGAGAAAACCAGGAAGCCACCAGGAAAAGAAATTTCTGGGAAGAGGGAGGAGTATGCAGGTACTGGTAAGGTAGAACTTCCAGCAAGGAGGCCATGGGCAGGTGTGAAGAGAGACAGGGCAGAGTTACCCTGACTGGAAAGTTGAGATGTCATGGGAAACCTAGAGTACTTGGAGCAGGAGCATGTCATGTCCTGACTTAGTCATGGCAACACGACTCTGCTTGTGAGTAGTGCACAGCATGAAAGGGGCAAGGGTCAAAGCAGGGAAAACATTGAAGAAAGTGATGTACCAATTCAAGTGAAAACTGAAGGAGGCATACCCCTAGGGGTTAACAGTAAATTTGGTGAGACATGATTCGATGTATTTGGAAAGGAAATCTTACAGGGTTGACTGATGGATTGGATGTAAAAAGCGAAAGTCAGAAAAATCAAAGAGAATCCCAAAGGTTTTGACAGGAGTGCCTACAAGGGTGGTAATAGAGTCAAAGAAGAAACAAGTTTGGAGTTTAGGAGATCAAAGTTCTAGATATGTAACATTTGAGATATCGGTGAGCCATTTGAATAGACCTGTTGAATAAGCAGCTGAATATACAAGTCTGGAATACAAGAATAGATCTGAGCTGGTTCACCCTGTTGGCTCAGGCATTATGTCTGTGCCTGTGAAGTAGTCCACATAAAGCCCAAGCACCCAGATTCCCAACCCAGGGCTAGGGAGAACAACCAAAATGAACAATTAACTAAATATGCTTCTTCTCTCTTTCTTCTTCCTTGCCTGCCCACTTGTCTTCCCTCTTGTCTTCTTTCTTCCTTAATAACAAATAGATCTGGTTTAGATATACAGTTGGGAGCCATTGGAAACAGGGGTGAGATCTCAGAGGAAGTAAGTGAGAAAAGAGAGGACCCTGGTGTACTATGCCCCTAAGAAGAGAAGGAGGAGCCACTACAGAAGACCACACATGAGCAGATAGGAAAAACAGTCCTGTGCCACATCCTGGGAGCTAAATGCAGACTGTATTTCAATGAAGAAAGTGTTTCACTATCCACTGTCACTGAGAGGTCAGGATGATTGACTTGAATTTAGTAATGTAGCAGTAACTGCAATACTGAAAACTGATTCTAGAGGCATGAAGAAGCAAAATCCTGACTGGAATAGACTCAAGAGAGACCGTCAGGAGATGTATTGGAGACTATAAGTGTAAACAACTATCCTGAGGAATTCTCTTATAAAGAAAAGGAGGAGCATGTAGAGTTATCTGAGTTTTCTTTTCTGTCATGAGAAAATAACAATACATTTGCAAACTGTGTTATGTTCTGTGACTTCTATAAACAATTACCACAAGCTGGGTGACTTCAAACAAGATACAGTCATCCTTTCACAGTTCTGAAGGCAAAAGTTCACAATCAAGTTGTCAGCAGGGCTGTGCTCCCTCCAGAGTCTCCAGTGAGGGATATATTCTTTGCTTTTTCAGCTTTCAGTGGCTGCCAACATTCCTTGTCTTGTGGCTAAATTTCAGTCTCACCTCCATGTGACTTCTCTCCTTTGTATGCCCCTGCCTCTTTCTTATAAGGATATATGTGACGACATTCATGGCCTACCCAGAAAAATACAGGATTATCTTCCCATCTCAAGATCCTTTTTAAAAATAATTTTATTATTTATTTTGCCTATCATTTCAAGACTCTTAACTTAAAAAAAATGTGTATTGAAGCAAGGTTGCATTATTATGTATCATTATCTGTATATAGTACATTAAGTTCACCGCCCACAGTTCAACTCTGCTCTTCACTGCCCAGTTGACCCCTTTCATCTAACTTGCCCAACGCTCACACCTTCCCTTTTTTTTCTGGTAACCACCAATTAGTGCTGCAGTCTGAAAGTTTATTTTTGGTCTATTTAGTTCATTCATTGTCTTTCTTTACATATCACATGAGTTATGGAGTTTGTCTTTCTCCCTCAAGATTCTCAACTTAATTGTATCTGCAATGACCTTTTTTCCTGATAATATTCACAGAGTCCAGAATCAGGACAGGGACATGTCTTTAGGAGCTACTATCAGCATATCACATGAGCAGATGACAATGATCCAACAGAGTCACAATGATAATGAGAATAACTGAGGTAAAGTCCTTGAGTAGGAGAGAAGAGATTGGAGCTATCAAACAAGTTAAAAGTTAGCCTTTTATAGGGCAACATCATTTTTTTGTTGTTTGAAAAAACTTTAACTTAGGTATACGGTCTGGTCTTTGCCAGTATTAGTTCCCTGTTGTTGCTTAACAACAAATTATAAATGCAGCAATTGGAAACCACATGCATTAATTATCTCCTTGTATCTATCAGTCTGGGCACAATCCAGATGAGTTCTCTGCAGTCTTTCCAGGCTGTGATCATTTTTAAAAATCAGTAAGTTTCTCCCTCATTGTTTCTTATTCTAGTAATGCCCAAGGATTGGTGCTTAAATTATATAATGAAATTAATAAGAGAAAATAGCATTGGATTCTGTTAACAGGGTGCTATTTCATTAACCAGGATCCTGGTCAATTTATTCTCTTAAAACCTCAGTTTCTCTATCTGCAAATGAGAATTATAAAGGTTTCGAATATAGCACCTTGTTCTGAGAATTGAATCATATGTTTGTGATGATTAATGCTTGGCAGATAGTAAAAACAATCTATATTGACTGATATGTTTATCATTTTATCCTGACTCAGTCCGTGGCTAGAATTGGACAAACCCATAAAAACAAGAAAATATGTACAATAAATTATGCACCCAATTGCACTTTCATTTTAATCTGTTTAACAATTATATTACCTTCTGAATATTTCTCACTTAAAAATGTCAAATGGCATAACAGACTGTAGTTAAGATGGAGGCTTTTGAATTTTGTCTGCCTCTGAATTCTCCACTGAAAGATATGTTACCTTAGGAAACTACACTGCAGTGGCTTTAGTTCCCTTATCTGTAAATTGAGGATAATTGTGTTCCCTTCCCTTCTTAAAGTCTGGTTAAGATTAGATGGGATAATTCCCATCAAGCACTTAACCCAGGGCTGAGCAGACACTGAGTATTCAGCGTATAGTAGCCAAAGCCGAGAACAGTCCAACACATAATGACCAGATCCTTTGGAACCCCAACAGGAAAAGTATTACCTATTAATACATGTGGATATTTTCCCCAGTGTGCTTCAGTAGTTACTTCTGATTGTGAGGCAAGTCAATATTTGTACTGATGAACAATGAACAGTCTGGGATTTCAGTACCAATAAACTTAAAAATTATCTTTAAAGTCACATTTTTTAATAATAATAATAATAAAAAGGTTTCCTAGAACTAAAGAGTTAGGAAGGATATAATTTCCATTTAAAGGTCAATCTTTCAAATTAAGTGCATTTGGCTTTATGAGAACTCTTTTTTTTTTTTTTTTTTTCCAAGGACATGTGGAAACTCTATCTTAGAGCAGAGCTGTCTGCAAACCTGAGATTAGGAAATATGAGGCTGTAGCAAATTTAATTGTGAGGGCCAAAATGAGAATGGATAAGAAAACCTGTAGGGGAATTTCACTTCTCCAGCTGTAAGCAGGGGGTCGAAACTGCCCCATCCCCTCATGGAAACAATGGGCTGATGCTTGCGATGACTGTGAGCCCTTAACTCAGGAGAGAAAGAAAGTTTCTGTGGGAATCCTGAGCCACCTTACTCATCCTTATTATCACCATATTTACTTTTTACATACTTGTGCCATAATATCTCTGAAAATGTCTTTCTGAATAATCCCAACATATCGTTGGCCATTTTTTCTTACCCTTTTTCATTTTCATCATCTTTTGACCTTTTTTAACCTGTTTAATCGTTTCATAACGAGTTCCTCTAACCTGACTATTCTTGAAAGTCTCCAGTGCAAAACTTAACATCTGAAAATGTGAAGCTGAGCTTCACTTCAGGAATTTTCATTTTTTAATGTGATTTAAACAGTTTCAAAAAGTTAATGGGAATGGAATTATATTTAATGCTATTTAAAGGAAAAGTCCTTTTCCTCATAGATTTGTGCTTTCCAAAGAATTTCTAGTAAGCACTTCAGCCTCAAGTTTCTTAGCAGTGTGTACATAAAATTAATTTTATTATAGCCTTTTGCATTTCATATTTTTGTCATAAGTGAAGGCAAATTCTGCATAAGCAGTTTTCTTTCAACTCGTTTTGTACATGATGGGTTGGATTCTCTACTTTGGTATTAGAGGGCTAGCACATTGAACAAAGAGAGAGAAAATGTAAAGACCAGATATTGTTTATCTATGATTGAAGTGGGTTGAAGCATTACGTGACACTATATCACATGAAGAAAAGCTGTGTCACATTGAGGTTTTTTTCTTTAGCTATGACATTTCTTTGGACTCTTTTTTTAGCAGGAAAGGATGTGAGAAATTGAGGCTTTTGTGAAAAAGTGGAAGCTTCATCTTACAAAGAAAATCTCATTATGAGAGACAAGCTTAGATGTCCTTGTCCTCCAAGCTGAATGTACTGTCTTTGACTAGCTCACTCTTCAAAACTTTCCATCCAAATTTAAGAGGAAAGTGTACAGCAACGTGGAACCTGTCTTAAGTCAGACGCCGCATTGTCTGACCGCTCTGAGACTTCCAGGTGAAAAGTCAGCAGCCGGACTCAACAGCTTGAACCAGTTCCCTAGGTGAGAACACCCACTCACCGATTTCTCCCTATCTATGACTACAGAGAACAGCACCCGTCCTATTGTGTATTTATCCATTATTAGGAAAGACTGGAGATCATCTCTACTGATCGTTACAAAATGACTCCACATGGCAGCTAGAATAGCAGTTGCCAATTCCAGCCCTCTCTGGACGTCCTGTCTCGCCTGAGGGTGGGAATGTGTGTGTGTGTGTGTCTGTACACACACACATATATATAAATATAAGAAACACTTGCAAAGATATTAACAGACACAAGCCCTAAGTCTTAAAAATCTAAGATTTAGCCATAAAATGACACACTAGTGCCCTTGCCCCTCACTTTGTCATATTCAGAGCTCCCTCTGGTAATAGTGGATTACATCAGAAAGAGCTGGAAGGGACAGATTTTCACTGAGGAGAAGTACAGTAAGGAAGCACAAAGCCAGCTAAGGAGATGAAAATAAGATTCTAAGAATAATTAATAAGGCCTCAGACACCTACAGCCACAGCAAACATTAAACACAGCCTAGCTCCTAGTTCAATTAACATAAAAAACTCACATTAAAGACATATTTACCAAATCAGTTCCTATTTCCTGATATAATTTATTTTTCCATATGTCTAAAATTGCTCTAAAAATAAATTTTATTAATAATGGATAAGATAAAATAATCCAGTTTTCCTTTTTTCTTTCAAATGTTGGAAGCAATCCCAAAAGAGATACTATTGATTCAATGGGAAGCAAAGTTTTAGACCTAATTTAGTGAACTTCTTTATAAGTAAGGGCTCTGGAAAAGTTACACCTGATAACCAGTATATCCCTGATGGAGTTCACTAACCAGTATTATGAAGAAACTAATTGTCCTAGAAGATAGATGAGGTTGTATTCACCAAAGCAAGTGGATACTACTGTGTTTCAATTGGTACAAAAAGCTGAGGTTTAGGATTATGTAGCCAAAGAGAATTGACATTAAAACATTCCCCAGTATTAAAATGTTAAACTCTTAAAAACAGATCAATATGGCTAAAGAGATAGATACATATTAACATTCAGAAATGCAGTCATTACAGCCATAGCTCCAAACTCCATAGCTCTTGTGTTCTATTAAAACCATAGGAATGTTTTCTAGAAACTTCTGATTTTTCATTCAGAAGCAGTACTAGTAGCAGTAGAAGTCATAGCAACAGTAGCTGCTTAAGAAAATCAGATTACAAACACACACACATGCACATATGCATATACATATGAAGTCTATATCTTTTCTATAATAAATTTTAATAAGTTTTTTCCTTTAAACAGGCCAGAAATTTTTTTTACTTTAACTTTTTTGACATTGTTTGCAGGTGAGGTACAAATCTAAATATAGACTTTTGCATTTATTATCTGTTGTATTTCGAAAGAGAAATTTGATCAATATATCTTACCCTGCACTTCATCCTTCATAACACCACACTCAACAACTGAACTCAAAAAAAGTAATGTAAAAACGAAATTCTTGTTGATTTGAATAAACATATATTTATCCACTTGTAATTTTTCTCCTTCCTTGGAGGGATTTTAAAAAATCTCTTTTATGTTTGCTCTTCCATTTCTTCATCATTTTGTGTCATTTCATTTTGCCTTCTTATCTCACTGAATAAGATGGTTTCAAATGTAATAATTAGCACAATAATGTACTTCAAAATGGTTTTTATACAAAATTAAACCAACTGCAATAATGTGCAAATGTTAAATCCCTCAAGTTCTGCATCATGGAATATCAGGATTTGGAAAGTGTTTACAATAAAATCATTGTTTTACTCTATCATGTTTCTATTCTTTTCAAATTGCTGCCTTCCAACAGGAAATATGCTAGCTATGATCAAGCAGAGAAGAATCAATTTTATGTTCTTTAAGCAAAAGTACTCTATTGACCTCAAAACATAGCACATAAAATAGTCCTTTAATTTCCTGAGTCCTTCCCTAAGTGTACCTTTTATTTTCTCTTGTTCTAATAGTAAGCTACTCTGTTTCTCTCGGGCTCTATTCCCTCTTCTACATAAAAATACCTGTGATTCTAAGTGACAGGGCATAAAATTCAATACTCTACATTAATTAGAGCCTTTAAAAGCTACAAGTCCAGTTCACTTTTTCATATTTCTTAATTGAAAGACAAATCTGAGAAAAAATTGTTGAGAGAAAGAAACAGAGGGAGAGGAAGAGAGAAATTGAGAGATAGATAAAGAAATAGAGGAAAAGGGAAATATTAAAAAGGAAAATTAGTTTTTTTCTAGATGTTCTTTCATTGAAGTTAACATCTCAAGGTTTCTTCCTCGTGTTTTTCACATATCCCATCTGCATTGGAATATTTGTGAATTAAGTATAAAGCAGTAGAGACTGAACACTCTGATTACCAAGTAAAATGATTTCCCTGGACTTTGTAACCCAACGAAAGTCCTTAGAACTTCCTTCCTTTCACACAGGATTTTTTTCCTTATTGATTTCAGACATCACAGATGGTAGAAAGAGATACTAAATTACCTGCTTCAAATGAGTTGCTGAAAAATAAGGCTGATTCAGCAAGAGATACCCTGCACTATTCTGAGGTTAGTTAATATATTTCTAATATGATAAATTTTCAATAATTATAAAATTAAGCCATTCATTATAGTATGTGAATATGTGAGGTTATTAAAATTTCTGTCAAAATAAATAACCATGGACTTTGAGGCTTAAAACTTTAAATATTTTTTGTCTTTTTCTATTAAAAGAAGTCTGACAGAGGTTTTACTGTACTGGACCTAAATAAAGCTATCAGCAGGGTATATTCCTTTCTGGGATCTCTAAAGGAGAATTTAATTCCTTTTATTTTTCAGCTATTAGAGGCCACCTGCATTCCTTGGCTTGTGGCCCTTTCCTCTCTATTGTTAAGCTAGCAACAAAGCACATCTCTCTCATCCTTCCTTTATTCTTCACTTCACAGGTAGGATCTTGCTTTTTAAAGAATCTTCTAATTGTATTCAGTGCACCTGAACAATCCAGATTTGGGCTACAGGTTATAGATTGCTAATTTTTAAACTAGTGCTAAAATATTTCTAATCCCAAAAGTAAAATTGGACACACAAGTTCAGAACTGAAATCTCTTTTTCTGGATAGAGAAAATAATAAAACTAAAAGTCTGTGCTTGAAGTTTTTAACCATATAATAATGAATGTAAGCATTCTTCAACATCATAAAACCTCTGTTGTGTATCAGTTCTAGGAAATAAGATTGACAAGGACTGAAAGATTGAGTCTACCCTATTTCAATAGGCTATAATATTATTGAATAGGTGACACATAGTCATTAAAAGATAATAACATAATTTTTATCTGTGTTTAGTCAAATATATTATTAAACCTCCATAAAAGATCATCTTTAAAAATCACATAAAAGAGTTTCACTTTTGGTAATGGCAAAGTACTTTTTATTGAACTAGTCTTCCTGCAGACAGCAATAATAAACATGTACAAAATATTTTTAAATAAACAAACAAATATAAGTAGGGAATAGAGAGTAGCCAAAAGCACACAGGAACTTGCATGGTGTTTTTCCTTGAAAGAAAAATTTGCTGGATAAAAATTGTGCATCTAACAACCCAATCTGTATTGCACATGAGGCCAAAATGTGGTCTTACTGACTTGAAGAGTCAGAGTGCGGACATGGGAGATGCTAAAGAGCACAGGGGATATGTATGGAATTCTATAAACTAGGGAAACACAGAAAAATTCTCAAAATTACATATAACCTCTGTCCAAACCCTTGGCTATACCCTGAACTTTTGCCTGCTCCAGAGAAACAAGATTCCTAATGAAAAGCAACAAATGGAAGGCTGAAAGAGCTAAGCACTTTCAGGTGCTATCCCAGGAGAGACAGATATTGGGATTTGGTTGCAAGAGTTAACTTTCTGCTAGAACAAAAAAGTCTACAGTGGTAAGAATATAGCAAAAATGTACAGAATCTCAATCTTTAGAGGCTAATATAATGTTAAAAATATCTAGTACAAAATAAAAACTTACTAGACACGCAAATAAATAGGAAAATGATAGTAATAAATAAAAGAAAGGTAGTACATAGTAACAGACTACAACATAATACTAATGTTGGAAGTCAAGAACTGTACAGTTGATATAAAAAAAATCAGTGACTTAAAGGAGAACATGGCCATTAGGTAAGCTGAAGAGGAAATCTACAAAGTAAGAGAAACAAATGGAAATTTAAAAAAAGAAGTAATTTGCATAGAATCTTAAAATATTGAATATGCTTATCAGTTTATTGAGAATGGTAGAAGAAATCTTTTTGAACTTGAAGATACATCAAATTAAAACAGAAAAAACAATTGAATGTGTGCAGAATCTAATGGTACAGTAGAAAATTGATTAACTTGCAGTTAGAGTCCCAGAGGAAGGGAAAAAAACGTAGCAAAACAAAATTTGATGGTTTTTGCAATGTAATGGGAAGAAAAGATACTAATCTCCAAGAAACTTGACAAACTTGAACATGAAAAAAGAAAGGAAGGCAGGAGGGATAAAAGGAAGAAGGACAGAAATACGTGACACATCATGTTTAAACTGCTGAACAATGGAGAGTAAATAGAAAATTTAGACTAGAGAAAAATCACATACTATTTATAAAGAAGAGATAACAAAATGGTTATTTCTCATTGATCTCCTCTGTTAATGGACATTTAGATTATTTCCACTTTGTGGCTATTGCAAATACTGCTGCTGTGAAGATAGGCACTAATATGTGTTCATCACTTTTTTTCCCACTTTTTGTATATATACCCAGAAGTGGAAATGTGAGGATCATATGATAATTAAATTTTTATTCATCTATTTTTATTGAGGTAAATTTGATTTACAAAATAGTATAAGATTAGATTGTAATTTCACTATTCATCAAATATATGATAACACATCATGGCCAACATCAAATTTCCAGTAGTTCTCCACTTCAGTCCTTTAGCTTCCCAACACCCACATGTTCTTACTCCCCACACCTTTCTCCTCTGGAAAGTTCAGTCCTGTTGTCAGTGTCCAGGGGTTAGCTTTTGTTTTATCTGTTTGTTTGATTTGTCTCTTTATATTCCATATATGAGTAAGATCATCTGATATTTTTCTTTGTCCTTCTGACTTATTTCACTTATCACAATTCCCTCTAGTGCCATCCATATTGTTGGAAATGTCAGTATTTCGTCTTTTAGGGATGTACAGAATTCCGTTGCATATATATGGATGTGTATAAACATGTATGTGTGTATATCTATACAGACATATATATATATATATATATAGATGCTTGTATATACACATCTTTATCTGTTGATGGGCACTATGTTTCTATTTCTTTCCTATTGCAAATAATTCTGCAATAAATATAGGGGTGCATATATCTCTGCTAATTAGTATTTTTACTTACTGGGTAAGTAGCTAGAATTAGAAAACAGGATCATGTGGAATTTCTATACTCAACTTTTTGAGGAATCTCCATACTTGTCTCCATAAAGATTGTTCCAAGTTACACTCAAGAGTGTAAAAGAGTTGCCTCTTAACAACATCTCACCAACACTTGTTGTTTCCGGGGTTTTGGGGTATAGGCATTCTTACATGTGTGAGAGGATATCTTACTGCTGTTTTGATTTGCACTGACCTAATAACAAGAAGGAACATTTTTGTGTGCCTCTGGGACATATGTATCTTCTTTAGATATGTCTATTAAAGTTTTCCTTCCACATTCTGATTGGGTTGTTTGTTTTCCCTGATGTTCAGGGTTTTTAAAAATATATTTTAGACACCAACACCTTGTTTTTCTGTTGTTGAGGGTTTTTATATTATAGACATCAACACCTTGTCAGATGTATGAAGTACAAACATCTTCTCCCATTCAGTAGGATGTCTTCATTTTGATGATAGTTTCTTTGTTCTGCATAAGCTCTTTAATCCCATTTTTTTTTGTTTTTATTTCCATTGCCACTGGAGTTAAGATTCCAAGACCTCTTTACAGGCCACATCATAGAAAGCATTGCCTATGTTTTCTACTTGTTTTATTATTTCCAAGTTACATACACCTGTCTACTCCATTTTGAATTAATTTTTATGTATGGTGTTAGGGCATAACTAACTTCATTCCTCTGCATGTGACTGTAGAGTTTTCCCAAAAGCATTTGTTGAAAATCCTTTCTCTGTCTGTTGGATGTACTAGATTCATTTGTCGTAAGTTAATTGACTATAGATGTGTGAGTTTGTTTCTGGGTACTGGTTTTAGTCCACTGATCTCTCTCTCTTTTTATTTCAGTATCATACAGTTTTCATTGCTATTATTTTGTAATACAGTTTAAAATCTAGCTGCATAATGTCTCTAAATTTGTTCTTTCTTCTCATAATTGCTTTGGGTATTTGGTTATCTTTTTTTAATTTATTTTTATTGTAGTAATTATTCTACACATTCAAATAGTTTCCTATGTATAGGTTCCCATTTCGTAGATATATTTCAACACATCATGAACACCACAAAATCATCAAGTGTTCTTCTCCATTGTACAGTAGACCCCACCACCATTTGCTCCTGCCAACTCCATTCCCTTTTGGTAATCTCAGTTCTGTTGCAAATTTTTCAGGGTTGGTTATGTTTCATCTATTCCTTTGTTTTGTCTATTCACATTCCACCTATGAGTGAGGTCATCTGGTATCTATCTTTCTTCTTTTGACTGTTTGACAGCATAATTCCCTCTAGTTCCATCCATGTTGAGTCGAATGATAGGGTTTTATCTCTTCTAAGGGCTGTGTAATATTCCATTGTATATACCTACCACACTTTCTTTATACATTAATCTGAGGTTGGGCACTTAGGTAATTTCCAGTTCTTAGTTATTGTGAATAGAGCTGTAATAAACATGGGGATACATACATCTCTGCATATGAGTGCTTTTGTATATTTTGGGTATGTGCACAAGTGAAACGACAGGATTATATGGGATTTCCATCTTCAGTTTTTTGAGAAATCTCCAAACTGTTCGCAACAGGAGTTGCATAAATTTGCACTCCCACCAAATTGTTCCCTTTTCCCCCTATCCTCACCAGCATTTGTTGTTTTCAGACTTTTGGATTATAGCCTGTCTTTCAGGCATAAGGAGATATCTCATTGTTGTATTAATTTGCATTTCCCTAATAGCCAATAAGTAAGAAAATAACTTCATGTGCCTGTGGCCTTCTGTATATTGTCTTCAGAAAAATTTTTCTCCAATTCTTCCTCCCATTTTTTGATTGGATGCCTGTTCTTCTCTTGTTGAGTTTTATGATTTCTTCATATATTTTAGATATTAAGCCTTTGTCAGAAATATCAAATGCAAATATCTTCTCCCAGTTAGTAGGTTTCCTTTTGATTTTGATGATGTTTTCTTTTGTTGTGAAGAATTTCCTTAGTTAGATGTTGTCCCAGTTATTAATTTTTCTTTTTGTTTCCCTTTATGGTGGAGTTGAGTCTCCAGAGACTTCTCTATGACTGATGTCATGGAAAGTCTTTCTCCTATGTTGTCTTCTCATGGTTTCTGGTCTTATGTCCAAGTCTCTTATCCATTTTGAGTTAATTTTTGCGAATGGTGTTAGCGATTTAGCTTCATTCTTTTGCATGCAGCTGTCCAGTTTTCCCATCACCATTTGTTGAAGAGACTTTCCTTTTTTCCATCGAATTCTTTGGGCTCCTTTAGATTAACTAACTGTATGTGAGTGAGTCAATTTCTGGGTATTCAGTTGTATTCCACTGATCTGTGTCTCTATTATTATTCCAGTACCATACTGTTTTGATCACTATAGCTTTGTAATATAGTTCAAAGTATGGACGTTTAATCCCTCCAAATTTGTTTTTTGTTGTTTTTTTTTCTAATTATTACTTTGGTTATTTGGGGTCTTTTGCTGTTTTGTACAAATTTTAAGAATTTTTGTTCTATTTCCAAGAAATAAGCCCATGAGATTTTAATGGGGATTGCATTAAACCTTGCTTTGGAAAGATGGCCATTTTAATGATAGTGATTCTTCCCAGCCACGAGCAGGGGATCTCTTCCCATTCTTTGTGTCTTCCTCTTTCTTTTAAGAAGGACTTGCAGTTTTCATTCTATAGAACTTTTACTTAATTTGTGAGGTATATGCCCAGGTATTTCATTCATTTAACTTCTATTTTAAATGGTGGGATTTTTGTGATTACATTTTCTTCTACCATGTTGTTTGCGTATAAAAATGGTAGAGATTTTTGTGCATTGATTTTGTAGCCTGCCACTTTACTGTATTCACTGGAGTTCTAAAAGTTTTTTGATAGAGTTATTGGGTTTTCAATATATATAATCATGTCATACACAAATAATGAGAGATTTACTTCCTCCTTTCTAATTTGAATTTCATTTATTTCCTTTTCTTGCCTAATTGATCTGGCTAAGACCTCCAGCACAATGTTAAATAGAAGTGGTGAGACTGGACAGCCTTGTCTTGATCCTGAACTAAGAGGAAATGCTTTCAGGTTTTCACCATTGACTATAATAGTGGCTGTGTGTTTTTCACATTATTGTATAAATAATATTGATATATTAATAATAATATTTGTGTTATTATGGTGAGGTATAAACCTTCCATTCACATTTTATGGAGGTTTTTTTTTATCATAAATGGGTGTTGGATATTGTCAAAAGCTTTCTCTGCATTTCTTGCTATTATCATGTAATTTTTCTTTACTCTTGTTGATGTGGTGATGACATTAATAGATTTATGTATGTTGAACCATCCTTGTATCCTTGGGATAAATCCCACTTGGTCATGATGGATGATCTTTTGGATGCACTGTTGAATTTGGTTTGCTAATATTTTGCATCTATGCTAATTAGAGAATTTCTGCATCATGCTAATTAGAGACATTGGTCTATAATTTTCTTTCTTGGTGACATCGATGTCAGCTTTTGGTATCAGTGTAATGTTAACCTCATAAAAAGTATTTGGAAGAGTTCCCTGTTCTTCAATATTTTGGAAGAGTTTGCAAAGAGCAGGTGTTAATTCCTCTCTGAAGTTTTGGTAGAACTCACTGGAGAAGTCATATGGTCCTGGGCTTTTATTTTTGCAGAGAAAAAACTTGATTACTTCTTCAATTTCTTTGTCAGTGATTGTTCTGTTCAAGTTATCCAATTCTTCTGGGTTTAGTCTTGGTAGATCATAGGTTTCTAGAAATCTGTCCATGTCCTGGGTTGTCCATTTTGTTGGCATAGAGATGTCCATAGTAGTCCCTTATGATATTTTGAATTTCGGTGTACTTGTTGTAAATTTTCCCCTTTACCTATGATTCTAGTTATGAGAGTTTTCTCCATTTTTTTCTTTGTGAGTCTAGTCAATGTCTTGTCAATTTTGTTTATTTTTTCAAAGAACCAAATTTTACTTTAATTGATCATCTGGATTGTCTTTTTGTTTTCTACTTCTTTGTTTCTGCTCGAAGTTTGATTATTTCCTTTATTTTGTGTATTTTTGCATTTAATTGTTCTTTCTCTAGTTGTTTTAAATGTAGGGTTAAGTTTTTTGGGGGGGATTTTTCTTATTTCTTGAGACAGAGCTTGATTGCAATGAACTTTCCACTTTAGGATTGCTTTTGCTGCATCCCATAGATTCTTGTAGTTGTGCCCTCATTCTCATTTGTCTCTAAGTATTTTTAAGCTCTTCTTTGATTTCCTCTTTTACTCGTGTCTTTCAAGAGCATATTGTTGAGTTTCCAAATAGTTTGGGGTTTTCCAGCTTTCTTTTTGCAGTTGATTTCCAGTTTTAGGCCATTGTGGTCAGAGAAGATGCTTGGTATGACTTCAACCTTTGCAAATTTGTTGAGGTATGTTTTGTGTACCACCATGTGATCTATTAGTGAGAATGTTCCATGAGTGCTTGAGAAGAAAGTGAAATCTATAGCTGTTGGGTGAAATGATAAGTATATGTCTATTAGACCTGTGTGTTCCAGATGATCATTTAGAGTGGCTGTTTCCTTGTTAATTTCTGCCTGATTGATTTGTCCATTGTTGCAAGTGGGCCATTGACGTCCCCCACTATTATTGTGCTGCTGTCAATGTCTCTCTTTAGGTCTAAGAATACTTGTTTGATATATTTTGATACTCCTTCAATTGCTGCATTTATATTAATAAGCATTATGTCTTCCTGCTGGATTGATCCTTTAATCATTATATAGTGTCCATCTTTGTTTTTTATTATGCATTTTAGATGGAAGTCTGTTTTATCTGATATGAGTATAGCTGTTCCTACGTTTTCGTGGTTCCCAGTTGAAGGTAGCATAGTTTTCCAGCCATTGACTTTGAGCCTTTGTTTATCTTTGGGAAGAAGGTGAGTTTCCTGAATGCAGCAGTCATTCTGCATCATTTGGTGAGTTTAGTCCATTAACAATTAGGGTGATTATTGATACATAGGTCCTTAGTGTCATTTTATAATTTGTTTGTTATCTATTGCTCCAGAGGATGCCTTTGTTCTCTTTTCTTAGGTCAGATGTGTACGATTATGTTTTGATTGATTTTGCTTGTTGTTTCCTTTTTTGTTTTCTCCCTGGGGATGTATTTTGAGGCTACTCTAAAGTTAGAATTTACAGTTCTATGTTTACTACCTAATTTTATTTGAAAGCATATTAGTCTTCCACTCATTATAATTATGCATATTTTTGTCTTCCTTTCCACCCACTTTTAATATTTGCTTTCTTACTGTTTTTCTGTGTGGTTTCTTAATGCTTCATAGAGCATCATTTAATTTTTTTGCAAAGCTGTTTTTTTTGTTGATGAACTCCTTTAAGTTTTGCTTATCAGAAAAGGTTTTTATCATTCCTTCTGTTCTGAACTGTAATCTTGCTGGATATAATATCCTAGGATGAAATGCTTTTCTTTTAGCACTTTGAATGCCATTCCCTTCTGGTCTGTAAAGTATCATTTGAGAAGTCTGCTGACTATTTTATGGGGGGCTCCTCTATGTAACACGTTTTTCTCTGGCTGCTTTTAATAGTCTTTCTTTAACTTGTATTTTGACATTTTGATGATGATGTATCTAGGTGTATTTCTGTTTGAGTTTCTTTTATTCGTAACTCTTTTAGCTTCCTGAATCTGGAGGCTAGCTTCATTCTTCAGATTGGAGAAGATCTATTATTTCTTCGATATAGTTTCTGCCCCCTTTTTCTTTCTTCCTCTGCGACTCCTATGATGTGAATGTTGTTCCTTTCGATGTTATCCCAGAAGTCTTGAATGCTGACTTTGGTTCTTTGAATTTTTTTTATCTCTTTACTCGTTTGCTTGATTGAGTTCCTCTGTCCTATCTTCCAGATCACTGATCTATTGGAAGCTTCATCCATCCTATTGTCGAATCCCTCTATTGAGTTCTTTAATTCAGCCATCGTGTCTCTTACCTGTTTGATGTCTTGCTTTAATTATTCTCTTTGCTTCCTGACATTCTCTTTTACTTTCTCTACTGATTTCTGGATTCCCATGATTATGTTTATCACTGTTAACCCTAAATTCTTCTTCAGGTAATTTACGTACATCTGCTATATTCAGATTTTTCCCTGGATTTTGATTGGATCCATCATTTTACATTTATTTCTCTGTGCCTTTGCTCTAGTCAGCATTCTGTTAATATTTCTGAGGGTTTGGTTTCCCTGGTGTTGCATGGGTTTGACTTGCTTGGGATTGGCAATCAGGCTGCAGTTTTGCCTCTCTATCCACTAGATAGGGCTAGTAGCCTTGAGGTTTGGTCCAGTATGGGACTGTCTTCTCACTGTAATCTGGGGGTGTTGTATCTGATGGGCCGGCTATCTGGTGGGTTGCATATGTGGCAGATGGGAGTTCTACTCCCTGGGTCTCAGGCTTTGATGTAAAATGGTTGTGAGAGGGGTTGAGCTGGGAATTTCTTTGGCTGATTTCTGGTTATGTTTGCACCCAGCACAACTTCACAGTGCCTTCTCCAGTTCAGCTCCTGGTGCTGGTTCTGCTTTCACCTCCTTCCACTTCAACCTTTTGTGGCTCTGTGTCTCATTCCCACTGGGCTCACCTCTCACTGCCTCTTCAGCTGGTCCCCAAATCTATAGCCTCTGCTCCACTGTGCCTCTGTAGACTCTCAAATCCAAATTAGCAGCTTAACAGAGATCCCCATCACATGCCCTCACCTACCATTAGTTCTCAGCTGTTCTGTCTCCAGCTGAAGTGCCATGTATTTCTTGGTGTTTGTCTCAGGAAAATAGGTGATTTTTTGTTTTGCTTTTTTTCATTGTCAGCGGGGATGACCTGAAAGTGTGTTCTCTCTAGTCATCATCTGGTATTGGATCTCTTGGTGTCTTTTTGATTCTATATGAATTTAAATTTTGTTCTATTTCCTTAACAATGACAATAGAATTTTTATGGAAATTAGTTTAAATCTGAATATTGCTCTTATTAAAGTGATCATTCTAACAATATTGAATCTTTGCAACCAAGACCTTTAAATATCTGTATATTTCTTTTATTTTCTTCTATTTATTTTACCAGTCTCTTGTAGCTTTGATTTTAAATTTCTTCCATCTCCTTTGTTAAGTTTATTTCTAAGTATTTAATTCTTCTTGTTTCTATTGCTAGTGGGATTGTTTTCTTATATCATTCTCTTCTATCTCATTGTTTGCATATAAAAGTATAGGTTATTTTATATTAATTTCACAGCATGTCATTTTGTTGTGCTATGTATTAATTTGAATATTTTTATATATATAATCTTTAGGGTTTTCTACATGTAATATGTCATCTTCAAGTAATGATAAGTTTTCTGTTTTACCAGTTTGAATTTCTTTTACTTCTCCTTTCTTAATTGCTCAGGCTAAAACCTCCAATATGATGTTGAATAGAAGTGGTAAAAATGAACACACTTCCCTTTTTTGTGATCTTAAGATAAAAAAGTTCAATTTTCACTAACAAGTATGATATTTTCTGTATGTTTATTATATGTGGCCTTTATTATTTGGATATGTTCCTTTGATCCCTATTTTATGTGGAATTTTTATCATAAGTGGGTGCCGAATTTTGTAAAATGCTTTCTCTGCATCTATTGCTATAAAGATATGATTTTTTCTTTTTTTGTTTATGTGTATATTATATTAATATGCTTGAGTATGTTGAACCACCCTTGTATCCCTAGAATAAATCTCACGTGGCCATGATATATGTATTTCTTTTGATATATTATCTAATTCAGTTAGCTAATATTTTGTTGAATATTTTTTTAATCTTTGTTCATCAGAATTATTGGTTCACATTTTCTTTTGCTATGATGCCCTGATTTGTTTTTGATATCAGTGTAATAATGACTTAATTGAAATTGTTTCCTGCCCTTCAATTTTTTTGAAGAGTTTGAGAAAATTTGGAATCAATTCTTATCTTAATATTCGATAAAACTCACTAGTAAAGTCATCTGGTCATAAGTTTTTATTTTTGTGGAGACCTTTGATTGCTTCTTCAATTTCCTTGCTTGTGAGAAATCTACTCAGTTTTTCTGTTTCTTCCTGATTTAGTCTTAGAATGCTGCATGATTTTTGTGTTTACACTCCAGGTTGTCCAATTTAATGTCCAATTTAATGTCCAATTTATTGACATAATGATTGCTTTTGATTTCTTAGATATCTGTTGTAACCTCTCTTTCACTTCCGATACTATTGCATTCAGACTTTTTCCTGTGGTTTTGTTGTTGCTGTCATTCATCATTGGAGTATGTTTCTATATATATTTTTATTTCAATATATGTGACTGACTCTGTGTTTATTTCTGCAGGGTAAGCTAAGCAACTTTCCTTCCCTGCACTGATGTAGTATCCTCATTTTAGGGTTTCAGGCTGCAGAATGTTGCCCTGAAATACTGGGCTTCCTGCTATTTTTGTGATCTCTCCATCTGTCAGAATTTTTGGAACTGTAGAGCCAGCACTGTGTTGAGGCCCTAGAGTATAGTCTTCAGCGTTGTAGTGGGAGAAGGAATGCAGAATCCCCCCCACCCCCAGAGTCACAAGCATGAATAGCAAGACACAGGAGAGAATCCCAGGAAGTGATGGACCAGGCCGCAAACAGATCACGATTCCAATAGAAGGCCCTGGTGAGAGGGAGTTGGGTGTCTCTTGGGGTTCTCAGGAGCAGGTCTCAGCAAACACACTCCCCTTTGAAAGTCTCTCAGTGCTCTAGCTGAGCAGTAGCCATAGCAGGGAGCAGCATGCATTAAGTCCTAGGCCTGGGAATGGGAACTTAAGTTGTAGACAATTATAAAAAGCTGTTTAGCAGTAACCCTAGGCAGATGCAAAACTGCTATCTTGATGGAGCCTCTCTAATGACTCTCCCTGAAAGAGCTTCAGAACGTTCTTTATAGGAAACTGCTCAGTTATCTGTACTGGACTTGCACACTTGGCTACCTGTCCTTATCCCCAAGCAATCACTTCCTAGGCAATCAAGAGAACTATAACTGCAATCAGGAACTCTCTGGAACAGGAGGTGTGATAATGGTGAGGAGGCAGTGCATTACATGCTTGGGGCCTCCAGTCTGGTGCTAAGCAGACAAGGGATCAGGAAAGAGGGCATCAGTAACATTTCAGTTCACAGGGAGGCTATCCTTCTTTCTTATTCCCATTACTGAATTTTTTGTTTCAACAAAAGAAGTCCCTGCAGTTAGGTCTGTGTGAACTTTATTTATCACCTACTCATGCTTTTTGTACTGTGTCCAAGAATCATATTGCTATCCAAAGAAATTTCCTTCTTTTTTTCCACTTCAAGTTGTAGTCACTTGTGGTTCAGTTCCCAGGTGTATGTGTGGGGGGTGGGGAAGGGGTACGTGCTGAGGGACGTAAGTCCTTCAAAACTCTGGAAAGAGGTTCTGTATCAGGAGGGTCTCTCCTGATGGACTCTAGGTTCTTGGTATGAAATGGTGTTCATCTGAAGATGCAGCTGCTTCTCCTATCTTTTGCAAAGATGTGTGTCCCTTCTCTTTGTGGAGATGTTTATCCAAGTTCTCTTTCAAAGACCACATTTGTTAAACAGATATAATTTTATTGTACCAGTGGAGAAGAGATGAACTTGAGATCTTAACAGTCTGCCATCTTGGAATAATCTGCATTGACCCTAGTAATTCTATTTTTGATGCTTTGAGAAACCACTGTACCATTTTTTATACTACTTCATCATTTTTCAACCCCAGCACAGTGCATAGGGTTTCCAATTTTGCCACATCCTTGTAAAAACTGACTTTCTCTTGTTGCTGCTTTTGATTTGATTTATTTTTGTGGTAGCCATCTTCTTCTTTAAGGAAAGGTGCAGGTTGGAATGAAGGTAAGTAAGCAAGCAAGCAAGAATAGAGAGGAGGAAGAATCATTTTATTTTATTTACTTGTTCATCTTGGTAGTTCCCTGGAGACCCAGCTCTTGAACTCAGGACCTTGGACTATGCTCAGTGGTATATGGAGTTGGACCACCAGGGCATGCCTGTAGTAGTCATCTTAATGGGTATGAATTGGAGGACTGATACTTGTCAAATAGTGCCATTTGGAATAAAAGTTTCCTGGATTCTACTATTAAAAAATGAGCAGAATACTATATTTGGCAAAAATATGAAAAGCGATATTGGAAAAAATGCTTTTCAGATAAAATAAAGAAAAACTTTCTGTAACAAACTTATAAGAAATATTCATAGAAATTCCTCACTTGGAAGGAAAATGACACCAGATAAAAACAGAATCTGCAGGAAGAAATGAATGTTTGGAGTGCTAATTATATGGTTATACATATGAGACTCTCCCTTGTTATTTTTGTCTATATGTATAATATGTATACCTCTCTCTATTTGTTGTTTTTCTTAATATATTTAAAAGCCAAATGAATAAAAGTACCAGTACTGGGTGCGCCCTCATGGCTCAGGCACTAAGTCTGCAACTGTGACCATGTAGTACACATAAAGCCCAAAGACCCAGACTCAACCCACAACCCAGAGCTGGTGGGGAACAGCCAAAATGAAAAACTAAGTAAGTTAATAGAAAAGTTTCTTCCTCTCTGCTCTGCCTGCCTGCCTATTGGCCTTCATTTCTGCCTATGTCTTTCCTCTAAACTTGTATTATGGAATTTATACTGCACCTGATGTAAAATATAAGACAACAATAGCACATAGGATAAGTCAATAAATTGCATGAAATTGTTGCACAGTTCTTACATATTATGTGAAAGGGCATAATATCAGAACTAAGTGCAATATAAGTTAGGTATCTATATTGCAATCCCTAGGGCAAACAAACCTTCACATACACTCAGACACACTCACACAAACACACATACACATGCATTGGAAAGAGGCCAGCTACAAAGGCCAATAGAATAATTACAATTACACACTAAAAGGAATTCATTTAAGCACAGTAAGGCTATAAAAGGGGAATAGGTGAAAATAAAGCTGATGAGACAAAGAGAAATGAATAGCAAATGTATAGATGTTAATTTAAATATCAATAATTATATTAAATAAAAATAAGCATGCCCAATAAGAAGGAAATTATCAGACTGAGTTTAAAAACCCATCTATGAGAGCTACCCTAAACAGAAAAAGCAAAGAGGGAAAGTGATATCATGTAAATTCACAGGAAGCACAAGAAACCTAATTGGCTATATTAATATTAGAAGAAAAATGATGTCAATGCAAGGATTATTATGAAAAATCAAGAAGAAAAGATTATAATCTTTTCTTAATTTAATAGCTAGAAGACATAATTATTACAAAGTGTGTGTGCTATAGTTGAAAAGCTTAAAAAATATACAGAGTAAAAATTGACAGAGATCCATGCTCACAGATTGAATGTTTTTCAGTATTGTTAAAACATCACTTCTCCCAAAATTGATCTGTAAAGTTGGTGAAATATCAATTAAAAATCCCCTAATAAGGTATTTTTTAGTAAATAATTACAAGTTAGTTCCAAAATTTATATGTAAATGCTCAGGAACTGACTCTTAAAAAAACAGGGGATGGTATGGGGGCACTGCAAGAAAACTCTACCAAACATCAAGAATTGCTATAAAATGGCAATAGGGTAGTATTGTAGTGATGTATGATGAATAGACTAATAGAAAACACCCTTTTTCAATTGATAAATTGATCTTTTAATCAATGGACCAAATTAATGTAATAGGAAAAGGAAAATATTTTTAACAACTTCCGGTGGAACAATTGAATAAAATTAATTCAGGATAGATCACAAAGCTAAGAGTAAGCCAAAAAATCTAAAGTTTCTTGAAGAATAGAAATATACATCTTTACAAACTGAAGGAGGAGAAAATTTCTTAGGATCCAGAAATTAATCTCCTGATAAAAAGTATTTTATCAAAATTAAGAATTCTACTCATCAAAAGGTTCTGTCTAAAAACATGAATAGATAAGTAACAGTGGAAGAAATATATAGTATGATAATATATAATATAGAATAGTTATATATATATATGTGTCCAGAATATAAGAGTGCTTATCACTCTATAATCAAAAGACAACACTAAAAATTAAGGAAACTAAACTTGAATATACTTTTAAAAATAATGTATACAAAAATGCCAATAAACGTTTAAATTTTTTAAACATTGATAAGTATCTAAGAAATGCTAATTGATAATATTAGCTCCCACTAAGTCGCTAAAATTTCATAAGTTCAAAGCAAGCAAACAAACAAAAAACTCTGAGTTCAACTCCAAATGTTGGTAAAGAGGTTGAGTTACTGGAAATCAAGTACTTTGATGGTGACATGTAAAATGGTATACTTATTTTAGAGAAATAGTTGCCAGTTTATTACATACAACTGAATGTTTACCTAACTTATTAGCTAGAAATTTCACTTCTAGATGTTACTCCAAGTAATTAAAACATTTATCACTTGCAGAATGTTCATAGGCATTTCCTAATAATGACCTCAAATTGTGAACATTCCACATGCTCATCAACAAAAGCACGGGTAAACAAAACACATGAATCTTGCAAAAATTATGAGCGAAAGCTGGACACTAAAGAATAACTACCATTTGACTCAGTTTATAGAAAGTTCTAGTATAGGTAGGATTTCCCTGTATTTCTAAACAGCATAAAAAATGTTGTCTCTGGAAGGGATTTACCTGGAAGCAGTACAACACAACTTTCTAAGTAACAATATTTTAGACAGATGTATATGTATTAAATTCATCAAATTCTACACTAAAATTTGTTCATATCATCATACATAAATTTTACTATGTGAAAAAAGTAATCTGTAAGTAAAAATTAGCCTCTAATTAAATTTGGAAATTACCTTCTACTTATTGTAAGAATGAACAAATGAGTAGCTCTGTATAATGATAAGAATCAAATTTCTTCTGAGTGGAAGATGAAAGTTCTTCCCTAAATAATAGAGTTACAAAAATAAGAAGGCAAGACTAAGAATTTGTCTTCTGGTGTTTTGTTGTTCAAATGAAATTGGGTGTATCAGTACAAATTTGTACCCCTAAACCTATGTAAAATGCTTATATTTTCTCCTCTGTCTTCTCTTCATTCTTCATCTATGTATCCATACATACATCCATTCTCTCTCTCTAGAAAGGTAGGTACATAGAGAGCATCTATCACATCTGCATATTTAATTACACACACACACCCCACACCTCAACATGCATGCATATTTCCTAGTTCTGTCTGCTCAGAATATTGATAGTATTTGTAACACTAAAGCAATATCTGGCAGCTAGATCTTGGTTACTAAATACTATTGCCCACATTAAAAAGCCAGAACTTCATAGGGAAAAGTTTGATAACAGGAAACAAGACGAAACTGAAAGAGCATATGTTAAAACTAAGTGTAATGCTTACTTCGCCAGTGGAATGCTGCTTCAGTTTCTGCATGAGAATTTCCAGTCTATCAGAGTTCCCTACAGATTTCAGAGCTGTCTAGGCGGTCCCCACAATCAGGTTAAATCAATTACTTGCAATAATTCTCTATCTATCTATCCATCTATCTATCTGTCTATCCATGTGTATATCATCTATTTGTCTATCACATATGTCCAAAAGCTCTTTTTTTCAGTGCAATTCTAATTTATATAGTAAGGGAATACAAAAGAATGGCAACACATTAAAAGGATATAGCAGTTAGTTTGAAGAGACTTCTACTTACCCGATATGAGAATTTGGGGCATCAAAATAAGTAACAGGTTATAACGTATTGAAAAAGGTAGTAATTTATGACTTTTTTTTTTGCTGTTTATTTTTAAGGAAAGGTATAGGCAGGAATGAAAACGAACAGAGATGGGCAGGCAGGAAGAAAAGGAGAAAGAAACATTTTATTTATTTTATTTGGTTGTTCAGTTGGCTGCCCCCTCCTACCCCCAGTCCAGTCACGAACCTGTGTCCTCAGGATGTGTGTGGACTGCAGCAGTGAGCTTAACTATTGAGCCACCAGGACACACCATGTCTGTACCAAATGTATGAATAAATAAGTAATAGGCTGGGAAAGCAATCCTCACAGTAGAAAGCCAACTAATAAATCTAAAAGGAATAGTGTGCTTAGAAAATCATCAACGGATTCTAAAATTCTGCAAATGTTGGTGAAGAAAATGATATTTTACATATTGTACAAGTATCTGCTCACATATTATTAATTGCAGAGAAAAATAGAAACTTTACTGTGGATAATCATGGACCACATCTTCACAATTAAAGGGTCAACCAAGGCTATCAATACTGGGACAAACTGAACATAAATGCTTCCTTATGTGATACGCTAAAGCCACAACTTCACTTCTGCGGCATTCTTGACAGAACACACAATTAGAACTTAATCATGAGGAAGCAACCAAACCTAAAATTAAGAAAATTCTATAAAATATATGCCTGTTCTTTAAAATTACAATATTCATGGAGATTTTTTAAAGGCTGAAGAATGATTTGCTCATAAAAGAGAAAAAATTAACCTAACAACATAGTATAATTCTTATTTATGGATTAAATCCTGCATGAGAAAATGAAGTTATCTCTAAAGGATATTATTGGGCTAATTGATAATTTTGTCTTTGGATCAGGTATTAATAGTGTATCAATGCGAAATTTTCCAATTTTAATCACTGTACTAAGGTTATATATGATAACATCCTTGTTCTTGGGAAATATTCTCTCAAATATTTAGTAACAAAAGGGCTGAATATTTCATTACTCTCAAAAGACTGAAAACAAGCATATTTAAATAAATATGAAAAACGATGAATCAAATAGGACAAAATGTTAACAATTAGTAAATCTTGTAAGGGAGTGCTAGCACTATTAGTGAAACCTGTCTGGATATTTGGTACAAATAAACAAAATATGTAAAGGAAGATATGGTCAAGATTGCATTTTTTAGTAATAGTCACATGGATAAAAGCAACTTGAAATGTTCTATTGGAAAACAAAATGATAATGAAGATCTACAGCTAAAACAAAGCTGGTTTTCACATACTGCCTCAATGCTCTAGATTAGCTAGAATGTGAGACCATATCTTCCTTTCCTGGCTCTAACATTTTGTTACTTGTGTCTTTCTTTCAATTTTATGATTTGCTTTCTGGTCTATGTCTGGAATCCCTTAAGTCATTGGTCCTAACTGAATCATTCTCCACAAATTGTTTTGTATTTAAAGCATTTTTTCGTTTTATAAACCCCAACAGAAGGTAATCAAATATTTATAATAGCCAAGTAGCAAAATATTCAACATGGGAAAATGGCTTTTCACCTGGGTCTCATGTTTTCCTGAGTGACTTTAGATATTGTAGCCTAAATACTTTTACAAGGAATTCACATAATAAATGAGTATGTATATGATAACAGACTTATTTTATTTGCAAGTAGAAACTATAACTGGACACTGAGAAAGGTTGAGGGGAAGGTATGTCTGTATTATTATGCTGTTGAATTGGAAAGAAAGAGCACATACTTTATAACATTCGTTAAACTTTTGCCATTTGTAAAGACCTAGTTTATGAAATTAACTGGGTTGTGTGTGGTTTTTCTTTCTTCTGCCCCAACTCTGGTTTCTTCAGTCTCAAATAATTTTCCCCAAAGCTGCAATTACTGAGATTACAAATAATGTGAAGCATCACAGCTGGTCCTGGCTTATTGCCAATACATAATCACCTGTCATGTGCACTAATTTCTGCTATGATTAAGCCCCTTTATTCACAATAGGGTCTGACAACTCTATTGTTTAAAATGTCATCCACTAATAGTACAGGTCCAAGCTTGACTGTACTCTAGTTTCCTTGCATATTTTCTATGTCAGCATCATTTAAGCTGCTGTACTGTGTATTTTATGAGTGACCACTTTTTCTGTAGTCTGGTATTGTCACTAAAAGACTAATGATATGTGAAACTACAATTTATTATATATAAATATGGATTCAAAGAAAGTCTTCTAGAAAAACTTCGAAAGTGGATTTAATGGGCATCAGATTAAAGGATTGGACTTACAATTGCTTTAGTTTCTTTAAAGATAAAATGTCAGTGCTTAAACATGACAATATTAACAAATTCCCTTGCTTTAGAAAAAATCTATAACTAAGCTTGTAAAAAATTTTTTAAAATATATGTTCAATATATTTTCAATATAAATATAAAAAATATATATTGTTCAGTGAAGAGGATTTTTTTCAAAATCGCTTTACTCTCTCTTTAAACCCTAAGTATAAATACTAATTAAATGTAGCAAATGTTATGAAACAGATAACAGTGATAAAAAGCTCACTTTAAAAGAAGAATTAAAATATTTTCTGTAGGTGACCTTGAAAAATGGAAAATAACAAGTGCTTATTCTGTTGTTTGAGCTGAAAATTTTTGTGATCCTAAAAAGATCCATTGAAAAAAATTGGCACCATTCTAAAATAACCCAAATGTAGATGCCAGGAAGAATAAAGAAGGCTTTGTGTTAATACTTAAGTCAAGTTCCATCTCCAAACTATATCTTATTCAAGTGCATGCATGCTTTGTTAACACATTTCACCTGCTGCTTTTTCCATTTGTGCAACTAGATTCCTCCAGTCCTTAGTCAAATAGCAGTTTCATTCTGTTTCTGCAACCCACAGACACCAAGCAATCATGTCAGCATTCATTTTCATTGTACAATGTTTGCCTGAGTTTGATCACAGATGACAGTCAAGTTATAGTAATTATTCAGAACCCATTTGAGAAGAATGCCTTTCCTCCTAATGCATTTGATCTATCAGCTACAAAGGAAGATGGATGGATAGATGGATGGGAAGGAGGGTAGGAGGGAAGAAGGAGGAAGAAAGGAAGATAGATAACCAGAGCTCCCAACTCTACATTTCCAGCCTGCATACATCTCAAGATGCTTCTGATTCTTGCCTCAAGAACTTTTCTATGTATTTTATCACCAAGTCCTAACCCTTCCTTACATAAAGTGAGGATTTTTATTCTTAATGGATTAAAAATATTGGAAGGCCAATCAATAGTTATCAACCCAAACAATAGGAAGTAAAAATAAATATACATAAAATAATACTGTTTTCATGTCCTTGAGTCAACCTCAGTCTTGGAAAGAAGAGCTCTGACAGTCTTGCAGATATCTTCTGAAAAAAACTGACACCTTGGAACAAGATTTTAGTATTGGTGGATTCTTAATATTCCAAAAATCAGCACAACATAAAGCTGTTTGACAGTGTGCTTTTTACCAAAAATCACAAAGTTGAATGAATGCAGAAGATCAGACTCTATACTATGCAAGTTTTTCCCTTTCTTTTTTCCTCCTGACTTAAACCCCAACATGTTGCCTGACAACTCCCATGAAGACAATCACATTTTATCACTTGTAGAAATTAAGCAAATATGTGGATAGCAGAATAAATTGGTACTTAGACTCTGCCATGTTTCTAAAAATAACAACAGTAATAATTACTTCCGAAAGTGCTTGTTAAAATGTCTAAAACTCTTTCAAAAATAATAGTTAGGAATGCTTCTGAGTCATCAATTATTTTTAAAGGCACCTGTTAATTACCATATACCTTCTTTGTTGACAAAATTTATTGAAACATTATTCAGTCTTTCATATATGGAATTTTTACATAATTTTTTTGGGAAATGCATATAAATCTAATTTTGTAAATTGCTCGACATTTTAAATATGCTTGGTGAGTGCTCTCTCTCTCACTATATGTATATATGTATATATATATATATGCCCATATTGAGCCCACTTGTAATGGAGAATAAGAATGAAATATTCCAAATAAAAATTGTCTGCTTTCCTCAGTATTTTTAATATCTTTCTCTTTAGAATTTCTTAAAGCTATTTACATCTAGAAAGAATAGCATAACCTTATAGGATGCATGCATTTTTGCATATAGATATAAATATAGATATAAAACATATTGACTTATTAGAATTTCATAAAAAGATACATCAATTCAGATATATTCCAAGTCAGATCATATCTCAACACACACAGCACTAAATATTCTATGTAAGCCTATTATAAAATAGTAACATCGCTTGAGGATGTATAAAAAAATCTTTAAGAGCTTGGACTCTGGCATTAGCTATATTTGATTTCCACCTTTTCTAGTAACCTTGGGAAACTTTGTATATATTTTTTTATTATTAACATTTATTATCTCTTTTGTTCACAATCTTGCATTTATTTTTGAAAGTTGACATTGCATCTCCATCTATATCGCACACCACACCCTCCACCAGAGTTCCAGCGTTCTTTACCACCACCTGTTCCCTCTCTTTCAACACCTCACCCCTCCAAACCTGTGGAAGTCATCATCTTGTGTCCTGTGAGTTTTTGCTTAGGTTTATCGGTTTATTTGTTGCACTTCACTATACTCCACATATAACTGAAAGCGTTCTATATTTCTCTTTTGCTTTCTGACTTATTTCACTTAACATGGTCTCCTCCAGTTCCATCCAAATTGCTATTGCAAAGAGCACTGTTTCATATTTTCCGTAGCTGCATAGAATTCCATTGAGTATATATACACATCTTCTTTTTCCAATCATCTGTTGATGGGCATTAAGGTTGTTTCCATGTCTTAACTATTGTGAACCATGCTGCTATGAATATCAGGGTGCAGTTATTTTTCCTGATTAGAGGTTTTGTATTCTCTGAGTATGCATCTAAGAGTGGGATAACTGGATCAATAGTACCTCCATCTTTATTTGAGGACTCTCCATTCTGTTTTTCAATTTACACTCCTACTAACAGTGTAGTTTGTATATTCTAAGAATCATTTTCCTCAACTGAAAAATGGGGGATAATTTTTTAAAGAGGATATATATGGGGCGCGCTTTGGTGGTCTATGGGTGTAGGATCAGTTTCCACATACATCTAAAGTTCCCAGACTCAAGACACGGGGTAGTAGCCAATGTGAACAACTAAATGGTTAAACGTGAAATGTTTCTTCCTCCTCTCTTTGCCTGTCTGCCTGCTTGCTTACTCTCCTTCAGTCCTGCCTGCATCTTTCCTTTAAAAGAAAGGATATATAGCATATAAAAGAACTTTTCACAGAGTGAATTGATCAAAGCTATAATGAGTCATTAGTCAGTTCTTGCTGATATAATACTATGAAACAATTTCAAAACCTAAGACACTTAATAAAAACAAAGATGTGTCACTCGGATTTCATGTCGGGAGACAGTTGACTTGAGATCTGTGGGTTTCAGATCATGTGGCAGGTGAAGTGGACCATGGGTCTTCTCTTACACGTCTGCCAATGCTGGGAGTCATACTGGAGTAGTGTCCCTTATTCAATACATGAGGTTCACACGGTGGAGAGAAGAAACTCAAGAGTAGTAGTGGAGATATGCATGGCCTCTTAAATATTGTGCTCCAACTGGCACCACGTCAATTATTTTCCCATAACATAGGACTCAAGTGAGTCACATTACAAAGACCAAAGTCAGTGGAACAGGGACATAAACCTTTCACCAAGAAAAAGGTAAGTCATATGGCAAAGGATATGTATGGGTAAATACTATATTCAAAGGGAGAAGTGAAGATTTGTAACAATAATACAATTTATTATAGGTACTAAATAATAAAAACAGCTTAATGTAGTTTGGCAAAAAAAATGTAAAATAAACCATCTTGGCATATGCCATATAATCAAATAAAGAGATGAATAGCTAAGTCATGGACAGGGTAGACACACAAGAACAGTGGGAAACAGTTTTGATTTAACTAGAACTCAGTATCTCTCTCACATATAAATGTTGGCATTTTTAACCCCAAATAAGATTTCATTATGTGGAGGAATGCACAGCTGTCTCTGGCTCACATTCTGTGGCATTCCCCAATAGGGAGCAAATTCATCTCATTAACATTTCTGGTTACAAAATCCCTGGCAAAGATTACTGATCAAATCTGATGCCTGTTTGGGCCCAAACTAAGTCTGATGTTTCATCAAATAATAATTCAAGCTGGAACCAGTGTCCATAGGAGCACATGATGGAGAAAGCTGTTACAGGGGAAAACAAATGTTCACCCCACCTGGCCATAGTACATATGTATATTCAAGGTTACAAATTATTTCTACAACAGATAGCATTTTGATTTATGTATTTAAATGTATTTTATATAGTACAACAGTTCAATAGAGTACATTTCAGTGATACGTTAGTGGACCTAGTTGAGTAGCAGCCTAGTTTCTTGGAAAGGATATCAGATGATCAATAGGGAGAGATAGTTAAGAGAGTTACTCTGGGTAAATTATTTAAACTTATTGCCTTCTTATTTTCTTTATAATAAGCCCAAATTAATTAGTTCTATCACATTTTTGTATCAACTATCTTTTTCCCTGCCCCTAGTCCCTAAACTCTCTACCCCATCTTATACCTGATACAATCTCAGTTATACCTTTTTGTACTGAAAAATAAATATCTGTCTGTCGGTGTTTCTGCTGGTTTATCTAGATTTTCATACTTGACCTCATTGTAAAAGAGTTTTCTGTCCTGCTACTAGTCTGTGGCCCTAGCTTCAGAAACCCTATTATCTGGACTCTTGTCTCAGTCTGTCTGTGGCACCTTTCTGCTGGTTTGATGCTACCTATGTTTCTTACTCCCCTCTCATTCCCTTATTCATTCTTGAAGGTAAATGGAGAAAGAAAGTTTCGAAAGTGAAATATTTTTGAGCCTAAGTACAGTGGTGGAGAGTGAGGCTTGGAACGAGACCTGGTTTAAAGTCCTGGCAAAACCATTGCTATTTATGTGGACTCATTCAAGTTATTTACCTCCAGGTACTATGTCTTCTTCTGTAAAATGGGCTTGAATGTAGTACTATGTCATATAGTTTTCGTGAAACTGAAATGAGTTAACACACACAAGTGTTAAAATGGTGCTTGATGAATAGTAAATGCTCATTAAATGAAGCTACATTTTCTTTGGTTTAGATTGATATATAGCGGAAATATGTGTGACTATATTTAAAATATACATAAAATATACATGCATACATTATAGAAATGTATATAAACACACATATATGTATATATACATATGTATATATATGTGAAAAGAATCGCCCTCTAATAAAGGAGAAAGCCTTTGTGAATAAGTGTTCTTATTACTGCAGTCTTTCCTGAACATTTCATTTTAATTACGGAGCTGTTAACAGGACCTGGAGGGCACATACAGATGGTTATTCTGCTTTGGGTCCAGATGGCTTCTCTATAGTCCTACCATGAGAAGCTTCTGGGTTCACCTTGAAGAGTGTACAGCAATGAAATTTTCTTGGCAATGTAACAATCTGAGGGGACTATGAGTCTGTAAACTACTTTCTGATTTAGCCAGCACATAGTAATGGGCACATCACAAAAAGAGCACCAGTGTCACCCTGTCCCCCACATCCTGTGTGCGCCATTCGCAGATGAATTAATTTAATGCCTTTTCACAATTTTCAAAGTATCAACCATCTCTTTGATTCCACTAAAATATTTTAAATGATTTTTTTAACTAAGATACATTCAACAGGGAGGAAATGTAGTGCAATGTTTGAGTTTTTAATAAGTGATGTATTTAATTCCTGATAATTTCTCATTATTTAGAAAAGTTCCGGTGGTATTTCCATAGTTTTCTATAAGGTAAAAATTAGTTTTTCAATGGTAAATACCACATATTAAAGCAATTCATGAGATTAATATATCTTCATATCGCCTGAATAATGTCAGCAGTCAGTCAGACTATTCACATACATAAACTTTCAAATATGGATAGAAAAATTTCAACAAATAAGACAGACTACACAGAGCAGCTGCATAGCAAATTGGTAGATTATAGATTTAGCATAATTCAGAAATGGGTATGAATCTTAGATCCAGTCCTTCAAAAGTTATCTTAATTTATTTTTGCCATATAGCAGTCTTTTCCAGTTCTGATTATTTCAAATTTTTTTGAAAATTTGTAGACTCACCAAAATTGAGTGATTAATGAATGTCTGTATTTCATACCACATAAGAAGCCTCTCTTAAATATATGGACATTTTCCAGTCAATAACTATGTAAATATCACCCCTACCAAAAGAAATAATAATACTTGGCTGTCATTTAATACATACTCCACGCTTGAAGTTTCTCCAGAAATCTCAAAAATGTCTTTTTCTAGTTAGGTTGTTTAAATTACAATCAAAACAAGACCACATATTGCATCTGGTTATTATATCTTTAGAATGTCTTTTTTTACTATGGAAGATACAGAATTTACAGTAAAACTCACTTTTTTTAGTGTACCATTTTATGTGTTTTCACAAATGCTTAAATTTGTGTAACCACCTCAAGATTCAGACTTTTCCATCAATACAAAGAAATGAAACCCCACTTGCTGACCCATTATAGTGCACTCTCACTTCAGTATCTACTGAGCTATTCTGCATCTCTGTAATTTTGTTTTTGATGCTTTAACATGTCATATATTCCTTAGTAGCTCCTTTATGAGTTATATCCATATTGTTTATCCATTAACCATTTGAAGGACAACTGGATTATTTTCAATTGGCTGTTTCATATACAAATTTTTTTCTGTGACTATTTCATTTCTCTTGGGTAGATAGCTAGGAGTAAGATTGATAAATTATGGGGTAATGCATGTTTAATTTTATAAAAAATTGTCAAACTGTTTTAACATTTTGCTGTCCCGCAGACATGTCTGAGTGTTCCAGATCCTTGCACACTTGCCACTATGCTGTGTTGTCACTACTGTGATTGCCATTTTCACAGGTGTGTAGCACTGCATTTTTGTGGTTTTAATTTTCATGTTACTGATGATTGGATCATAGCAAGTATGTTTTTATATGTTTATTTGCCCACTTATTCTCTTTAGTGAAATGTCTTTTTAAATCTATTGCTAATTTTTTAATATGGGCTGGATTATTTTTCTTATTGGTGAGTTTTGAAAGTCCTTTACATATTCTGGATATGCTTACTTTGTCAGATTTGTCATTTACATACACTTTATTCAGGACTGTAGCTTGTCCTCTCTCTAAAGAGCATCCTTCACAGAGAAAAATATTTCCATTTGTATTATGTGCAATCAAACATGTTTTTCTTTTATGGATCCTGCTTTTGTTATGATATAAGAATGATTTGTTGAACCCAAGGTCACAGAGACTTTTCCTTCAATTGTCTTCTAAAAGAGTTATAGTTTTACATATTAGATTTAGATCTATGATTTTGAATTAATTGTTATAAACCTCTAAGGCATAATTCAGGTTTGCTTTTATGCTATGGGTATCCAGTTGTTTGGGCACAATTTCTTAGAAAACTTATCTTTTTTCTAATGAGCTGCCTTTGCACTTAGTCAAACACAATTGACCATGTTTCTGAGGATGTGTTTCTAAAAAACTTATTCTGTTCCACTGATCTATGTGTCAATTTTTTAACCAGCCTGCACTGTTTTGCTTAATTTCACTTTAGCACAGGTCTTGAAATAAGGTAGAGTAAGTATTCAAAATTAATTACTCTTTTTCAAAATAGTGTTGGCTGTTCTAATACCTTTGTCTCTCTCTGCAAGTTTTAGAATCAATATGCAAATATATACAAGGAATTCTTTGGAGATTTTGATCAGGATTACATCGAATCTATATATCAATTGGTGGAGAATTGGTATGTTAACAATATTGTTCCTTCTAATACGTAAGCACACTTCTCATTTTTTAGACTTAAAATTTTTTCATCAGTGCTTTGTAGCTTTCTACTTGTAGATATGTGCAAGTTTTGTGAGATTTATACATACATATTTTAATTTTTGGTGCTGTTTTAAACAATACAGTTATTTTCCATTTGGGTATCAAGTCATTCCAGCTAATTTATGGAAAAGCAGTTGATTGTCATTATATAATAACTGCATGCTGTGACCTGGTAAATTCCATTATTTTTTCTATGATTTTATTGTTTCCATGGAATTTTTTTAATGTAGATAATTATTTCACATGAGAAAAATTAGTTTTATATCTTCCTTTTCCATCTATATGTTCTTTCATTTATTCTCCTGTTTTATTACACTGGCTTGGTTTTCCAGTATGTTGTGAACAGGAGTTGTGGAAGAAGATATCCTTCCTTCTTCTTGGCCTTACAGGGAAAACACTCATTCTTTCACTAGTCTCCTCTGAAGAATGTTGCTTTTCTATCTTAGCAGCCAGTCATCCCAGTTAGATCAAGCTGTAAGTTCACCCTTGCTGTCTTTTGGTGGTGGGTGCCATGTCAATTTTTAAAGTCTTTGCTATGTGGTTCTTTGAGCACTTGTACCACACAAAGGTTAACTGGCACTTGGACTGTGATTTATAAGAAGTTCAGTTCTCAAACACTCCATTACATATATTTGGTCTTTTCTATGTAGGTAGCTCAGGGATGACCCTGAGACATACCAGTTCATACACAGAATGAGAGGCTACCCTTTCCAGCTGCAATCAGGGATTTTCCTGCACTACCTGGCCCTATTCTCTTGTTCCCATCATATTCAGAAAAACAAGTTATCAGAACTTACCCTTCCCTATTTACACGCAGATGCACACAACTGAAGTCCCTGTTATGTGCCATTATCCAATTTTTATCCTTGTTCCTAATACACCCAGAATTTACTTTTCAGGATCATCAAGTAGCTGTTTTTTACATGCCCACACATTTTAGTTGCAGTTAATGGGAGAGACAAGTTGTTGTCTAGTTCATCTTGCCCAGCAATGGAAATCACCTTGAATTTTTTTTTAATTAATTTAATTGAAGGAACATTACATTATAACATTATATGGGCTTAAGGTATATACCATAGTAAATCCACATCTGAATATAACACTTTAAGTTTACCATATTTCATTATACAATTAATCATCTTTATCATGTTCCCTTCTCTTCCTATAACCAATGATTTGCTTGCTTTTTTTTGACTAAAATCTACTGAGATTTTATGTAGTTCATTTGCTAAATGTTTGTTTTTGTTTGATTTAGTTCATTCATTTGTTTGGTAACTCTATAAACCATGTATCAGTTTTATCATACAATGTGTTTCTCCTTTTGAATCTTTTAGTCTACAAAGTGCTCTTCTTTTTCAATGTACTATGGACTTTTAAAAAAATCATCATTTAACTTGTATCATGCTCCATAGACTATTTATTTGGTTCTGTATTTTATTATTCATTACTTTTTTTAAACATTCCTTAATCCACATGTTTTCAGTAAACCAGACCCTGTCTCCACAGTTTGTTTTGTAACTGCAGACACATTTCTTTAGTCTTTGGGCCACACTTTGTTCTCCTGAAGGTTTAGTCATAGTTACTGCATAGAATTATTATAAAAGTTTAATAAAATAATTCATGCAAAGAGTTTAGCAAGATTTCTAAAATGATTTCATGTATACAGAAACCTGAGTATAGTTTACCCAAATAGTGTCTTTTACTTAGGTAACTAGATATCCAGAGATACAGAGGCCAAGGTTAGTGGAGTGACCTAAGGACACTGTCTAGGACCCAGCATCACCTAGCTTCTCATTCCTATCATTATGCTATGTAAATGAACCTCTGTGTATTGGTTATTTATTTCTTCACTTCAGGATGAGACCCGTTAGCTCAAAAGCCTGACAGTATCAAACTCAATTTTCTACATATGCAATTATTGTGAAGATAATTCAGACAAGCAAATAGTCAATGAAAACATGTATTCTTTGTATAGCCCACAAAACTTCACTCCACATCTGCTAATAAGATAGAGTTTTCTGGTTATAAGTTTTGGGGTTTCAAGCTTTGGAACTCACTAATGTAGAGATTCCCTATTACCCAGGTGGGTGACATCACTCAGACATTTGAGTTCCAAACACCATCTTTCTTGGGAATTCCTTGTTCTTCTCCACTCCTGGGTAGTGACTCCCTCCCTTCAAACTCCTGGACAGTCTCATGCTGTGAGGACTTCCCCTCTCATACAATCCTGTCCAAACATCACCCAGTAAAACTGTGTGTCATTACATCTCGTGGCGTTACCATTTTGCCTCGATCAACTTCAATTCCTTTCCTTACATCCCAATAGACTCTAGGATATGACTTTTAGTCTCATGACTGCAGACAACTTCTTCTATTTCCAATACCATGCCTTTCTTCCCATTAAAATAAGGACAACAGGTAAATGTGACGGGCAGTATCATCTGATTATGTTATCTTTTTCATAACGAGGATTTTCTTATCACACAGGCTGAAAAAAATTGTGAAATTAAAAATTTCTTGCAAACACATGTAAAACTTCACCTTACCTCCCATATATGATTCATTTCCTGAGTCTTTGGCATAGACCAGAAAGTCTATCATGGTAAAACTGAATATTTGCATATAAAGAGAATTCAAAATGTTGTTGGTATTTAACCTGTTCTATAAGTATCAATTAAACCAAGGTAATTGAAAATGGTGTTTATATATTCTTCATTTCAAATCTTTGCCTTTTATCTAGCTAATCTATTAATAGATAACTGACAGGTATTAAGTCCCCCAACTATGATGTGGAATTGACTGTTTATTCGTTTGACTTTGTCAAATTTGCTTCATGTATTTTGATACTATTATTGAGTACACACATATTTATAATTATATATTTCTGATGAGTAGACTCTTTTAATAATAATATTGTCATTATTTAAAAGCCATACTCATTTTAAGACACCGAGCTCTCTTCTCAGTCTATGTTATTACACACCTCTCCCATCACCAGAGTTCTAGAGTCCTTTACCTCGTTTCCTCTCTCCCTCCCTTCCAACTCCCACCACCCTGGTGTCTATCATCTTGTGTCCTGTGAGGTTTTTGCTGGAGTTTAACTATTAATTTGTTTCATTTCATTATACTCCATAAATGGATAAAACCATCCTGTAATTCTTTTTCTTTCTCATTTGTTTCGATTAGCATGACCCTCTCCAGTTTCATTCAAAGTTTTTGCAAAGGGCAAATTGACTCTTTTATCATTTTTAAGTGCCTCTTATTTCTGGTAGTGTAATGACTTTGACATTGAGTTTATCTGATATTAAAATAGACACTTGAGTCTCCCGATGCTTATTATTTTCATTGTATGTTTGTTTTCATCCTTATACTATCAACATCTGTGTATCTTTATATTTAAATTCAACTTTCATAGAAAACACATAGGTAGATCTTGGTTGGTTTTTGTTTGTTTTGTAAGTCATTCATAATAATATCTGACAGCCTTTTTGATTGCTGAATCTATTAACATTCAGTATACTCATTAATATAGTTTGGCTTGGGTTTATTTTTTTAAACATTCTATTGATCTCCTCTGTCTTTTATTCTCCTACTTTTTCCCCCTACTTTGGGGGGATTATTTGAACAACTTTTAAATTCTACTTAAACGTTTCTGTTGACTCTTTTGCTATGCTTCTTCACATTTTTTTTCAGGAGTTTCCCTAAGAATTACAATGTATATTCTTAGGTTTTCATTGCCTTCTTATAGTAAAAATGTGCTACTTCAATAATAGTTGTTACCTGTATTTTAACTACATATACCATAAATGCAACAAGGCTTTATTTTTCCTTATAATTGTTTACAAGCAAATTGAGACAAAAAAGAAAAAAATAATATTTTACATCACCCACATACTCATTTCCAATGCTCTCCTTTTTAGTCCCTTTTTATTTCCACCTGACACAATTTTTCTTCTATCTGGAGAATATCCTTTAGCATTTATTGTAATGCAGGTCTCCTGGTGACAAATTATTTAATTTATTTTATCTAAAAATGTCTTCTTTGGTATATTTGTTTTAATTACCATGAGTGAGGAATATAAGTTAAGTAGACAATTACAGTTTTACTTTTATTTACGCTTCTTAATTAGATAGCATGCTTAACTGAAATAGCATTGTGCTTTGTATGTGATTTTTCTTTTTCTATATGATAAGTCTTTTCTCTTTCTCCTGTCCCATCTTTGAGTAGAAATTTTTCACTTAAAGTTTGCCATACAATTCAAATATCTTCTCTTCCATTAGATCTCCCTTATTATACTGAGTTTGATATTCTATTCAATATTCTAGTCAGAGAATATTAGTTAGACTTTACATGACATATATTAAATATCAAATGGGAAAAGAACAATTCACATTCACAGAAGGCAAAAGTGTCATAAGTTAGAGCATATCTTATTTGAACATACTTTTTGCTTTAAATTCCACTTACCTTCCATTTCGAATTTCAGTATGCAACTACAGTCAGCCTTCCTTATCCAGGCTACCACATTTACAGATTTAATGAGCCACAGAAAGAAAATACACACTGTGAAGTTTAGTACTAGACACGATAGATTTTTTTATTCTTTTTTTCCTATTCCCTAAATAATACTGTACAACAACTATTTACATAGTCTTTATATTATATTAGGTATTGTAAGTAATTTAGAAATGATTATATATAGGTTATACATTGGTTATATATAAAAATAACTTCATTTTACATAAGGAAATGGAGTGTTGAACTTTGTTATGAAGAAAAGTTGGTTTTGGATCTGATCACCCAGGATACTGAGGATTAGCTGTTGGTTTGTTTTGCTTATTGATCCAACTATGTGGCTAGCCCCACTAATTATTTTTTATGCAATTTTCCATTGCTATACAAATAACATTTTTATTGTACACATGCTTTATTCGTTCATCTTTCCTATATTTACATATATGGTCCCATCTCTTTTTTTTCTTTAGGTAGTTAGTATTGGATAGCATATTTGGTTCTTCATCCATAATAATCCCAATGAACTGAATGGTCAATGAAATTGAAAATTCGGTAACAGAGTTCAGAATATCTTACCATTATCTGTGAAACAAACTCTGATTCTGACCCCAGATGCCAGGCTACTCAAAGAGGTCTATGAGAATAAAAGTTCACCTCTGCTCTGGGCAGTGGCAGTCATCCTGAAATTATATTTTCACAACATAGAACTCTGTGTTGGCAGGTGCTTTTCTTGCAGCATTTTTTAAAAGTTAGTCAATCTTCTGTCATTCATAGTTTCTGATGAAACAGTAGCTGGTAATCATCATTAATCCTCTTAGCTGGTAATCATCATTATTACTCTATACATTGTGTCAGTTTTCAAGATTTACTAAGTATATCTAGCTGTTAACAATTTACCATGACATATTTTAGCCTTGGATTATTTGTATTCATTGTGGTTGGTATTTGTATAGCATCTTATATCTAAGCTTTCTACTATTCATCAAATTTGGAAGTATAGTAGTTCACCCAGGAAACATGTTCCAAGACCCTAAGTGAAATTGGGAATAATATTGAACCCTACATATACTATGTTTTTTGTTTTTTTCCTATCCATAAATAGTCATGATAGGTGGATCAACTTCCAATAGAGACTTGATAGGAAGCACTTTTGGGTCACTCCCCACAATGAAAAAACAAAAAAAATCACCTATTTTCCTGAGACAAAACCAAGAAACCACTGGCACTTCAGCTAGAGACAGATCACAAGTGACTCACCATGCATAAGGGCACCCAATGTGGTTCTCACATAAGCTGATGATTTGAATTTCAGAAGAACCTGGGGAGTCTCCAGAAGTTTGGTGAGGGGGAGGCTAGGGATTTTGGGACTACCTGAGGAGAGAGCAAGAAGCACACCAAGTGGGGCTGAGACAGGGAGCCATGGAGGGCCGATTGGGAGCGGGTGAAAGGAGAGCCAGCACACCGGGAGCTGAGCTGGAGCCCATGTGGTGTAATTGTGCTAGGTGCTGACATAACTGGAAACCAGCTAAAGAAATTCCCAGCTCAACCCTTCCTATAGCCATTTCACACTAGTGCCTGGGGCCCACCGCGCATATCTCCCACCTACCACATATCCAGCCACTGGGTATCCCGACCATCAGATACAACACCCCCAGATTACAATGAGAAAGCAGTCTGATAGGGGACCAAACCTCAAGGCTACCTATTAGTGCCATCTTTTTGGTAGAGGTGAAACTATAGCCTGATTGCCAATCCTGGGCAAATCAAACCTACGCAATGCCAGGGAAACCAAACCCTCAGAAATATTAACAGAATGCTGAATAGATCAAAGGCACAGAGAAATATATGTAAAATTATGTATCCAATCAAAATCCCAGGGGAAAATCTAAGTACAGCAGATGTATGTAAATTACCTGAAGAGGAATTTAGGGTAACAGTGATGAACATACTCATGGGAATCCAGAAATCAGTAGAGGCAGTAAAAGAGAATGTCAGGAAGCAAAGAGAAGAATTAAAACAAGACATTAAATAGGTAAGAGATACGATGGCTGAATTAAGGCACTCAATAGTGGGACTCAACAAAGGGATAGATGAAGCTTCCAACAGAATCAGTGATCTGGAAGATAGGACAGAGGAGCTCAATCATGCAAACCAGCAAAGAGATATAAAAAAATTCAAAGAATCAAAGACAGCATTTGAGACCTCTAGGATAACACCAAAAGGAACGACATTCGCATCATAGCAGTCCCAGAGGAAGAAAGAAAGAGGGAGCAGAAACCATATCTTAAGAAACAATAAATAAGAACTTCCCCAATCTGAAGACTGAAGCAAGCCTCCAGATTCAGGATGCTCAAACAATTCCTAATAAAAGAAACTCAAACAGAAATGCACCTAGAGCATCATCATCAAAATGTCAAAAATACAAGATAAAGACTATTAAAAGCAGCTGGAGAAAAACATGTCACATAGAGTAGCCCCCATAATATTGTCAGTAGACTTCTCAAATGAAACTCTACAGGCCAGAAGGGAATGGCATAATATATTCAAAGTGCTGAAAGAGAAGGATTTTCAACCTAGGATACTATATCCGACAAGATTATCATTCTGAACTGAAGGAATGATAAAAACCATTCCTGACAAGCAAAAGTTAAAGTAGTTCATCACTAAAAAAAAAAAAACAGATTTGATAAAATATTAAAGGATGCTCTATAAAGCATTAAGAAACCACAAAGAAAAGCAGTGAGACAGCAAATACTGAAAGTGGGGAGGAAGAGAAGAGAACAAATTGTGAAAAGTTAGAATAAGTGGAAGACTAATATGCTTTCAAATGAAATTAGGTAGTAAACATAGAACTGTGAATTCTAACTTCAGAGTAACCTCAAAATGCATTCCCAGGGAGCAAATGAAGAAAACAAAAGGTGAACTCAATCAAAACATAACTGCACTCATCTGACCTAAGAAGAGACAGAGAACAAAGGCATCAATTGGTGCAACACACAAAAGACAAACTATAAAATGACACTAAGAAGCTATTTATCAATAATCGCCCTAAATGTTAATGGACTAAACTCACCAATCAAATGACACAGAGTGGCTGAATGGCTTAAAAAGCATAACCCAAACTTCTGCTGCTTTCAGGAATCCTATCTTCTTCCCAATTATAAACAAAGGCTCAAAGTCAATGGCTGGAAAACCATGCTACCTTCGACTGGGAACCACAAAAGAGTAGGAACAGCTGTACTCATATCAGATAAAACACACTTCCATCTAAAAAGTATAACAAAAGACATAGATGGACATTATATAATGATTAAAGGATCAATCCAGCAGGAGGACATACTGTTTGTTAATATAAATGCAGCAATTGAAGGAGCATCAAAATATTTCAGGCAAGTATTATTAGACTTGAAGAGAGACATTCATGGCAACACAATAATAGTGGGGGACTTAAATGCCCCAGTTACAACAATGGATCAATCAGGCAGAAATTAACAGGGAAACAGCCACTCTAAATGACCATCTGGAACATATAGGTCTAACAGACATATACCTATTACTTCACCCAACGGCTACAGAGTCCACTTTCTTTTCAGGTACTCATGGAACATTCTCAAGAACAGATCACATGCTGGGACACAAAACATGCCTCAACAAATTTACAAAGATTGAAGTCATACCAAGTATCTTCTCTGACCACAGTGGCCTAAAACTGGAAATTAACCACAAAAAGAAAGCTGGAAAACCCCCAAACATTTGGAAACTCGACAATATTCTGCTGAAAGACTCTCAGGTAAAAAAAGGAAATCAAAGAGGAACTTACAAAATAATTAGAGACAAATGAGAATGAGGACATCCCTACCAGAAACTATGAGATGCAACATAAGCAGTACTAAGTGGAAAGTTTGTCACAATCCAGCTCTATCTCAAGAATAAGAAAAATCACAAATAACAATTTAAAATAACTTTTAAAATAACTAAAGAAGAGCCATTAAAGCCAAAAATCAGCAGAAGAGAGGAAATAATCAAAATTAGAGCATAAATAAAACAGAAAACAAAAAGATAATCCAGATGATCAATGATACTAAAAGTTGGTTCTTAGAAAAAATAAACAAAATCGACAAGCCATTATTAGCTAAACTCACAAAGAAAAAAAAGGGAGAAAACCCTTGTAACTAGAATCATAGATGAAAGGGGAGAAGTGACATTTACCACAGAAATTCAAAACATCATAAGGGACTAATATGAATAGCTCTATGCCAACGAAGTGGACAACCCTGAGGACATGGACAGATTTCTAGAAACGTATGGTATACCAAGACTGAACCCAGAAGAACTGGAAAAAATGAACAGAAAAATCACAAGCAAAGAAATTGAAAAGGTAATCAAGTGTCTCCCCAAAAATAAAAGCCCAAGGCGATATGGCTTCTCCAGTGAGTTCTACCAAACTTTCAGAGAAGAATTAACACCTACTCTTTGCAAGCCCTTCCAAAATATTGAAGAACAAGGAAGTCTCCCAAATACTTTTTATGAGGTTAACATTACACTGATACCCAAAACTGACAGAGATAACACCAAGAAAAAATATTACAGCCAATATCTCTAATTAGCATAGATGCAAAAATTCTCAACAAAAAGATCATCCATTATGACCAAGTGAAATTCATCCCAAGGATGCAAGTATAGTTCAACATACATAAATCTATTGGTGTCATATACCATATCAACAAGAGCAAAGAGAATAATTACATGATAATAGCAATAGATGCAGAGAAAGCTTTTGACACTATCCAACACCTGTTTATGATAAAAATGATAAAAAAACCCTCCATAAAATGGGAATAGAAGGCTCATACCTCAACATAATAACATTAATAATATTATTATTAATATATTATTACTTATAGACTATTATGAAAAACACAGCCAACATTATAGTCAATGACAAAAAATTGAAAGCATTTCCTCTTAGTTCAGGACCAAGACAAGGCTGTCCACTCTCACCACTGATATTTAACATTGTACTGGAGGTCTTTGCCAGATCAATTAGGCATAAAAGGAAATAAAAGGAATCTAAATTGGAAAGGAGGAAGTAAGACTCTCATTATTTGTAGATGACATGATTATATATGTTGAAATCCCAAAAACTCTTATCAAAAAACTTATAGAACTCATCAATGAATAGAGTAAAGTGGCAGGCTGCAAAATCAAAGCACAAAAAAAAATCACATTTCTATACATGCCAGAAGAAAATGTAATCACAAAAATCACACCATTTAAAATAGAAGTTAAACCAATGAAATACCTGGACATACACCTGACAAAGTAAAATATCTATACAACAAAAACTACAAGTTCTTCTTAAACAACATAGAGGAGGACGCAAAGAAATGGAAAGACATTCCCTGCTAGTGGCTGGAAAGAATCAATATAATTAAAATGGCTCATGGTTAGGAAGAATCAAAGTCATTAAAATGGCCATCTTACTCAAAGCACTGTATAGGTTTAATGCAATCTCCATTAAAATTCCATGGGCTTATTTCCTGGAAATAGAACAAAAAATCTTAAAATTTGTACAGACCATCAAAAGACCCCAAAAAACCAAAGCAATCATTAGAAAAAAAAAATGAATATGGAGGGATTACACTTCCAGACTTTGGACTGTATTACAAAGCTATAGTGATCAAAACAGTATGGTACTGGACAGAGTACCAGAGACACAGATCAGTGGAATAGAACTGAATCCCCAGAAATTGACCCACTCACATACAGTCAGTTAATCTATGACAAAGAAGCCAAAAGCATTCGATGGAAAAAAGGAAAGTCTTTTCAGCAAATGGTGTTGGGAAAACTGGACAGCCACATGCAAAAGAATGAAGTAGACCACTCTCTAACACCATTCGCAAAAATCAGTTCAAAATGGATTAGAGACTTGGACATAAGACCAGAAGCCATAAAGCTCTTAGAAGACAGCATGGGAAAGACTTTCCATGACATCAGTCATAGAGAAGCCTCTGGGGACTCAACTCTGCCATCGAGTGAAATGAAAAGAAAAATTAACAACTTGGACTACATCAAACTAAGGAGCTTCTTCACAGCAATAGAAAACATCACCAAAACCAAACGGAAACCTACTAACTGGGAGAAGATATTTGCATTCGATATTTCTGACTAAGGCTTAATATCATAACTCGTAAAACTCAACAACAGAAGAACAGGCAATCCAATCAAAACATGGGAGGAGGAATTGGAGAGACACTTTTCTGAAGAGGATATGCAGATGACCACAGGCACATGAAGTTAGGTTCCTACTTGCTGGCTATCAGGGAAATGCAAATTAAAACAACAGTGAGACAATCTTACGCCTGAAAGATTGGCTATATCCAAAAGCCTGGAAATAACAAATGTTAGCGAGGATGTGGAGAAAAGGGAACACATTTGCACTGCTCATGGGAATGCAAATTGGTGCAATTCCCATGGAGAACTGTTTGGAGATTTCTCAAAAAGCTGAAGATGGAAATCCCATATGATCCTGTCATTCCACTTCTAGGCATCTACCCAAAAGATACAAAAGCAGCCATCCACAGAGATGTATATGCATCCTCATGTTTATTTCATCCATATTCACAATAGCTAAGAACTAGAAATTACCTAAGTGCCCAACATCAGATGAATGAAGAAGATGTGGTACATATATACAATGGAATATTACACAGCCCTTAAAAGAGATGAAACCCTATCATTTGAATCAACATGGGTGGAATTAGAGGGAATTATGCTAAATGAAACAAGTCAAAACAAGAAAGATAGATACCAGATGACCTCACTCATAGTTGGGATGTGAATAGACAAAACAAATAAAACATACCAAATCCTGAAATACTTGCAACAAAACTGAGATTACCAAAAGGGAGTGGGGTGGGAGGGGCCAAATGGTGGTGAAGCCCACTGGACAATGGGGAAGAACATTTGGTGGTTTGGAGAAGGGTATGGTGTGTTGAAATATATCTAAGAAATGGGGAGCCTATACCTAGGAAATTATTCTAATAAAATGAATGTTCTAATAAAATCTAATAAAAATAAAGTGAAATAGCTACGATAAAGTTTAATTATAAATTAGTCAAGTAAGATATTAACAAGTAATATAATTATGAAAGTATATTTCAATAAAAGTTATGTAAATGTGCTCTCTCTCTCTCTCTTTCCCCTACTCTCTCCCATCTCTCTCTCAAAATACCTTATTGCACATTAAACATTTGGACAACTATTCACCACAGGTAACTGTATCTTCATAAAACAAAACCACAGACATGGAGGAAACTTGAATTAAGCTATTATTTCTTCAAATATTTTTCTGCCCCATTTACTCTCTCCTTTCCTCCTGATATTTCCACTACATGTATGCTTCACCATTTTATCCAGTCTAACAGGACAATGTTTTTCAAAAATCTTTTTATATTTTTTGCCTTTGAATATTTCTGCTGCTGTCTTTGAGCTCACTTGTTCTTTTCCCTGTCATGTCTATTTGATTGTTTTTCCACTACTATTTGTATCATAATTCCAATTTTCAGTTTTATAACTTCCATTTGCTCATTTTATTGTTTTTATTTCTCACAAGATATCCCATCATTTCTCTGCTAAGATTTTCACTCACTGAAAACATGTTCTGTTCTACTTCATTGATATTCTTATAATGGCTTCTTTAATATCTTTATCTGTTAGTTCCAGCATCTGGTTCAACTCCAGGTCAAACACAATTCATTTTATTCTCTCTTGAAAATGTGTTCCATTTTCTTGGCTCTTTGTGAATAATTTTGAATTGAATCTTAAACTTTATGACTGTTAACAGATCCTGGATACTGTTATTTTCTCTCATAGTGTTGTTTTCTTTGTAATTTTCTTGGCTGGACTTGAAGCACAAATTGTTTCTTGGATATCACCTCTGTTGCAGTTCATAACTTTTTGCTTTAGCTGAGCGGCACTGTGCCTGTTCCCTGCATTCATATTTCTGTTTCTGGAGTCAATCAAAGATACTGTGACTAGAGATTGGAGATGTCTTTTCTGCTTCCTTCCCTTTTAGGATTTCCCCCACTCTCTCCAGCATTCAGTCTCCTGACTTCAGTTTGGTTTCTCTGGCCAGAAAAAAAGGAGTTTTTCTGTCTGTGCTCTTCTCACTGCTATGTGAGCCACACAGACTGCACTCAGTCCCAGAATAAAAGCCATGGAGATGGGAACTTACTTGTATGGACCCATATCCCTCCTCCTTCATGCACAAGCACACTCTGTCAGAGATTATCTGTTTCTGCTCACTCCACAGTTCCCTTAGGTAGTCTTTTCATTATGTCCAGATTTTATGATTGTTTTTGCAAGAGAAAAGAATCACTCAGTAGGGTCTTAGTCTATCAGATCCAAAAGCAAAATTCTCTTTATATTTATTAAATAACATTTTTCCCAGATGAAAAGCTTCCAATGAAAACATTAAAAACAATTTTGTAATCCAAATGCAATGTTCTCTTGCTGAAAGAAATCAGTATATCTATCAAGTCAATCAATAAATACTTGGGAGGAATACTAATCTCTGCTCCTCAAAAGGAGGGTAATATAGGAGAAAAAAAACACTTATTTATTGAGTGCTTATATTTACTCTTCAGAATGGCCTGATGATATAATGTACTATTTCCATACCTTCTTTATAGTTAAGAAAATGGAGGCTCACAAAGTCATATGAATTGATCAAAGTCACAGAATGAATGAAGCTGAACCCTCAGAGATAATTCAGTTTAGCCAGGGCTAGTCCCTGCATTCTCTGTACTTCACTCAGAATGACAGCCGATGCCCAGGGTGAGCCATGCCTAACCAGCAGAGCAGAAGAGAAGTTAGACAGGGCTTGGAGAGGTAACTGAGAGCAGACTCATCGGGTACTGCTCACGCTTACAAGGAGAGCAGAAAAAACTTTTCCTAGAAACAATGTGCAGAATCACTGGACAGACCTGGAGTTGGGATCAGAAGTGGAGAGTGGAGGACCCTCACAAACCAAAGCATTATGGGGACAAGGTCATTATGGACACCAGTGTAAGGCTCAAGTCTAGTCTAAGGGAGCAGCCACACCTCAGAAGACAACAGCACAGGTTACACAGAAAAGTCCACATTCTATGCAGAGACCCCTTCTGCTACAGTCATAAACCCCTCTTATATTCAGATGCCGTCAGAGAGGAAGAACTAAAAGAAAGAGCTCTGATGAGAGTTTGCATTGAGTGAATGTTTTCAAGACTTTTTAAAATTAAAAATGACATTAATTAACAATGTAATTTTTTCTCCACTCAGTTGATATGGAAGTTTCGAAATAGAATGAGGTCAATTGCAAAGCAGTTTTAGCTTTTTGATTTTTGGTACTCCTGAGTCATCGCTTGTATGGTTAGACCTTTCTCTCTTAGCAGCAAGCAGACAACTGCAATACAATGTTCCAGGTGGTCCTTGTAGAATATCAAAGTCTTCTGAGAAGATGTGGCATTTGATCTGAGGACCTCTTGGTCAAAAGCAGTGAAGCCTGGGAAATCAATGGGAGTGGAAAAGGGAAGGTGTTTCATAATCTTGCCTTTAATTCTTTCATATTGTTGAAACATTTAGAAGTGCATATGATTTGTTTGAGGGAGTTTAAATATATTGTTAGGGCTGGGATTTTTAGCATAAGGGAGAAAATAAGAATGAGGGTAGACGTGGCAAGAAGTAGCACAAGTGAGAATTTGTGCTTAGGTATCCATTAATTAAATGAACAAAGCAGAATTTCCCATTAAGAATACAAAAGGAAGGCACATCCTGGAGACCTGGCAGTCTAATACACCCTGGGAAAACTCCCACATGCCTCCCAAGGTCCCAGGTTCAAGACCTGGGTCTGGGGCTTGTGGGTGGCGGACTACAAGCAATGCAAAGAACTACATAAAAATAATGTTTCTTCCTCTTCTCTCCTCCTGCCTGCCTGCCTGCCTCCTCACCTTCATTCCTGCTTGTACCTTTCCTTTAAAATTAACTAATAAATTAATTTTAAAAAAACACAAAAGGATTAATATGGTGGTAGAAAAGCCGATTCTTAAGTTAAATGAAAAATATTAAAAAAAAGAAGCAGGACGTATTTTGAAAAAATATATAAGACTTAATATATTACGTAACATTATAAATATCCTTTAGAAATCTTATAACGAAAAATAGTGTGGTGCTGGATCCTGGGTACAGTGATCAAAGGAACAGAATAGAAATTCCAGAATTAGATATAAATACATATGGTGATTTAATATATATAATATACCTACATAAATATAAATACAGATGGTAATTCACATCAGTGAGAAAGGATTGATTCTTCCATCTATGGTGACTGAACATATGGAAATAATAAAAGTAATAAAATTGGAGTCAGGTACATAACTTATTCCAAAATAGATTCAGAATTCTGATGAATAAAAGTTTTAATTATCAAAATAAAAACATTACAGTTCTAGAAATCATAAAATATTTTTTGAAAAATAATCTCAGAATGAGGATCTTTCTCAGTATGACACAACATTCAGAAACCAAAACATTTTGGTAAATTTGATGACAAAAATAGTCCTCATCAAGAAAAATGACATAAATAAAATAACAACAATGATCAGCTAAAAAAAGTAAAAAATAAACATATTACACAAAAAGCTAATTTCTTTAACATGCAAAGAAAATGAAGCCTATATAAGGTGATAAAGTAATGTTTTTTTAATAATTAAAAAAAAGCAAAATAGAGGTACTCTGCTGGCACAGCAGGTAAGTCTGCCAGGTACAATCCACTTATATCCCAAGGATCCAGGGCCTGGGAGACCCAGGACTGGGAGAACAACCAAGATGAACAACTAAATAAAGTGCTTCTTCCTCTTCTCTTCCTTCCCTCCTGTGCACATTCATTCCTGTCTGTGCCTTTGCTTTAAAAAAAAAAAAAAAAAAAAGCAATGTTAAAGCATGGCCATCAGTCTAATAAATATTGGGAAAAATATTGACAGTTCACCTAAAGAACAATATATGAGAATGTATGTGTTCAACAATACTTTTAATAAGAGTAAATGCAAATTAAAACTCCCATGACATGGTTTTCACTTCTCAGGCAGACAGAAGCAATGCAGGAGCTTTTGGGACTCTTCCTGACAGGGAACCAGGTTGTCATTTTCTGGGGAGGGAGACCTGGGCTGGTCCAGAAGTCAGTGATTTCCAACCCTGATGGCTCCTTTGTATCACACTTTGGGGCCTTTAAAACTCCCCATTGCCCTGGAATAATCCAAAAAAAATTTAGATGGGACCAAAGCATCTGCATTTTCAAGCCTCTTGGATGATTTTATAATTTTAATATTCCTGCAGAAATATGCAGATGTATCAAATGACATTTAAAGGGATAGTCTTAGAAGTGCGGTTTACAATAGCCAAACAGGCCACACGGTGGGCATCCAACCAGGAGGGACTGGCTGGATGATCCCAGGTGTCTCCCTATAATGGAAAACTGTCAAGAGAGCAATCCAATATACACTGACTCAGAGCGCTTGTCACAATGTAGTGGCACAATGTAGTCAAAAAGTAAGGCAGAAAATTGTATATCGAGTATTGGCATTTGTGTACATATGCGCATGTGTATGTATATGCACAAAGATCACTGAAAGATCTGAATTAAAACAATAATATGGATGGCCTGGGGTTGGGGGGGTATGAGAGAGAGATTTCATTTCAAAATATAATATTTGCTCCTTTAGGATTTTGAGCTATGTATGTACATGAATTAACCATTTTAAAAAATAAAAAAATATATATATAATGTATATACATAATATATATATATATATTTAAAGCCGTTTATAGGAGAAGTCTCTCAGGCAGTCATGGGTTGTTTGTCCTTCACAGAATTTTAATATTTTAAATTGTTGTCAATATTAAAAATCAATAGCTATACATCAAATATATAATATCCTACTATTTAATATTTTGTTGTTGTTTTAATCAGAAAAATCTAGCAGCACTGGACCTATTTTCCAGGACAGCATCAATGAGCTGGAGGGGTAGGCGCCACCTTCCCTTACATATAGGACACAAGATTCCCACTGGCCACAGGAACCTTCTAAATGAGGAGCATTTTGAGACTGGAGTTCTATTATATCTGTTCTCCAATCTCCTTGGATAGAGTCTACATATTAAGTGCTCAATATGCCTTATTTTTAATATGAAATCAAAAATTTCCTACTAATTATAATTTGTCATTTACTGGCATGAAAGGGAAAAGGGAACAGTATGGAGGAGCAACTGCAATAAACTAACCCTTAATTTAGCCTGAAATGACGGCTTTTAACATGGTCTGCATGTGTGTTGAATTTAAAGAAGGTCTAATTATTCTTTTCCATGCATTGTGGGGACGAACATATATCAAAAAACATAAAGGTACGTGAAGAACAGAAATTAATGTTTCCAAATAAACGTTTCTAGAGAAAAGGACTTCTCTTTCAGAAAGATTGTTTATTTACGCATGCATTCCAGAGAAACTAATTTGTAATCTGGTCAGGATGTGCTTATGAGCTAATACATTCATTTTTCTCTCACCAAAAAGGAATTAAAATGCCTATCATCTAGTAAGCAATTCACAGAGAATGGAAATTGGCAAAGAAACTAATTACAGCTCACAAAGAAAAAATATCTGTTATTTTGATGAATATGTGTTTTCTTAGCATTTCTGTTATTTCCGTTGGTAATTGCAGAAAAATAGTTTTAGTGAGGACAGTTGTTATGGGTCTCTATGTATTTCTATTCTAATTTATGTATGAGGCAGTGTTCCTGGCAAATATTTTGAGATCCATCTGGAAAGAGGAAATGATAAATACTCCATAAGATAAGCTTTGTTGTTTCAACCTCTTTTCTCTTTTAAACTGTTAAATTAAAAATGTATATAATGGGCATGATGAAGCTCAGAAATTCACACTTCAGCTTTCAGTACTGAATGAGCAAAAATTTTAACTATGTTTGGAGGAAGGAAACACAAAAAAGCAAAAGAAAATGTTGTGCTGTTGGTTTGATGGATGCAGGATAGGATTAATTCAGCAAGTCTAGCAACAACCAGCTGTTTCTTTCTGGAAGGCATTAGGGACTTTCTTTGGCAGACTGCTTTTTGAAATTCTTAAAAAATTCTTCTAGGGTATCATGCAGTTCAAGAGCCTACTGTTGTCCCAGCTGTTAGGATGAGGAGATTGATGGGATCCAAGGAATGTAAAAACAGAAAAAATAATATATAAGAAGGTCTGTTTTAAGACAAAATTATATAGACTTTTGACCATGAATTTGCAAATAAATTCCACAATTTATTCTATAATGAGTTAAAATCTTGCTTGCTACTTGCTTGGTACACATTTCAAATTTAAAACACATTTGTCCATTCAAATATTGCAATAAACGTTGCTTGAGACCACAGGGGCCACCTGAAGTCTCTGACCAGTCACAGAGCTGCCAAAATAAATGAAACACAACAAAATTAAATTTGTAGTTGCAATAGACTAACATTTATCTTAAAGGCAGTTCCTTGAGATAGAAAGACACTAATCAGAAGGAGTAAAACAGATTAGTAAGAAATGTATGGAGATTCTTAAGTTGATAATAGGGACATTAAAGATTTTTTCCTCCCTAATTTTATAGGGGATTTCCCATCTCTTGACGTAGGTGGATAATTATTGATATCCTTATTTATCAGCTAACATCAGGGTTGTAGGAAGGAGATTTACCTCAGTTAGGTAGGCATAAGTTGGAAAGGAGAGTTGAAAATTAAAGGGTATGTATATAATAAGTACACAGAAGAGAAAATCGTCTATGAAATAATTTGCCTTGATGATGGTACAAAAATGAGAGCCCGAAGTGGCATGAGGAACCCACCATCTAGAGAATGAGGTGCTGTCTAAGGTCTTCCCTGTTGCTGAAGTGACACTGACCAAAGAGAGCTTGCTGGTGTTGCAAGAAATGGGGACCCAACTGGAGGCTTTCAAACTACATCAGTATGACTTACAGTAGAGCCAGGCAGGTCACCAGGATTCATAATTATTTTTGGAATAGGTAACATGAAAAAAATGGATGAGCAAAGGAGCTCTGGTTCCTGCGAAGTTTTCATGGCTTCACATGTGCACCTCTCCCCTCCTCAGAGATGTGGAAGGTGGCAGATTGGACCCAGCAGGGAGGTCCTCCTGCCCAGAGGCCCTGGCCCTCTCCACCAGTCCTTGTGAATATGGCTCACCTGGGACTGTGCACCCTTGCTTAGTCTCGCATCTCTACCTCTCCAGACACTGAGGGCAATTTTCAAGGTTATTCTTGTCCTTAAAGGTGAGACAGTCACAAAAGGATCAAAGCAATTTCCCAGGAGTCCTTCCATAAGCACTGATCTTGACCCTTTGGGGGCTGCAGGAAAATGAGCCAATTGTGGCTGCTATTGTATAGTATTTTACTATAATGCAGTTTTTCTTTTTAATGTTAAGATCATCTTGATGATAGACAGTAAACTATTGTTTTATTAAGCAAGAAGTCTTCACTATAACCATTTTCTGTGACTAGGAGGAGTGGCTCACTGACCTGCCTGTGATTAGTGACAGAGCCAGGACTGGAGTCAAAGAATCAGCTCACAACGTCAGAATATTGACTCCCAGGTGAAAATCGGGATGGCCACATCTCTCAAGGTTCATGTTTTCATTTTAGACAGGCACGCATCACAATGAGCCCAGATCTGTTTTAGCGCCCGATTCTCACCCTTCGGGCCTTAAACTCCACCTATGAACTTGTCTGGCCTCTGGTCATCATGTAACCACAGGCTGGAGCTGACTCTGCCTCCTTCTTGAATCTGTTTTCCCCAGCCTGGGCCTTCCCCAAAGGTCTGTCCTGACTCCACAGACCCCTGGCCTGGAATTCATGACCTGCTTCTGTTTTGATCTTTTGCTCTATCCCTTAGTGATTACTTCTCACCTGTTATCTGTACCAAGTTTGGTTTTGTTTTGGATTTTTTTCCAATATTTTTAATTAATTTAATTTTATTGAAGGAACATTACATCATAACATTGCATAGGCTTAATATATGTATGATTGCAAATAATATCTGTATATAATAATATATACATAATAATTCATATAATGTTATGTTCACCACCACCATTTCAGTTCTTCCTTCGCCATGCACCAGTATTTATGTCATTTATTCAACATGGATTGAGCACTTCCTAGATGGAGACACATGTTAATTGTGAGGATTCAGAAACAAAGACAATCAGAACCCTGCCTTCATGAGGTTTATACTCTTTTGGGTATGACTGATGTTGGACAAGGGTGATAAATTATGACTGCCATCACATGAGGATGACAGATCCGAAGAGAGTTGATTTAGATGAAGGAACAGAACTCAGCCAAGGTTACCTGAGAGACTTTCAGGTGACACTTTCACTTGCCCACCAGATTGGAATTTGCACTCCAATGTCTGGTTCAGCTTTCCCAGCTTCTCTCTCCTTGAGGGTCTGGCCTGTCCCCTCACTCTGTGTAGTGAATCACAGACCACTTTCATACCACAACACAGCAAATATAATATTTCTAACAAACACATTTCTGTTTGTAGTGTATTTTTAAGTACAATGAATATTTTTCCGTTTTTTTCCCTTTAATTCATACCTATCCAAGAATGGCATAACCTTTATAAATGATAATCTACTAGAAGTGGGTATTGTACGAACAAGTCATCTTGTTAGAGTTTTTGGGAGAAACCGAACGAGCACTCTTTGGAAGTATTTTAGGCAGATTTATTACACGCATGATCTCAGCTGGGATTTCTTCCCCAAAGAGCTGAACCCCGAGTTCTAGTTAGAACATGCTTATATAGGCTAGAGCAAGGCAGGAAGAGAGGGATGTAAATTAGGGGAAGGAGTTTCAAGCGTGGGAAGTTCTTTGTCTGCTGGCAAGCAAGCTCAGGTTACAGGAGGTGTCATGGCTTTTCTTTATAGTTGCTGGAGGTGGTAGGTAGGCCCCTCCACAATCTTACTAGCAAATTGATGCACAAGGCTTAGCTGAGCATAAAATGAAGCATGAGAGAAGATATTCCTAATTAACTCTGTTAATTGATTTTTAAAATGCAGTTCACCCATCTTCACTAAATTTCAGCATGAACCCATTCGTGGGTTTCAAGAGGCACTTAAAGAATCTATTCTGCACCCTCTGTATCTTGTGTGGGTTGGGTTGAGTGAGGAGAGTTTCAATGTCCAGAGTTCCCCAGTTCCTTGAGTAACTTGGAAACTTCTGGAATCTGTGGTGGTTATGTAAAGGCTCAGTAAAGGAGCATCACTGCCAATCCCAACACATTACTACCAGGAGCAGGGGAGCCACTGTGGGTGACGCTTAGGCAGGGGTAGAAGAACCCATGCTAAGAAGACAATCTAGAGTGACAGTGCAAAACTGGAGTTCGGACTTGGGGCCAAAGACAAGGAAGAGCCTGATTATATTACATATGTTAGGGTTCTCTTCCTCTTCCACTGAAAACAAAGAAGCAAAAAACTTCTCAATCATCAGAAATCCATTTCTTAGCTGCCATTTCTGCTTAGCACAATGTTTTATATCCTTTAAAATGTTCATGTGATTACAGAATGGAGTCCAATTCATGTTTAATTCTTTAAAACACATCTTTTCCTTTAAAAGTATATATGTAAAAGAACCATATGCATGAACATATTAATTACAGTGACTATTTCCAGGGTCTGAGTAAAAAGAAGCATTTATGTTGATAGTGTATGTAACAGAACATCCAGGCCTAGAAATATCCCTGATTACTAAAGTAATATCTTCTGCTGCAACAAGAATATAACTCAAAGAGTAAATTCCCATAACCGCACACCCCATCCAGATTACATTTCCGAGGTTAAACTGAGGTTACACAATATATATTGTCAGTCATCCTACTTAGCCTGTGATTGAATCAACCAAAATGTTGAGCCACATTCTCTGGCTCTGATCTGAATTAATTTGGAAACTCCCAAGTACTTCCAGTTGGGCTCTCTGGAGAAGCAAACCTCATATAATCATTCCTTATTCACTTACAGTAATATCTCTTGTCGTCAGTTCCTTAGTTGAAAAACTGGAATCAGTTATATGAATAACATGCCATACATCACACACAGAGGCCACCAAGCCCCAGATGCCAAATACTGTACAACAGTAAATATAACAAATCATGTCTGAACCAGGAGAGAGAGCTATTGCACATCCTTCGGTAACCTGGGGCCTTGAAGAACATTTCAGAGACAAAGGAGGGCATGTCTTGGGAATGATAAACCAGTCAGCACCTCGTATCTAACTCAGATTAAACAGAATCAGACCACTGTTTCAGATTTCTTGCCAATTATTTTTCCTCCTCTAAAGTAAGACAGACTCCATGACATGCCAAAAGTATGCTTAAATCAGTATACAATGTCCAGAGATGAAGATATTTCACTATTGTTAACTCTGAATTACAAACATTAAGACTAGTGATTTTTTAGCCAATTTAAAAAAAATGCTCTGAGCAACTAAAATGCTTTTACTAATAATTAAAAACAAAACAAAACAGAAAAGCACCAATATCTAAGGATGTCAGATCAGGATAAGAGCCTAAGAGTGAATGGGAACTCTGTTTCTGCTGCTTCATCTAGGTTTAAGTAGAGGGAAAAAAAATCAGAAAAAGCTAAGGTGTAAAGAGAGACCAGTAACATGAGTTTTTACCATATCATTGCATACTCCTTTGATTTCTCCAAATGTTAATAAGCATGGAAATTAAAATGCTATATTCCCAATGGCTAATTGGGGTTTTTTGTTAGCAGTGTTTGGTCAGAAGCAAAAAACCCATAAACATTTTGGAAATGCCACCAATCAGGGATATCACTACATAACACATCTGAGTCCCTGAATGATAGTAACAGAAGAATAATAGTTATTCTTCACCAGAAAATAATACCAAAATGTGAGCTCCTGAGCACTGATACCTTCAGAGGCAGCAGCACTGACTCTAGTGCTAACCAAGAATCCTATACTCGACATTTATCAGGCACCTCCTAGTTGCCTGCTTCACCCAGGGTAGTTTATTTAATCCCTGCAGCGACTGTTTGCTTGTGTTCCCCAGGAAGCAGACAGCAAAAGGAGATCAGCTCTACAAGAGATCTATGGGGAAAACAGATTTGAGGGGAAATTGGAGGGAGCTGGGGAGGTCACAGTGCTGGTCTAACTGCTGTAGAAAGAATGGGAGGAGCAGAAGGTCGGGTGGAGGCATCTTAGACTATCATGAGGTTTCAAGAAAGCCTATGTCCTTCTTGAGTCAACACTGTCCATCAAAGAGTCCACATCAACCAAGAACAAGCATCCTTCCTACCCTTGTCCCACTCTATCACTCGGTTAGAGCAGTAGTAGGAACATGGCAATGTGTCAGCGAATAGCAGCTGGGACCATCTGCCAATGACAATGTTAGTCAGATCTGAGAAGAACCGTTCACGTCCTCCTGTCTGGGTCCCATCAGCAAAGAGAAAGCACACAGTAAGGTAAACAGGAGAGATTTACTAAAAGAATAATTGCACTTTGAAAAGGAGGGATTATACCAAAGACCCTATACATTGTGCCTAGGGTTTAGGGAGAGAACCAAAACAGGCACAGACTCTAACAGGTGCTTCCCCAGGCCGGGGTTCCTACTTCTCTGAGGCTGTGTAGTTCTGCTCCTTGGCCTGCCATCACCAGACAGGCCAGGGCAGCCCTCTGGATGCACACAGAGGGCAGGCAATCAGCAATGACTGGAGTGGTGTGCAGGGAAGGAAGTCTTCTCGCATAGGTGAGCCACACCTGGACCTGCAGGGGCAATCGGGGTGTCAGTCTGAGCAGGAGGCCTTCAGGACACTAGTGAAGGGAATGGAGGGAAGGTGATCGCGAGGCCAGGAGAAGGTTTTGGGCACTAGACACAGTTCTAGCCACTGGATTTCTCATTCTTACCCCCAAAGGACCCATTGTGCAGCAGGCGATCCTTCCTCCTGAACTATCATCTCTACCCCCCAGAAAGTTCAGCATCCAACTTACTGTGGAGAGAAGCTTAAAGGAATGCTGTCCATTAAGATAGAACATTATGGAAGGTGAGCTTGGATCTGAGCTGCATTGATAACTGGAACACACGTCACCTCCATCACCCCAGGAAGTTAGTACTTGTACTGTTCCTTTGTAAAAAGAAGAAAACAGGCTCGGGAAAGTTAAATAATTTGCTCAAGTCCACAGATACGGCAAGAGGAGGAGGTGGAGTTCTAACCTACCTCCTGATCCCAGAACTCATGTTCTTAACCATAACTCTACAGTAATATGATTCAACACAAGAGATTCTAGGCTCCTCTGTAAAGCCCCTGTTTATGCCAGGAAGCTTTTCTAATAAGCTTTGGGATTTGTAAGTATAGCATCAAAATAATTATGGGATTTTATTGTAGCCTTGAGAAGATATCTTTCCCTTACACTCTGTTATAGGTTGAGAGAGTGCAGAGATAAATGCTTCAGCATATGTGTAGAAAATAAACCAAACTGACATAAAAGGAACAAAGATGACCAACAATGGGGACAGTGTCCACATGGAGCTGTTCAAGGTACTGTGGTCATTCATAATCAGGGAGAAGTGGGAAAATGTGAAGATTTAATAGGTACAGTTTCTCTCAGTTGAGAGATTCCATAATTTGTCTCTCCTTTCCCTAAGGTCTGGGTCTGAGGAAATGAGCTTGCAATAAAACCAGAACGATTTCTGCCAAGTATAGGAAGAAGTTCTTAACCATTACGATGATGAAACACTAGTATAAAATTGCTTGTGAAGTGTTAAAGTCTTCACACCAGAGACAGTAAAAAATAAAATCAAAACTATCTATCATGAATGATTTAGACATGCCTCAAGATGAAAACAGCTGTTTCTCCAGACCCTTCTGCGCCCCAGATTTTCTACATGCTTTCAGCATCTTTAATTTTATTTGTCACCAGAGGTGAATACCTTCCAAGAACAATGGATCAACAAGAATACTATTAATAAGAGTTTACATTTTTTTCATGTTCACATTCATCAAATACTTTATGCATACTAGCTCTCATTTTGCTGTTCTGCAAGAAAGTGTTATTTCTAGTTTATAGATTCTGAGGCACAGAGAAGTCAAGTAATCTTATCAAAGATCACAGAGCAAAGAAATAGAATTCTAAGCCAGGACTGCCTCTGTACAAGACTGCTACTCTCCTGGATAAATCAAGTCTTTTCCCTCTTTCAGCAAATTATAGAATAGCAACCCTTGGTGGCTGACCCTTCACTCCCCAAAACTCGCCAGGACAGCCTCAAAGTTTGCTAATTTATGCAAGCAAATTAACACTGCCTGCCTAAGAAATGAACAAATAAACAGGCCACAAAGTTGAAGGAAAAGACAGACCACAAAATAGAAACTGATAAATAAAATAGAAGTGAAAGGTTAAAGAATATAGAATATATCATATCTTCACTATCCTATTCTCATGAAGTAGCAAAGAATTGACTCAGTTCAAAAACTAATATTAAGGTATTGAATAAATAATACAGCCCTAGTCGAACTTAAATTGTCTCCTGTTATTTTTGCAAGGGGAAAGTGTGAAAACTGAACAACTGCATTCATTCATTGCTTTTTCCATGTGCTTGCAAAAATGGAGCCATCTGAAATAATCCCATTTATTTCTCTTAGGGATTGAGTTACTGTGTTTTGATAACTCATGATTTTTCTTAGTCCCTTGTGGTTTATCTTCTGCATCTGAGGTCACAGAAAGAAGATTCCTTGAACACAGGTGCCTCACTGGAATAACCTTACTAGTGAGCGCAAAATATGATGGCTGATATTTTTCCCAAGACATGGGACTCACCATGACCTCTTCAGCTGCACCACTGACCAGCAAAATATCCCTATTATTCTCTGTCTAATAGCTTCCAGCAGCATGTTCCTTACAAGAGCTCTCCATGAAATTTATTCCCTCAAATACTCTATTTACTTTGGAAGGTTTCTATGTAATACTCCTAAATGTTCAACCAACAAAGTATCATCTGTATTGTGTGCTTCTTTCAACGTTAAAATAAGTAAATTATGTGATTTTGATATCAAGATGAATTAAGGACTTTCCCTGTTCAAGAAGTTCACAGAGTAGTAGAAAAGATCAGAATGACAAAAGCCACATGTGATGTGGGGCTCTGATGAAAAAGTCCAGGGACTTGTGTGTAAGTAGAAAAAAGGCACCTAGTCTCCAATACAGAGCACACTCTCCAGAGACTGCAGATTGAGAACCTTCTGCCTTGGTCAAATAGTATAGACTTCATGGCTTAAACGATAGCCATTAATTTCTCACAACTCTGTAGTCTGGGATTCTGAGATCAGGTACCAGTAGGTCTTCAGAGAGAGCTCACTTTCTAGCTTCCGGACAACCACTTTATTGCTATGTCTCCATAAAACAGAGAAAAGGAGAGAGAGAGAGAAAAGTACTAAATTTTTTTGGAACCAAAAAGACCTTGAATATTCACATACATACTCAAAAAAAGAAGAAAAATGGGAAATCACAGTCCTCAACTTCAAACTATACTACAGAGCAATTGCCATCAAAATAATAAGATATTGAAACAAAAGCAAGCAGACTAGTGGAATAAAATTGAAAAGTCCAGAAATTGAGAACACACCTATATGACAAAGGAGTAAAGAACGTACAATGAAAGAAGGAAAGGCTATTTGACGAAAGTTGCTGAAAAAGCTGGACAGTCACCTTTAAAGAATGAAGGCAGATTATTTATAAATGCCACACAAAAAGATTAATTCAGAATCAAATACCTGAATGCAAAACCAGAACCAGAAAATAAATAGAGAAAAATGTAGGGAAAATGATCCATGGCATCAGCCTCAAAGATGCTTTGGGGGAACCACCTACAACAAAGAAAATAAGAATAAAACTAAAAAATGGAGACTATGTCAAGCTAAAAAGTTTCTGTACACTAAAAGAAACCACCATGAAAAGAAAAAACCCCACTGAATAGAAGATTTTTGTACAGAAAATGTCAGACAAGAACACAATTTCCAAATATAGAGACCTCAACAACAAAAATGTAATAACCCACTCAAAAAATGGATGGAAGAGCTAAATAGACGTATTTCTAGAGAAAACACAAATGGCCTACAGATATAAAAAATGTTCTATATCACTCATCACCAGAAAAATGCAAATAAAAATTCAATGAGCTATTACCTCACACCACTGAGAATGACCGATATCAGAAAGACTGGAAACAATAGTGTTAGATTGGATGTGGACAAAAAGGAATCCTACTACACTGTTGGCAGAAGTGTGAATTAGTGCAAATGCAATCTCTTTGGAAAATAGTATGGAAAGTCCTCAAAATGATAAAGTTAGGTCTACCATATGATCCAACCATCTCACTACTAAGCATATACTCTGGTAAAATGAAAGATAATATAGATAGATAGAGAGATAGATATTCCTGTGTTCACAACGGCACAATTCACAACAACCAAAACATGGGGAAAAAACTTGAATGTCTATCAACAAACAACTGGATAAAGAAACTGGTGTGTATATATACACTCAATAGAATTCTGTGCAGCTGTTAAAAAAAGATTAAATTGTGCCTTTTGCAACATTGTGGCTGGAACTGGAAGTAACTCTGCTAACCAAAATAAGCTATAAAGAAAAATAGAAGCACAGGATGGTTTCACTCACATGTGGAATATAAAGAAACAAAGCAAACAGACAAATGTCAACAAAATACACAGGATGCAAGATTGTGCCTGTGGGAGAGAGAGGGAAAAGGGAAAGGAAGAAGTTAATTAGCTGATGGTAAAAGACTCTAGGACTCTGGTGGTGGATGTAGTATGAAAGGCACATAGACAGAGAAGCAAATTAAATATCTTAAAAGGCACAAAGCAATGTGAAATATTAAAAAACAATTAAAAATAAAATAATTATTAGCAAAAAGATTAAAGTATTTATTGTAAAAATATGAAACACTGGTTGTTTTCAGAGTATCTTTAACCATTTTAAAGTCTAGCTTCCCAAAGTATTATATACCCAAAGTTTAATATTCCCATTCTGTAAGCAAATTTTCTGACACGTCGCTTTACATAGCCACCTGAAAGCATGCAGTCAATGATTGCTTAGAAGGTATTTGATTAGACTATTTACTATTTATGTTGTTTCAGAGATAAACAATAAGATATTCACTACCACTAAGGACTAATCAGAGGATACAGGGGATAAGAAAAAGTCTACTCTTATTACATATATAACCTAATTGAAAAGAACATGGGAGATTTGTAAAACTTCATGGATATCTGATGTGATGAAGCATTAAATTTAAGTTAGCATGGTTTACCAATATTAATTGTCACAATTAGAGTAATCTGGCTAAAAACAAATTTCACGGTAATCTTGGTGCTATTATTACAATCACAATTTTTAAGTCTACTTTAACATAAATTATTTTGAATTGTGTCAGCTCCATGATGAAGCAATTAATATTTTCTGTTGGAATAAAGAAAACACAATGAATTCCATCTTCCATACTTTTTACTATTAGATTCTGAACAACTGACCAGAAAATATGCTACTGCTAATGAGTCCATATGCATATTATAAACTGTACTTCTAACCTAGATAAAGAGAATCCAGCTTTTCTTTCCCTACAAAGGAGATGACCAGATGTTCTGCAAGATCTTCTGTCCTTGCAAGGATGCTCTCTCTCAACACTGTCTTTCAATGTCATCCCTGAGTACAGATCAATGCAGTCACCATCTGTTTTAAGTTAACATTCATATTTTGACCCAATCCATCCATGAACCAAGGCTGGGCCTCTTCTTTCTCTGTTAGTTACTCATAAGAAATCCCTTATTGGGCAACGGGTTTAAAGTGAGGGATAAACAATGGTATAGCACTGATCTATGACATGAAGTCTGGCTACCTGTTTAGTCAATGTCTAGGAGCATAGCTAATTGCTGTCCAAGATCAAAAACTTTATACTTTGACTACCTGGAACTTACCCGCATCTCTTCATCAAAAAGTCTACAATTGCCTGTTATACAGGGCATAGCCAAGATCTAGAACCTCTGTGGTGATACTCTCATTGGGAATGGCCATAAATGCCACACACATCCTTTTCTATCTCTGATAACTTGACAGTGATAGGCTAACTTGGCAAGGCCATATGGCCCAAGGGGTGAGGCTGTGTGTCTTACAGTTTGTACCTGCTGCCTATCCCCTTGTTTTATCCATACTCAGAGATGGCAGCCTCTGTGCCCCTGCATATGGGTTGGAATAATTTTCTTGAGTGTGGAATATGCTCTCCTAGAACATTATGAGTCCTAATTGGCACTGTAAATCCTTCTATAACTGGGAGGCGCAAGGTGCACTAAATCTCTGCTCATATTGTGGTCTAAAGTTCTGATCATGTAGGAGTGACCTCTGAGCTCTGTATTCTGTTCCTTTGATCTATCAGTCATTTCTGACCTAACTCCACACAGTTCTAACTACTGTGAATTTGTGGTCTTTATTTCTACTAACATAAGTCTTCCTACATTCTTCTTTCAACCACTATTACACTATATTGTACCCTTTACATTTCTAAAGTTTAGACCCAGCTTATCAAGTTACAACACACATACACAGTCGTCATTGTGATTGAATTTGCTTTTACTCAGATAACTTTTGTAATAATTGATGTTTTTAAATATTGAGGCTTCTATATAAGTGGAATATTTTTTAAATTGCATATTATATCATTTTTCTAAGTAATATAATTTCTTTTCCTTTTTTCCTAAAGAACGGTACAGGCAGGAATGAAGGCAAGCAGGTAGGCAGGCAGGAAAAAGCATTTATTTATTTTATTTAGTTGTTCATCATGACTGCTCCCCCTGGTCCCAGGTCTCAAACCTGCATCCTTGAAATGAATATGAATTATGTCTGGTGACCTTATTCACTAGGCCACCAGGGCACACCAGATAATACAATTTCTGTGTAGAGATGTTACACATATTTTTGTTAGTTTTACTCCCAAGCATTAAATAGTTTGTATTATTGGAAATTATATTTTTGATATTTTTACTGCTTATTGCCATTATGCAGAAATGTAATAACTTTTTAAATATTGACCTGCATCTGGAATCTTATTAAATTTAATTAATTCTAATGATTTTTATCTCAATTATTTTTAACCATCATGTACACAATCATATAATCTGTGAATAGTTATTATTTCCTTTCTAGTCATGGCACTTTCAGTTCATTAATTAAATTAGTTATTGATTGATCCTACTGCACTTCACAGAACCTCTAATACAATGTTTCCAAAAGTGGTATAGCGCATACTTGTGTTTATCCCCAAAATGAAAATATGCATTCACAAAAGAAGATTCACACAAGAAGTTCACTGTAGATTAAATATTGGGAATAACTCAGTCATCTTAGCAGGAAAACATTTAAACATATTGTGTTCTACTCATGTGATAAAATGCTGCACAGCAATAAAGAGAAATATCTTCTTATATTCACAACTTGAGTCCATCTCAAAAACGGTATGCTAAATGAATGAAATGAGACCAAAAGACTTCATACATTATTATTTCACTTATGTAAATTTTAAGAAAACAGAAAAGTAATCTATAGGGAAAGAAATCAATATAGTGGCTACCTTTGGTGAAGCAATGAGTTGACTGGATTTTCTAAGATGAAAGATATATTGTACATATTTACTGAGATTAGTTTTGTTAATGTACACATTTACCAAAACTCACTAAACTATGCAATTAATAGATACATATTTACTCTTGATCATACCTCGATTACAGAAAAAGAAAAAAAGACTAGAAGGTGGAAGAAAGAGACAGAGGGAGGGAGAATTCTTGAAAGAAGCATGATGAAAACAAAAACAGGTTGGTATGTTTAAAACAAATTTCTATCCATCTTTTTAAAGTATTGTGGTCTTGGAAAGGGGGAGAATTTAGATGAAAAAATGAACCAGGAGCTCATGGACTTCCCCTTCACAGAGGAAATCTCACATATGGACTCAAGGGGTTTATGTACCTTTTGCATTTAACATGAAACCTGGTGTGTGATATTTTCCATGATATAAGGCAAACATCTGATTTTTCAAAGTGCTATGTATCTAAACATTTGAAGCATTATTCCCTTAAGGAGAGATTGCTGACCACTAGGAGAGATTAGATTAGACATGGGAAATGTCTTTCCTGACAGATCTTTACTAATAGTCTATGTATTAGATAATATTTTTAATTAATGCTCAATTTCTTGAACTAATTGTTGGTGTTGTGGTTATATAAGAAAATGTCCTTATTCTTAGTAGGTATATACTGTAGTACTTATGTGTATAGTCTCATAGTGTCTTCAATTCAGTTAAATGGTATACAAGAGCAATGTATATATGTATGAGAAGAGACAGAGAGAGAGAGAGAGAGAGAGAGAGAGAGAGAGAGAGAGAGAGAGAGAGAGGAGAGAGAGAGAGAGAGAGAGAGAGAGAGAGAGAGAGAGAGAATGCAAAAATTAAATGTGGCAGAAAGTTCAATTTTCAACTATTATTCTAAAATTTCAGACCCCTCTTACATTTTTCCAAAATACCACTAAAAGTGTTAAAACTGTGCTACCAAAGTTATTAAAGGGGAAAAAAAGTAAATCAAGATTTTCAAACCCAGATGCATAAATATAGAGGCAACAGATTATATACTTCCCAAAAGCCTTTTTGCTAGAGATGACAGTGGAGCCCTCATTGTGGTGTTGATTAGCGTTTTTCTGCTGACTAGTGATTCTGAATACATTTTTATATGCCTGTTTATGGTGATGGTGCCATATATATATTCATGCCTAAACTCATCAAGTGTATACATTAAATATGTGCATTTTATGTGTTAAGTATGACTCAAAAAAGCTGAAAAATAGGGAAGAATAAGTTTCATCCAGCTAAGATGAAAAGAGAGACTGTGATAAAGGGAATGGCTGTGAATAACTGAAATATTATTTGACTATTAAATATAATAAGTCAGAATATTAGAGTTACAAAATAAAATATAAATGTTATAATCCTAATATGGAAGAAATATAGATAAAACTGTTGGCATACACTGGTAGCTTAGCAATCAGTATGCCTGTTGCAGTTCACATACATTCCAAGGACCTGGGTTCAAGGCCAGGGCCTGGAGCAACAACCAAGATGAACTGAAAAACATAAATACAAATGCATCTAAAAACATTTGAGAAGAGACTGAAAAAGAAAATAGAAGGTAACATAGATACACTGATTTCATGTTTAATATATGAGATTACAGAGAGACAAAATAAAAAATAAACTAAAAATAAATGACAGAAAAGATAGTGAGAAAATAATTGACATCTACTAATTTTATCATTGTCCATGTAAGAGTCACTGTATTAGCACATTTTTTAAATTTAGATCATCTAAGTAGACACAGAGAAAGTAATTTGAAGATTTTAGAATGAGTCATAATTAAAACTTGCAATTAGGAATAGAAGAGAATTTCTTCACCTAATAAAAAAATGAATCTAATAAAAAACTTAGAATAATAATTCTAAATCAGAAAATACTCTAAATGTTCTTTTTAAATTATGTGCAAAGTAGAAATGGCCACTAACACTATTACTACTCACCTTGCAATAGAGCTTCTAGTCATTCCAAAGGCAACCATAATAATCATCATAATTTAAAGGTATAAGGATTGAAAAAGGGGATAAAAATGTAATTACCTATGGAAAGTCTGACTGACTAAAAACAGGAGATTTCAGCAAAGTGGGAAAACATAAATTCTGCATATAAAAGTAAATTGCATTTCTACACATCAGCAATTAACAATTGGAGGACATGATTTTAAAAGATACTATTTTACAGCATCAATATTTATAGAATATCTAGGAATAAATCTAACAAAAGATGTTCTATACACATGTATACAAAATGTAAAACTGAACTGAGGGACAGTAAAGATTTAGCCAATGGGAGATGCCTTTATTTACAATGCGAATACTTAATACTGTATATTAATTATTTTTAAAGTGATTCATAGACAATTTAACTCAGAAAAATTCAAACGTGTTTATCTTGAAATAATGACTTTTGCTTTTAAATGTTCAATGAACAGCAAAGAACTGAAAATAGACAAGATAATTTAAGAATGATGGGCATGGGGGAATAGGATGGGAAATTTAAAACTTAAAGAGCTATTACACAGCTCTAGTTTTCAACAAATTAGAATATTGGTAGTACGATAAAGAACACACAGAGGGGCAAAACAGCAAGCTCTCCAAACTGACACACAATGAAAACATTTCAATGCTATCTAATTGACAAAAGAATTAGGACAACCAAGACCTAGTGCTTCTGAGTTCTCGATGCCAGATAGCATATATATGTATATGTGTGTGTGTGTGTGTGTGTGTGTGTGTGTGTTTCTTTTCATTTTCAGTACACATGATAATACAATAAAATCAAAAATGAATTATAAATTCAGAAAACTAAGCTCTATAACCCAGAACAGATAATTTCTAGAGAAGATAATTTACTAAACTCATTTCAGGTTTTATAACAAAATGTAGACTATTTTTCATAGATAAATAAAGGAAATTGTCAAAGCAATTCTTCCCCATCTAAAAACACCAGACCCAGATGTGTTTTGGGGAATTCTACAAACCATATAGTTAATTCTAATTTACAATTTTTTAATTATTTCTGCATATAATATTAAGGAAACTTTCCAATTATTTTAAGGAAAATATTTTTCTAAATCTTCATAGCTAGATCCATAAAAATATACTGAAACAGAAATCTAGAGACCAATCTCATTTATGAAAAATACATATAAAATATACTTACCCAATAAATCATTGAATTCAATAAAATAATATTATATATAATTTAATGAGGTTTATACTAGCAATACAAGAGTGGTTAAACATTAGAAATCACTTCAATAGATGCTGGCTGTGAAAAGAGTTTATACATTTTGACATCTATTTTTCAGTTGTAAATCTTAATAAGGGACTATGTAGGAAATACATAAGTTTGTTTAATGAAGAATTACCTCCAGTAGAAGTTTGAAAATTATCTAAATATCCAATAATAAGAAATTATTGAAATAGCCTTTTCATAGCTATAAAGTAAACTACTTTAGCAACTTAAAGGAATGAAATAGCTCTAAATATTTTGTAATGGATCAATCCCCAAGATATATTGCTAAGTGAAAAGCTAAGTGCAAACCATATGAGTAAAGTAAAAAAATACATACGTAAATCTTATATAAGCATTGAATATCTCTGAATAAACAGAATTTGACAACTATGAATATACCTAGAGAGGAATACTGAGTATGAGAAAGTATGGAGTTATGAAGCAGACTTTCTTATTACATTATGCTTTTAATTTTTGTACCAGAAAAATACTAATGTGTGTTAGAATAAGAAAATATCACTTTCTTCAGTGGTAATAATCAGAGTTACAGTAACTTCTCCTGGTTTTCCCACTGCAAAACAACTGTGAAAAAATCACTTAACTTGTGCACTCTTATGACTCAGGCAACCCAAGCAACTAAGGTGCAGGCCAGGTAAATCCTACAGACTTGGGTTCAAGACCCAGACCCCAGAGTTTAAAAAAAAATTAACTGTGAAAGATAAAATTAAATAAATAAAATTAAATCTTCAGCAGAACTGATTCTATGCAAATTTATATTGTTTTGCTTTTTGAAAATGGTTTTAGATGCTTTTAACAAATGCACATAACAAATACATATATTGAGAAAATAAAAACCTATTACTCAAAATTATTATTAATGTGATGATATTACCAATCAGCTAATTTAACAAAAACCTTAAAAGGTTTTTTAAAAAAGCAATTTTTGTTCAATAGCCAATAAAACTAAATAACGTAATAGGTGTTAAGAGCCTAAGGATCTTTGATTACTGATTATCCAGAAAACATAACAAATCCTTCAATAATCAGAAACACAGTCATGAAGAGACCAGACAACCAAGACTTTGGGTCTTGATATATCAAGTAAATATTCTCAGGAGTCTTACTGATCAATTTAGAGTGAATCATCTGTGAGCAAATAAAACTAATGAGACTGTAGACACAGCATGTAGTAGATGTTTACTAAGATTTCATGTGCCCAGTGTATTAAATTTACTAGTGCTAGCTAAATGCTAAACCCCAAAACATGGAGTCTCAGAATTGGAAAAATAAGACAGTAAAGTAAAACAAACATTAATCTTTTTGTTTTCTGAACAACAGATAGATCACAAATCATAACAGTCAGTGACAACATTCAAGCTTTGCTCAAACAACTTCTTCCCACTGACAGAGTCCTTCCTCAGGGTCACTCCAGTAGGAGTACATTCACAGCTAGAACCTGGTGTACTCCTTTGAACATAGGACACATCAGACAAGGTCACTCTGTGACCATGATAAAAGTAGTCAAAACTCAAGACCATTGCATAATTTTGTCTAAGGACAGACAAAAACAAGGTCACTGTACAAATCACAAAAGTAGCAAACAGCCACTCTCCTGACTATTATAAGTGACTGCTATTTCTTTACCAATAACAACTTTGAACTCTAGTGTTCCTGCTCTGTTGATTATATCAAGCTAGCCAACGTAGAATTATCCCTGCTTCCTTAAAGCTTCCAATCCAGAAAAAAAAATCCCAGTTTTTCAAATCTTCACCCTAATAACTAAACATCTTGCTGAGATGCCCATGTTCCCTATAGTGTGTGATCTTCTTCATTTTAATGAATCCCAATTGCTCAAATACAGTATATTCTTAATTGTGTGTGTGTGCTCATTCATTCTATTTGGAAATATGTTTATCCTGAAATACAGAAGTTTGACTGAACTGGAATGAATATCTATTCATTGCATATTCATTCAATTCAACTGGAATATATGCATATTCATTCCAATTCAGTCAGACTTCTATCCTGAAATTTGAATTCATATATCCAACCACTTCTTCAATATCTCCACTATTGTGATAACAATTATTAACACCTCTCAAATTCAACAATTCCAAAACAGAAGTCCTGATATTTTCTCTCCTTTAAAAGTGGATGAGACTTGAAAAGCTCACCATATCAGTAAATGTCAGTCCCATGTTTGAAGTTGTTCAGGACAAAGGCTTGAAGTTGTCTGACTTCTGTTTGTACTCCCACATTACATTATCCCACACAAGATCCATCAGTAACCCTACTGAATCCATCTTCAACAAACATCCAGAAGGCGCACCCTAGTGGAGCAATGGTTAGATCAGTCACCTCTGAAGGAGCAAGCCACATACCCCTGAGTTCGAGTCCTGAGTCCAAGGGGAAAAAATGAATTGAACAACTAAATAAAAATAAAAATGCTTCTTCCTGCCTGCAAACCTATTTGCCATAATTTCTTCCTGTACGTTTCCTTTAAAAAACTAAAAAAAACTAAAAAAAAAAAAAAAAAAGATATCCACTCTTGCACTCTTCTATTTCCACTGTTACCATCCTGATTCTTACTATTACTATTATCTGACTTATTACAACGCCTCCTTCCCCTTCCTTACCTGCTTCTGACCTGGACTTCATTTTTCTTGGTCTTCACATACTGCCTGTATTTAGTATTTTAAAAATGAGATACATTGCTCCTCTACTCAAATCCCGGCAGTGGATTTAAAATTTAAAATTTAAAAATATAAAATTCAGTTTATATAAGTATCTGTATGATACGTGCTACTCACATACAGACACTTGCCTCTAGATACCTTTCAAGTTTTTCAAGGCTCATACTTTGAAAAAGAATTCATTTATTGATAGTATAATCATCAGATCAGAATGCAAATGCAGTTTTAGGACAAAATGTAATTGAAAAATTCTAACTGATGAGCATGATATGCAGGATTTTTAATCTACATGTTCTTATAAGAAGATGTTTGATGAATGGCTGCCAAATATAACTGTCAACTCTAGGATATGTCAGGGTCTTTGGGATTGTGGAATCCTTTCCATCTCAAATGTTTAATGAGTCATCCTCTTCCAGGAACCTGGGAGCCTCTCACCTTCCTTCTTCTGATCTTCTCCAGAATCATCCATACTCCACACCTCTGCCACAACTTCCCAGAAACAGATCAGCAAATCCTCCCAGGTTAAATTCCAGAAGGTAGAACTGACAGTTGTGTAGCATCCAGGTTTAATCTAGCAATATTGAAATAAAATTTGCCAATTACAGTCTTTTATTCAAAGCAAAGAATTGCAAAATATTCAAGTCCATATGAGCTCTCAAATATTATCCAATCCTGTTTTTTTTTTTTTTTCTTTAAAGGGTCAGATAGCAAACCTTTTATATTTTGTAGGTTATGCTGTTTCTCTAGTTGACTCTGTTGGTACAGAACAGAAGTAGACACAGATAATATATAAGTAAATAGGTGAGGCTGGGTTCCAATAAATCTGTGTTTATTTATTTTTAAAGCATTCAACTGAATTTGTTCTGTGGAATATAGTTTGAAGACCTCAGATATAAACCCACTTAATCATTACATAAATGTAAGCAAAGTAATTTGATACAAGGACAAAAGGGTAATTTAGATTCATTTTGACCAAGACACTCTCAGTATATGTTTTCATCATATAATTATTAATATGCCCATTTCACACTTGAAAGTATCATAGTTTGGATAAAAAATTATATTGTCACTCTTAACAATGCCATGTCCTTCAATTTGTGTAAATCTTTGTATTTCTGGTGTATTGACAGTGTCCCATAAATAATTCAAAATTGAGTTCGCATGTATCACAGAAAATGATAGTGCTTAAAAACTATTGAAGAGATCTATAATATTTGTTCAAAATTGTAATAGTCCAGTACTAACACATTTTCTAAACTTTAGTATACTGTATAATACCACAAAAGATTAAGCTATTGTTATGTCTTGTAAATATAATTGAACTATTCAAGAAAATTATTCAATAGTTTTATTTATACAAGCTATCATTCAAAACACTTGTAGTATCACATATTTAGAAAACTATAGACCCAATAGTTGCCAAGTTATCTTAAATTATAACTTGCAATCTAAGCTTTAACACACTGTAAAAGTTTATGTCTTTCTATTGGACACTCTTTCTTGATATTCCATTGTGGCCTTACATTTAGACATTATCACAGATGAAAGTATTTTCTAGCCTTGACTGTTAGAGCAAAGCAGTCAGCAATAGCCATTAAAGGGAAAAGGTGTTTTGTGGGTTATATTTCTTTCCTGTGCCCCTAAACTTTCCTCCAGCCTGATTCATGACTTTAGATTGACTCCAGAATCTCAAAGATACATGTATAGATATACCCACAATTAATATAAGATGTGGTTAACGCACAGTTATAGCCTGCATGCTTGTGTCCCCTAAAAATTAATATGTTAAAGCTTCACTAGAAACTGAATCTTCTGGCATCTTGATCTTGGAATTAGCCTCAAAACTATGAGAAATAAATGTCTGTTATTTAAGTCCCCAGTCTGTGGTATTCTATATAGCAACCTGACTTAACTAAGATATCCAGCATCATTGAGTTTACCACAATTTGTTCTCTGGAAGAAATAAGATGAATTTGGTCCTTAGTGATAAAGCATGAAGTTTTTTAGTTGCACATTCAATAATAATATGCCTGTGGACAATTTTGTAAATGCTTAAGAGGACTTACAGTTTTAAATATCCTTGCAATGTGTGATGAATACTAGATTTATGTTTTTAGAAGAACTTACATTTAGAGAGTAATTTTACTCCTAGATGAAATATTTTCTTTTTATAACAGATATTTTGTATAGCTTAGGGGGGACCATTCCAAATGTAAATGATAAAAGCTTATTTCACAGTTTAAAACATCCTCAACATTTTTAGCCTATCTTACTTAACTTGGGCCTTAGGCTTGCATATCATTCAATTTTCATCATCTCAGAGTAAAATTTTATCTTTTGAGACATCTGTGTAAGTGGCTGAACTGCCAAAGGACATACAATTATTCATTGTTATTGTTCCCAGTTTGAGTTGGAAAATAGGAGCAAATAGCCTTATTGAAGATCATCAGGCAGGGAATATTATGTGCTATATAATTTATGAAACTTAATAATTTATAAAATTTTATTCACATTTCCCATAGAACATTCATTTTAGCTTAGATTTCAAACTAGTTCAGAGTAAACCTAGTACTTTTGTTTAAAAGTTTCAGCTCCTCCATAGGTAAACCATGAATGCTGGTTACAATTGACTGGCCAGCACAGATCCAGAGAAATTCTTAACTACCAAAAGTTTCTACACAAGTTATCAGTGCATATGTTAGAATGCTTGTGAATCAATGAACACGACTCAATTCCTCTAGGAATTTCTGTATCTAGCTGATATGCCACAGACTAACTGTGCAGAGACTGATAAAAGGCACTAGAGACTTCTAGACTGCATATCTGTGAATTAAGGGGTAGGAAAACATGGAAGGGTTAACTGGCCCTTTTATACAACTTTTAAGCTTCAACTCCAGTAGGTCAAACTGGGCTACAACATAGTGACAACACCCTATGTTTTACACCAGCCTGAAAAAAGAACTGGATCTACTCCTAAGACTCAGAGGAAGAAAGAGCAATGAGTGGGCAGTAGTTACTGAAGAGAACTTTAGTTGAGTGAATCAATGCTGGAAGGATGCTGGAATGGAGGAAGGATGGAATCCAGCTTAGTGTGATGGAGTCAGCTAAGTATCCACTCAAAACCCAAATTCTCTCTTTATTTGAACAATGGCCAACCTATACTATGTAGTCTCCCTCTTTAGTGATGGGTGGCCATATGACTAAGTTCTCAGTGATTCAACTCCAGATTGTAAGAGTGCTGTTTTATAGATTAATCTTGAGACAGCACCTTTCTTTCTCCACTGTCTCTTTTTACCTTATTGAAAACTAGAACCAACCAGAAGGATTATTATGAGTTAGGCATGTAATTACCACCATCTCATTGATACACTTGAGACTTCCGTTTTCTCATGGGATATTAGAAAGGAAGCAATTGTTGGTTCTCTATTTCTCACAAGTTCTTCTGAATGGAAAAATGGGAGTAATTTATTGGTGAAAATGGCATGAGTCACTCTTTATGTTTGGCCTGTCTGGTGGCTCTCACACTGAACATTGTCCTCTCCTTAAGGTGTTTATCATCATTTTAGTGACTCCTGCTCCCAGCTAATAAAGGGGTCTGAGATCAAGGTCTTTGAGCAGACCTGGAAACCCATTGTTTTTTGCTTCCCCTTTTCTAGACTTGATGAGTATAACATAGGCCACCACTTATAGGGCCACCATCATCTGAGTAAGTACCTTTACACACCCAATCTTTGTACACAACCCTTTCTAGTAGCAGGGCCCCAGTCCAGACTGGAAGAGAGATGACATTCACTTTTGATCTCAGACTAAAGCATGGTCTCTATTCAATTAACTGGGTTTACTATATTATTATCACTACCTGACTTCTGGGTATTTTCTCAATTAGATTAAAACTCAGAGGAAAAAGGATGTAACTCTTTGGCACCTTTATAGGCAAAATGAGAAGACAGTTCAAAGTAATATTCCAAGGCCCATTAAACATGTATTTAATTATATTCTTCTGCTTCGAGAAACAAGAAATCTGACTCATTACGTATATGGAAATAATCATTCTGGATGATTATTTGGAATGATGTAACAACAGCATTGACTATGTAGGTCCACTAATGAATCATGTTTCCCCTCACCTGGGGTACAGTGACTGAGCTAGCCCATGCCATTTACTTTCACCATTGGAAAGTGAGTGGATATGGTAAATAGCATTGCTGTGCCACAGAACTTAAGTGATGTGATTGCCTATGCTCTGTTTCTTCTTCCAGTGACTGAAACAAGCTTATATGATAATCCGGAAAGCCACATCCTAAAGATGATGGAGCACAATATTGCTTAGAAAAGAGACAGATAACAATGCCCACTTTAAAATCTGAGTAAGAAACAAACTTTTATTGTATTAAATTATTATGCATTTTAGTCTATTTGCCAAAGCTAGCCTACCTTAATTATTAGAAATGCATAGTATTATAGCCATAATTGTATACATAGGCATTGATTCAAGGAAATAATTATGAATATGCAAAAAAGTCATGTCCAAGGATGTTAATGACAGCATTTATTTATGATAGTGAAACAACTTGAAAGCAACCTAAATGATGAGCAAAAGGCAATTAGGTAAGTAAATATCTCTATGAGAGGAAATGTTTATTTAAAATCAATTTTAGTTTTAAATCAAATGATCTAAGTTTTAAAAGTTAACACTAAGTGATTGCCACATTCCAGGCACTGTTCTAACCAATCTAACTTGTATAACACTCCTGTTATCTGCATTTTATGAACAAAGAAACAGACGCACACAGCTTAAATAACTTACCTAAACTCACATAGCCACTAAATGACAGAGATAAAATGAAAATATAATATATATGTGAAAAATGTCTAGCAGAGAAGGAAATTAAAAAGCAGAGAGTAGGCATGCCTTGGTGGAGCAGCAGTTAGGTTTGCCACCTCCAGCTGGTGCAGTCCACATACATCCCAAGGACCAAGGTTCCCATCCTGGGACTGAGGAAAACAACCAAGATGAACAAATAAAATTCTGCTTCTCTCTTCCTGCCTGTCTGCTTATTCACCTTTATTCTTGCCTATAACTTTCCTTAAAAAAAAAAAAAAATAAGAGTTAAATATACATTCTTATCTCCATTATACTGTGTGAATGGTTTGGGTCAATGGTTTGGGTCACTGATGTATTCATTCATTCATTCAACCATCCATTCAAAATATTTATTGAGGTGTACCCTTTAGGCTCCAGCAGCTAAGGAAACTAATATGCAGACCATGTAAAAACCCAAGGACATGGGACTAAGGAAAAAAATTATTTATTTAGTGCTTATGATTGTTAGGCACTGTTCTTGATCAGTCAAAAAGACTAACCTCATAGGCTTTCTATTCATATAAGAGAAATAAAGGAAACAAATACGTCAGTTTAAGAAGTGCTATGCAGTAAAGCCAGGGAAGGAGTAGACATTGAAGTGGAGCAGGGAGGATTACGCACATGAGAAAGGATCATCAGAGAAGACCTCTCTAAGAGGGTGATGGTTAGGCAGAGGTAGGGAAGCTGGTTGTGCAGAATTCTGGGGAAGGAATTTGCTCTAGGCAGAAGAAAGGACATAATCCATGAGTAGGAACAAATATAGAATGTTTGGAGAACACCAGGAAACCAAGGTGGTTATAATGGAATGCATGGACAAGAGAAAGCAAGGAGAGCATGTTTGAGGCAGGTAACTCAGTCATCACGGGACCTTACAGGAGAGGAGTTTGGATCTGTTTGGAGTAAGATGGGAAGTGCTGCAAGTTGAGTTCCTTGAGATAGACTTCCAAGGTGAAAATGTGTGAGCAGGAAGTTTCTGGGAAGGAGTCTTGAGCATCTATATCTACAGAAGAATGAAAGAAGCAGGATTTGATAGAAGGAGAAGTTGAACTATGAGGCAGCCTATCCTGCTAGAAGCTCTGCAATTAGAATGACTGGTACAATGAAGAATCCTCTGCATTAGCATCAACAGATAGAGGCTTGCTTAAAGATGACTTTGGATAGGTATCATCTTCAATAAAGGCAATTCGTAAAGAGAGACTCAGCTGAAGATTTTCAGATGCTAATAGTCAGAGTATCTGGGGAAATTAGTGGTGCAGTCCTGCAGAGGGTATCTAGGCAGCATCAGAGCCTCAACTCCAGAAAATCATTATAAGGTTTTGAGCAAGAGAGTAACATGATTGGAATCATGTTGTTAAGGTTCACTCTGGTTGTTGTGTTGAGAAATGATTGTGGGAAGAAGAGTAAATGCAGGAAGACCAGTTAGAAAGTGGTGGGAACTTTGGGGTTCTGGTCTTGCACTGTCTAGAAAATAAACCAGGGGCTCAGTATTACCCAATAATGTGGAGTCCAGGATTTACCCAGAGCAATTTTGTGGTTAGTCGTATTATATAATCAGAGCATACACTGAGGAAACCTGTTTATTCTTTTAACATGAACCAGAATGTCTTCAGAAAGTTCATAGGAGTTCTAGATCCTAGGAGTTCTCATAAGTGCCAGTTCAGAGACAGACAATACCATAATCACTTTCTAAAATTATAATAATGAAGCGGTCCAAAAAACTGATGATCTTTAAAAGAACATGAAGCACAATAGTGATTCTGCTATAACCCATTAAGAAAGTTAGAAAATAGTATGATTGGTAAGTGAAATTGATAATATAGAGCAGGAAATACCTATTTTCCTACCCTGTGAAGGAATCATCTTTGGTCCAGGCTACAGAAATCTTTACTGCTATAATGAAACAATAGGTATATATGCAAAATTCTTAACAAATATTTAATTGCAAATCATCTGATAGTTAAACTCATCCAATCACAGATTTTAGTAAATATTCTGTGACTTTGAATCTTAATATTTATCCCCTCAAGAAAGTGATTTTGAAACTTCTTTGTGCAGAGGAGCAACTTGTGTTAGAATATAAATGCAAGTTTCAGGCTACAACCCCAAATATTTGATATAGATATGGGTGTGGCTCAAACACTCAGGATGATTGTAACTGCAGTGTTTGATGGTCAGTTTCTGAGAAACTCTATCTAAGGGAACATTCAACAAAAATCAAACCAACTTTTATTCTAACATGGCTAATTGATTATTTTTTAAATTGTGCAATGATATGCAATTGTAAATGAATCTGTGATCATAGTGATAAAAAGGTTCTGAGAAAATAAAGTTGTATGTCACCCTTAACATGCCTGAGTTTAAAATATTTATCAGTCAAAATGTCCTGTAAACCCAAGTTCATAAGGTTAGAACTAGAAAGCAAACAGCTGAAAGCGACTAGTTGAAGCAAATTCCTCGACTGAATCAGGAAGATAGGTAATCGGTAATCACTTGTACTTAACACCACATCTGCTGCTTTACACAAATAAGTTTTGGTTTCACATTCAAAGTGAAAGAATAACTTAAAACCCCATGAATAATATATTAAAGAGAGAAAAGTTGTTCTATTGCAATGTCTGGAGAGTCCCTGATAAGATAAAAGGCTCTGCTCAGTGTTTATCTTGCTGGCAGGCAATAGGTAAGTGGTGAGGTGGAGTTGTAATTGACCCTAAAGTATATATGAGACAGGAAGGAGAGTATAGATTTAAAACCTTTGTAATGGAGGTAGTGTAGTAAGGAAAAAGTCCAGTCAATCTACAGTTCAAGTTATATGAAAACGTGCTTGATTCAAATATACTGATGTTAGTGAATTTGTTTGAAATTCAGCCTTTCTTTCTAGTGTTTTTAAAAAGCACAAAAATAAATTTGAGGTTAAAGCTTTAGCATCATGTCTCTCATATACACACAAAAGGAAGCAATTAATCAGATCAGCCAATTACATGCTTTATTGGCTCCTCTTGAAAACCAATGCTAAGCCTAGAACCTGAAATGTATAATAATTTGATTTTGTAATACAGTATTCTTATGAACTCTGATCAACATAAATTCTAGTCTTCTCACAGAATCATATAGAGCATTAGAGCATCCATTCGATGATTCTTATGCAAACAGATATTTAACACTTCCATCTGTCTGATGTTCTATTATCAAATATAAAAAGAGAAAGACTCTTATCTGATAAGACTGATATAAAGTCTTATATTAAGCATAAAATAGTTACTTTGAATTATCTACAAGTCAATACATAAAATAAAGCAAAAACAGCTTATATTTGACTTTAATATTTAGAGTACTTTATAAACTTATCTTGTCAACCTTTTTCTCTTGGAAAAATATTGCATTTAAGATTTTTTATTCCAAGCATGCTCAAAGTGAATGAAGAGTGGCCCAGGAAAGAAGATGTTAGGATAAATCATGTTGAGATTTACAGATAAGCCTTCAGAATCTTTAATAAGAATATTTATTAAATATGGAACTTATGCTTCCATCCTTAACAGACTACTAGCAGGTTTTCCCTCCCACCAAAACTAACTATAAAAGTAGATTAAAGGTATGATAGTTGTTTTCAGGCATTAAAAAGAAGCAGCACAAATTATGATCCTTGAGAGAGGGAAATATACTGCATGATAATCCCAATTTTCTGTCTAGTTGTATAGTCCTTCTATGGCAGCAAAGTGGAAACCAAGCAAAACAGCAGTCTCAGTGAGTTAAGATGAAGAAAACAGAGTTCTAGATTGATGAGGTTGATAGTATTTATAGGGTAGGTTATTAGAGCAGTGGGAGGAACATAGAAGATCATCCCATAAATATTCATAAGCCTTGAGTCTTTGACCAAGAACTATATTATACACCTACATCATATATTTGCAAGACAACTCTAGAAAGCTTAGCTAAGATCAAAAATCATGTACCACTGAACTGAGATGTGTGTGGTGACAGCAGAAGTTATAGAGTGCTGATAAAAATTGGTGTTGCTGTCCAGTCAGTTTGCTCACCAGAAGTCACTCCCTTGAGTAAGAGCCATGTCCCAGATCAAATTCAAAATAAAATAGATTATCCTAAAAAAGAATGTGAACAACACTACCAGGACAAAAGGGACTCACTGTCAATTTAACGGACTACCAAAAAAGCTAATACTCTTTAAAGGAAGATAATATAATATTAGCCAGACTCCATAAAAGTCAACTACACTATATAGTATACAGTAGACATACAAGTAGGTAAATACATGATGTATGACCCAAAATTAAAGGGAAAAAGAAGATGATAGAAAAGGATCCAGTCATGATCCAGATGTAATTATAATTATGTTCAAGGACTCAAAGGAAAAGATGCACATATTGAATGCATAGAGGGGAAAAATCAACAGAAAATCAGAAGCTATAAAAAAATACAGTGGAAATTATAGAATTGAAAAATACAATTCTAAAATTAAAAATGTTGACAACAGAATTCAAACAGAAAACATAAGTGTTTGAATTTAGATAGATTAATAAAATTTCTAAGAATTTATCAGAGAGAGAAAATTGAAAAAATAGATTCAGTTACTTAGAGAAACATCAAGTAATATAAATGTAATTGAAGTTCCAAAAAGTTCAGAAGAGAGGTAAAATGGGGTAAGAGAACTACTTGAAAAAATACTAGTTAAAATGATCTATATTGGATAAAAACATAAAACAGCATATCTAGTAAGCTAGAGGAGTCTAAGAAGGATAAGAGCAATGCACCTATACATATCAGAGTCAAAATACTGAGGACAAAAGACAAAAAGAATATCATTAAAGTACTGAGAGGAAAAAGGACAGCTTTAATAAGGAAAATAAAAGTAAGAACAGAGACAGACTTATTAATAGAAATGATGGAATTTAGAAAATAATAAAATTATATAATTAAGGTGCTTAAGAATGAGCCCCTATAGTCTGAACTTGATGTTCAATGAAAATATCCCTCAAAGAAGAAGATAAAATGAAAACATTTTTGGAAAGAAAAGAGCTGAAAGAATCACTAGCAGACCTGCACACTGCAAGAATGAAATTACTGCCAAGGAAATTATTTATCTCACAAAGAATTCAGAACGCTGTAAATGGTAAATATGTAGATAAGTATAAACTAATTTTTTTCAATTTCTCTAAATATTTATTGACCAATGAAAGTAATACTATAGTGAGATATACAGCATATGTAGAACGTATGATAAAATAACAAAAAAGATTCAATGAATAAAATGAAAGCACAATGTACTATTATAGACTCATAGTGTATGTGATGTGACATAAAACATATAAAATTAAACAATAACAAGCTAATGATGCTTGTTGTAAGCCATAGAGAAACCTCTTAAAAAGAAAATATTGAAATACAGTTAATATGCCAATAGAAGAATTAAACTATATTGATACAAAAAAATTCCCAACAAAAGGAAGATAGCAATAGAGGAAAAATACAAAGAACAAATGCAACAAATCAAAATCAAAATAAAAGATGGTACATATAAATTTACCTATTGGGGGCAGAAAGTTGAGCATGGACAGTTGACAGAACATCAAGGACACCAGGCCCAGAGCACCAGGCCTGGGTCACTGTGGGAAACCGCTGGGGCAGTGTGTCTGCTAACTCTTCACCCACCAAAATAAGATAGAACAGTTATGTAGTTAGAGAGCAAAGGGCAGCATAAGCAAATAGAATATAACTATAAACTTGCTTGTGTAAGCTACTTGAAGCCATGCTATGTATAAACTCAATAAATAGGTGGAGAGCAGGGTATTCAGGGCTCTCAGTCCATGAGACTGTTGGCCTCCTGACCCCATCTTCTCTATCATCTCACTCTCTCAATATCAATCTTTCTCAGTCTTTCTCAACCTCCTATGGCGCCCGGCTCCTCACCTCTGTTCCTAGGAGCAATCCTGGTATTCACTCACATCAATAATTATCTTGAATTAAAAATATTTAACATTTCAGTAACAAAGAAGAATTATAGAGTCATTTTTTAATTGTATTGAAATAACTGCACAATAATAGTAAATGAGTTTTAAGGTGTATCACAGCAAAACAACATCTGCAATATTGCATTAAATTTACCACCAAAATTCGGTTCCATCCTTCAACTTATAATGACCCCATCTATACAATCTTCCCACTCCTCTTTCCCTTTCACTCAGTCTATTTGGTTTTTAGATTGATTTTGTGTCTCGAAGAAGGAAATTTATCCAGGCAGAAATATAACCTTTGTTTGTTTCTTTCTTTTTCTTTTTTTTCCCCCTGGAAAATATTGCTACTTATGCTGAAATTGGATCTTAAAAGTGCTGGAGTTCTGACTTTCTCTTCAGGCTGTTACTTTTTTAGTCCAAAAATGTGCTATGAGGTAAGTTTAATCTTCTGATATTAGTGAGCTTGGTAATTTAATCCTAAGACAGAAACTACAAATACAACAACACTGATGGAAAAACATTAAAACTTAAGAAAAAAATCTTTATTTTCACAGTGTCAGTTCTTAAAACTGCCATACCAATGTTTAAATACATACAGGCAGCACATTAATCAAAAGTCCAAAATGTGAGATTTAGTATTTTGTAGATATATCTTAGTCTATCACATTTAAGTAGACTGTCCTGCTTTAGTATATCAAAACACATTCCTTTTTAAGTATTAATATGGTGACAAAATTTAGTGAAGAAGATAATTTGGTCCAAAAAAATGTCATCGTGATTTCAAAATATGAAAAGAAATACTGATAATAGCTAATATTTACTAAACATATACTATATATTATGGAATATACTAAGTGCTCTACATATAATATCTTATTTGTACTAAAGTGGGGAGGGAAGCAACACATTGCCATTTTAAGGGAGAGCAGAGAAATAATTGAATTGCCTATCATTAACTGACTATTCAGAAGTGGAGCCTCAATAGTTTTTGTTTGTTTGATTTTTTAAATTGACTTTATTAAAAGAATATTGCCTTTTAACCTTATCTTGGTTTGAGGTAAACATAATAGCAAAATTTACATTTGCATATAGCACAATAGGCACAATTTGCCATTTTTCCTTTCTTTTCCCTTCACTGTACAATTAATCAATAGTTATGAATGCAGAATAGCCAACACAGTGCATTGCAGTTTATAGCTATATCTTTATTCTTTTCCTCATATGCCTTTTCCCTCTTTGGAAAGGGTTCCTATGGAATTACCTGCCAAAACAAATAGATTGTGTACTAATCATTTAATTTTCATCTAGGTGAAGAGGAAGACTAAGTGAAGACAATCACTTGGAGATTGAAATCAGGGTAAAAAGTTGATTGTGGAAGTATCATGTGCAGTTCTAATGAGGTCCCTTCTGCCAGTTGAACTTCACCTTCGCAGGTGCTTATTGAAAATACCTGAAGAAGAGATGAGTCAGGGATCCAGAAGTACCATTTTCCATGCTCCAGAATATCAGATTTTGCAACTTGGCTTCTAATGTGAGCTCTGTGGATCAATGAAGTGAATTCGCAGTGACAGAAGTGTTTTTCTGTCACTTGTGTGCTGGCCAAGGGTCCATCAACCCTGCTTGCCAAGCAGAATGTCTCTATCAAGGTCGTCAAAAAAATTACTCAAGTGATTGGGTACAGAAGATTCTTACATAAGCACTTGTAGTGAACAGTGGAAATGCTGAAGGCTGATGTACACTAAACAACATTAGAGACTGGAATTTCATGCTTATAAATAGAAAATACCATATTTGTCCTACTGCTTAGTCATTTTATTGTCAAGAGAATATAGTTTAATCAGAAGAATGCAAAAGCTGCTTGGAGAAGATAAGAATTGCATTATAATTTCTTGCTACTGACTAGACTTTAATGATTCTCTCTTAGAGACTCAAATAAATGATCGCACAATTGTGCTTTGAGTTAATACAGGCACAAAATAATCATATTTCTCCAGAGTTACATGATCACTGTACAGGCAACTGAAGCATAGATATACTTGTGTAATTAATTTGTAAATAATTGTGATTCAAGTTAAGAATATTATTTGATTATAATAAGTGAGTTTAAGCACTCTAAGCAAAGAGGAATTATCACTTGCATTCTATCATTACACACTTCACAAAGTGGGGAGGTATGATGACAGGGTAATTCCTCAGTCTTTCTGCAGAGCTGACTCTGTGACTTTTAGGAAATGCTTGACTGTAAAACAAATGTCAACTTAAAAGTTCACTTTAGGGAAGAAAAATGGTCTTTTGGTATCTATCTGGCTCCATTCTTCCTGCTCACCAACTTCTATTACTCATGAGAATCCTATGCCTGCTTATTCTCAAAGAGGTACAAGAATTTAGTTCTAAATAGCTTAAGGTTTTTTTCTTGAAATTATTTCAAAACTCCTAAAAATAAAGTGAAAAGTTGGTTATTATTTAAAATTGGAGCTATAAGAAAATATTTAGAAAAAATTAGTATGACATTTCATGCACACCTTATTTTTACAAGAAAAGGATGCAATGGATAAAATGAAATCATGATGCACTGTAATAGACTCATAGTATATGTGACATGATATAACTTAATTATTAAATGACATTTGTCCATTTCTTCCAAAATATTAATGAATTTGGAAAGTTGTGCAACTATTACCACAATTAAGTTTTAGAACATTTCTATTATAGTAAATAACTTTCTTCTTTCCTTTTGGTCATTAATCCCCACTGACACCCCAGTCTCAAGCAACCACTTATCTACACACTTCTCTCTAAAGACTAGTGTTCTCTGAGAGATTTGTAAAAGCAAGTCTGCAGTGTGTAGTATTTTGTATCTATATTATCTTACTTGTGTGTATTTAAGATTCTTCCATTTTGTATAGTTTATAAGTATTTCTTTCCTTTTTATTGGCAAATAGCATTCCTCTGTATAAATATGCTGCATTTGGTTTATTCAGTCACTTGTTGATAGATATTTTGGAATGACTCCAGTTTGACTGCTATAAATAATACTGCTATGAACAATGATAAAACTTCTATGTGAACATTAGTTTTCCGTTGTTGGATAGCTATCTAGAAATAGAATTGCTGGGTTGTATGCTTATTTATGCTTAGTTTTATACCAAACTGATTTCCAATGTGACTGAACAATTTTCCATGCCCATTAGCAATGTATGAATGCTCTATACTTCCACATTTTCAGCAATTGTTGGTATTGTTAGTCTTTCTTAAGATAGTCATTGGCATGGGTGCATGGTAGCATCACATTTTGGTGTAAAAGTGCATTTCCCTAATCACAAATGATATTGAGCATCTTTTCATGTATTGTCTCACTATTTTTGTACCTTCTGCTATAAAAATAACTGTTCTCATCTTATGACCTTTTAAAACCTGAATTGTATTACTGAAATGGTGAGACGGAACATACTTGTCTTTATATATTCTGGATACATATCCTTTACCTGATAGAAGATAGGCAAATTTTCTCTCCCAGTCCCTGCAATGTCTTTTCACTTTCTTCATGAGAACTTTTAAAAAGCAAAAGCTGCCAATTTTGATGAAGTACAACATATAGGTTTTCTTTTACACAGATTGTGCTTAGCTTTTCATAGCTAAGATATCTTTGTCTAACCTGAGGGCATAAAGATTTTCTTATATATTTTCTCCTAGAAGTTTTAGATTTTCCATTTAGGTCTTGAATTCGTTTTCAGCTCATTTTTTGTTTGTATTAAGGAAAATAAAGTCTAAATTGGGTTTTCTTATATTTTTATTTTTCCTAGATTAATTTGCAAAAAAAATACTCTCTTCTTTATTGAAATATCTTTTGCACATTTCTCAAAATTCAACTGTCCAACCCCAGAATAGCCAAAGAAGTCTTAAAAAAAGGAAATACCCATATTAAATCCTAGTATGTAGCATAACAGGTTAAGTTCACATCTGTTCCTACTTTTGGTATTTGTCATCAAATATGGATGTTTTGGCCATTATTTCTTCAAATATTTTCTTTATCTCTTTCTCTTCTTCCTCTGGGACTCCCATTATGCATATGTTGATGAATATGATATCGTCCTACATATACTGAATTTGTCTTTTCTTATTATTTCTCTGTGTTCCATAAATTGGATAAACTTGATTGCTATGTCTGTGAAATTGATGATCCTTTCTCTTGCCATTTTTATGTTACTGTTAAATATATTTAGTACATGTTTTTATTAGTTAATATATTTAATTCCATGATTTATCTTTTTAAAAGTCTTATTGGTTTTTAATTTGTTGATTCATTGTCTTATTTTACTTTAATTATTTTAAATGTGGTTTCCTTTCACTCATTGAACATATTTATAATAGCTGCCTATATTGTAGTCTACTAAATATAACATCTGGGTTTACTTCATTAGTAATGTCAGCTTTGTTCCCTGAATATGGATCATACTTTCCTGTCTCGATGCATGATTCTATATAATATTTTGCTGAATATTAACCAATTCAGATAATAAATATATTGCTTATTTGTATGTGTGAGAGAGTTGTTGCCTGATTTTTTTTTTTTTTTAATTTGGCTCAGTTTGGCTTTATTCACTTTGTCTGAACTTAATCTACCCATTTATGTCCACAGTGACAAACAACTGCTGTCTGTATTATTTTTAATTTTTTTAATTTTTACTTCTTGGCCTGACTTCTAGGGCTTTTCCATGTTTCTCTATGGCTTAGTAATCAACCAACAATTGGTTAAAAGCTGTGATGAGAAATGCTAGATCAATGACACCTCACCCTGTGCCAATCTATGTATGTTAGATTCAAAGTTCAAGCATTTTTGTTAGCTGGCTTCTACTCTCTGCTGGGCCTTTCTCATATCTTCTTTTAGCATGCATTCAGTCTTCTGAAAAATAAGGTATGTGTGGAGAATTTGAACTTTCTCAGACCCCACATGAATATCCTCCCAATCAGCTAGGTCATAAGAAGATAGTGTGTATCACCTCCACGGCTCCTTCAGGTTCAAGATCACCTTTTTAAATACAGGAAAAGTATGCAGTTCCTCCAAAGACTATGAACTCAGGTTAGTACTGTTTCTTTCCTCCCAGGTGTGCTATTTTACTGGCAATGGCACTGGGTGTGAGTGTGGGTTCCATCATGGTAGAACTGCTATACCTACCAGCCTGGGGTGGGTGGACAGCAGCAACCTAAACAAGATTGCTCAAAATATACACTTTTCAGTATTGAAATTCAGTACTGAAGTTCAGTATTGAAATTCGTTATTAATAAATACAATTTAATTTGCTTGATTTTGGTTAATTTTTCACTCAGAGATTTTTTTGACAGTTTTGTCATTTTGTCATTGCTTTTGGTAAAAAACAAAAAACTTTCCAACTGTATTACTAAGACTTCTCATGTTCAGTATGTTTTTAGCTCTCTACTTTATTTTCTCTTGCCCTACCAGTCCTCCTATCCTTCATCTTTTGTTTTCTTAATGTTTTCTAGTATCTCAGCTTCTATTTTCTGCATTTTACTGTATTTCTCTGGAAAGTTCTGGAATAAAGGGAAGAAAGTCCTCTGTGGATGTCTTGCTATAATTATAATGACAAATACATATTCAGATAGAAAAAGAATGCATTATAATGCTAATAGTAATATCAGGATATAGATTGTGGGTGACTTCTCCTAATTTTATTAATGTTACTATATTCCTATTCCTAACAAATGGTGGCTACCAGAAAGCTATCTTTCACCAAGAATGTGAATATAAGGAGATCTAGCTACACTCAGGAATTAAATTTATAATAGTTGTGTAGTGGGAGTGAGCAAGGATACATAAAGTTGCCATACATGAGAGATCAGCAACCAGGCTACCTAGTCTGAGTGTAACTGAATAAACGTGCTGATGTCTCCAGGGGACACCTTCAAAAGGGTTGACCGTTATACACAGAAAAATGAGGATCACAGAGCTCAGTTCAGCAAGAGGGGGTCTTGGTGCAATGACATGGTATGTCTAATCTGAGCATTATATTTATCTTCCTTGTAGAAGCTAATTTCTCTTCATACCATTAGGCAGCCCAGTTCTATAATTAAGTCCCATGCTCTGATGCCATAAACAGCAATCATCCTTCTGATTTTAATTTGGATCCCCATATAGCTTGCATGAAGCAAATTAGATGGCCACAGCTTGTGAGTATCCCCTTGACAAATAGTGTTCTCTTTTTAAATTAGAATGCTGGCACCCTGGTGAAAATGGAGCATGAGGACAGTCTGGAATAAATTTGAGTCTCTGGAGAGAGTCTGAAATCAGGCCAGTGAGTCAGACCACTATGGCAACAGTCAGGATATGAAGTAATAAAGACTGTCACTAGGGCAGTGGCAGTAAAATACAGAGTAATACAGAGGCACTACGGGGAAAGAATTGGCAGGGCAATGTCTGGTTAAGCATGGAATGGAGAAGAGGTAGGAATCAAGAGTCAGGAGATTTTACCTCCAAATCACACAGATTGTAAGCCAAGGTGAGGGAGAAAGTGACAGCAATGAGTAGAAACTAGAGAACTAAGAAGAAGCCTGTCTAGGGATGAGGTCACTGATTGCTTATTTGAACATGCTGCATTTGAATGATAATGAAATGTAGGACAATGTCTACAAATCAGATGAAAAAGCAGAAAGAAGCAAAGTCTTGGAAATCAGGCAGTGACAAAGATTCAGGTTCTGGATATGGCCATACATTGGATCATGAAGTGTATCTATGGAAGAGAGAGAGAAGGAGAAGAGAAAGGAGTAGGAGATTATAATGCAGGGAGTATCCACCCTTGGGCAGGAAGATGGACCTGGAAACGTCAGTATTGCAAGTCACATAGTCCAATGTTAACCAACTTGCCTGATGTTAGGAGTCATCTATATAGCTTATTATAATGATAGATTTCCTGGTTCCAACCCTGATGTATTATACCAGAAACTTGCAAAGACGAACTCAGGCACTGACATTGTAACAGGTTCCTCTTTTGATTCTTACAATCAGGCCAGCTTTGTAAAGAAATATCTAATGCTGAGTTAGATAAGTTTCTAAAAACCACTGAAAGAGCAATGGGTAAGTGATCAGAAGAAAACAAGAGGATAAGGAGTAGCTAAAGGGGGCACCAGGAATAAGTAAAAGAAAAAATATATATTTTTTGAAATAGGAAAATACTTAAAGCAGGGGAAGAGTAAATAAGAAAGTAAATTAGAAATGCTGAGGGTGAGGAGTGGTTGATAATTGGAAATCTAGGAGTGACCATGAGGGTAGAGACCATTCTGACTCGTTCATATTTGTACCCTATTCTCTAGCAAATGATGTATGCTCCTTATAAATAATTGATGCATAAATGATTCAGGCATAGAATCCAGTTAGCAGTTAGAAAGTAGGATGTCAGATTCTTAATCCGAACTGCACAAAAGGTGAAAAGATGCATACAAATAGTTTAAGGGACAGAAGCAATAAGCAGTAGATATTTTTAAAGGTATATAAGGCTTATTATTTTAGCAATGAGTCTTCAATTTTTTGTTTCTCTTTACAAAAAGGGAAATAAAAATGACATTACTGTTTTGTTGGACTATAACATTATACAAGTTTCAGAAGAATAGATTCACAACTCTATGGATCCATGTATTACACAACACCCATCACCCGAGTCCCAGCGCCATCACAACTATCACGCTATACTTTCAACCCTCAAGACTCGTCTTTCCACTCTGGTAACCACAGTCTCGAATTCAGGGTTCTGAGAGCTTTGTTGTGTTTTGATTATGTTCATTTTATTTATTTATATTCTGCTTATGAGTGAAATAATTTGCTATTTTTCTTTTTCATTATGACATTTCATTTAGCATAGTCACCTCAGGTTCCTTCCAATTTTTTGTAAGAGGAAAGATATCTACAGTTAACTACAAAGGAAGGTCAGATATAGTAGTCAAGATGACAACATTTTAGGAGCATGCCAGATCTCCTCCTCATAGAACAGCTAGAAATCCTCTATTTTATAAACACACAAGCCATGGAATGGCGGGCCTGGAGGCCGCAGAGAGAGTAGCAACAATCACCAACACAAGAGCAGGTGAAGGCATAGGGGTCCCGAATTGCATCACAGATTCTGGATTCCCAGTCTCAGTAATAAAATACAGCAAATGTTTGGAGCCTTAGGAAGAACCAGGCCTCCCAGGAGTCACTCTGAAAGCAGCAGAGAGCCTGCCCAGTGGGACCAGGAAACAGAGCCAGAGGAGAGGGTCTTGGTTCAGGGTGAAAGCAGAACCAATGTCTGAATGGTCTGAACAAGAATCCCCGAAGGAAAATTACACAGGGTGCCACCATAACCAGAAGGGAGCTAGGTGATTTCCCTAACCCCACCCCACCCCACCATATTGCTCTGCAGTTACAGGACCCACTTACTGAAAATCCTGCCCACAAACCCTCCCATCTTAAAAGAAGAAGAGAATCTTCCAGAAGAGAGGAAGTTGCAACATGCAACAGCTACCCACAGCGCCACCCTGTGGGTACGGACAAGACTGCAGCCCAATTGCTGATTGTGGACTAAGTAGTTGTTACCATTTAAACCTGGGACACTGGGGGAAAGCTTGGCATCTTCCAAACACATAGGCTGAACATTTGGGACACAATTCAGGTTTAGCCTAAGAACTTCAACAAACCCAATTAACGGTAATGCCATACAACTTAAGAAACACCAATGTTCAAACCAATATCCAGTCTTACTTGATGCAAGTCAATGCCCTAACACAAAGACATCACAGAAGGGAAATCTAACAAATAGAAACATAAATAGAAAGTGAGACAAAATGAAGACACAGAGTAATACACATGAAATGATGGATCCAATTAAAACACCATAGAAAAATCAGAATATAACAGACATGTGCAAATTACCTGAGGATGAATTTAGGACATGGTGATAAACATACTCATGGAAATCAAGAAAACAGTAGAGGAAAAAAGAGAGAACAAAAAGAGAGAGAGAGAGAGGAAATGAAGCAAGATTCAAAGAAAGAAGATGATAACTGAACAAAAGAACTCAACAGAGAGAATCAAAGAGTATAATGATGAAGCCTCCAATAGAATCAGTGAGTTAGAAAATAGGGTAGAGGAATGCACTCAAACAAACCACTAAACAGAAGAAAAGAATATAAAGAAATGAAAAAACATTCACAACCTATGGGATAAGATCAAAAAGAACAACATTTGCATCATAGGAATCCCAGAAGGAGAAGGGCATAAAACTGCATTTGAAGAAATAATAGCTGAGAACTTCTCTAACATGAGGAATGAAGCAAGCCTCCAGACTCAGGCAGTTCAAAGAGCTCCAAAAATGGAAACACAAACAGACCTACACCTAGACAAATTGTTATCAAAATGTCAAAAATTCAAGACAAATAAAGAGTCTTAAAAGTAGTTAGAGAAAACAATTCCCATACAAAGAAGCCCCCAGATGATTGTCAGTGGATTTCTCCACTAAATTTCCATAGGACAGAAGTGAATAATGTGATATATTCAAAGTAATGAAATAAAAGGATTTTTAGCCTAGAATACTATACCCTGCCAAAATATCTTTTAGATCTGAAGGAATGATAAGCTTTCAGAACAAGTTATACAAAACAAGCTCTACAAAAAATACTAAAGTAATCTCTCTAAAGTGTACAGAAACACCTCTTAAATATAGTTAGACAGCAAAATATGAAAAGTAAGGAAGAGAAGAATAAAAAATTGTTGGTTTAATGAGTATAACATTAATTTGATTTCAGATGAATTTAGGAAATAAATGTAGAATTCTTAGTGCTAACCTCAGGGTACCCTCAAAACACATTTCCAGGGTAAAATTTAAAAAGGCAACAAAAAGAAAAACCAATCAAAACATAACTATACTCAACCCATGTGAGAAGAGAAAAAAGTAGAACAAAGGTATTGTATGTAACAGCAATCAGAAGACAAATTACAAAATGGCAATAAACAATTATATATCAATAATCACCCTAATTGGTAAGAAATCTAATTCATCAATCAAACGATACAGAGTGACTAATGGATTATAAAGCATAGCCCAACGTTTTGCTGCATTCAGGAAACTCAACTTCTTTCAAAAGAGAAACATGGGATAAAAATTAATGGTTGGAAGACAATCCTACAGAAACAGAAGAAGCAGTTATATTTATATCAGATAAACAGACTTGTAACTAAAATTCATGAGAAAAGACATAGATGGACATAGGTAATTATTGATTGAGGAGTCAATCCAGCAAGAAGACATAACACTTATTAACATATATGTATCAAATGAAGGTGCATCAAAATACATTAAGCAAGTATTATTAGAACTGACAAGAGACATTGAGAGCAACCTAATAATAATGGGAGACTTCAACATCCCACTTACAACATGGAAATATCAACCAGGTAGAAAATGAATAGCGAAACAGCAGCTTTAGTTGACACTTGGAACAGTTAGGTCTAATAGACATATACCAAACACTTCATCCAATGACTACATACCAAACACAGTATCCAATAACTACAGATTTCACTTTCTTTTCAAGTGTGCGTGAAATGCTCTCCAGGATAGATCATAAATTGGGGCACAAGACATGTATAACAAATATACAAGGATTGAAATCATAACAACATTTTTCTCTAACCACAATGGATTAAATATAGAAATCAACTACAAAAGAAAACTGGAAGACCCAAAATTAATTATAGCTAAAAAAATATGCTCCTGAATGACTCTTGGTTAAAAGAGTAAGTCAAAGAGGAACTTAAAAATACTTAGAGACAAATAAGAATGAGGACATAAGCTACCAGAATCTATGGGATGCAGCAAAGTCAAACTAAGAGGGAAGTTCATTGCAATCCAAGACCACCTGAAAAAAAAAAAAAAAGAAAAGAAAAGAAAAATCATAAATAAATAATCTAACCATACATTTAAAGCAACTAGAGAAAGAAGAAAAATTAAAGCTCAAAATCATAAAAAAAGAGGAAATAATAAAAATGTGATCAGACATAAACAAAATAGAAAATAAAAGGCAATCCAGAAGATCAATGAAACCAAAAGTTGGTTCATTGTAAAATAAATAAGATTCACAAGACTTTGATTGGACTCGCAAAGGAAAAAAGAGAGAAAACTCATTAAATAGAATCAGAAATGAAAGGTGAAAAGTTACAACAAATACCACAGAAACATAAAACATCATTAGAACCTACTATGAACAGTTCTATGCCAGTGAAGTGAACAAACTCAAGCACACAGACAGATTTTTAGAAAACTACTGTTTACCAGGACTGAACCTGGAATATTTGGAACATCTGAAGAGATAATAAAAATCAGGAAATTGAAGAGGTAATCAAAAGTCTCCTTAAAAATAAAAGCCCAGGACCAGATGGCTTTTCTAATGAGTTTTACCAAACTTTAAGTGAAGAATTAATACCTATTCTTCTCTAAATCTTCCAAAATATTGAATAAGAGGGACTGCTTCCAAGCATTTTCTATGAGGTTTACATTATACTATACCAAAAGCTGCTAAAGATGTTCCAGACCAAGACCAAGAAAGACAATATCTCCAATAAACACATATACAATAAATCATCAACAAAACATTGGCAAACCGTATCCAATAATGCATCAAAAAGGATCATCCAGCATGACCAAGTCGGACTTATCCAATGGAGTCAAGAATGGTTCAATATTCGTAAATCTATCAACATAATACACCAGATCAACAAGAGCAAGGAGAAAAACTATATGGTCATTATCAGTAGAAGAAAGCTTTTGACCAGAATCAACTCAATTTATGTTAAAAACCCTGCATAATGTGGGGATAAAAGGTACAAACCTCAACACAATAAAGGCCATATACAATAAACATTGTCAACATCATAGTCAGCAGTTAAAAATAAAAAACATTTCCTCTAAGGTCAAGAACAAGGCAAGGCTGTCCACTCTCACTACAGCTATTTAATATCCTATGGATATCTTAGCCAGAGTAATTAGGCAAGAAAAAGCAGTCAAAGGAATCCAAATTGGCAATGAGGAAGTAAAACTATCATAATTTGCAGATGACATGATTATATATTGAAAACCCTAAAAATTCTGTTAAAAACAACCAGAACTAATCAATAAATAGTGTAAAGTTGCTGGTCACAAAATCAATGCACAAAAATCTGTTGCATTTTGTACACAAACAAAAAAACACTAGAAGAAAATGAAATCAAGAAAATCATATTTTTATATTGAAAAACTGCACAGAGTTATACAGAATGTTTGAAGCCTTGAATGAAAATTAATTGCTGGAGGATGGGGATGCTATAGCGACAGGATGATCAACTTCTCTCTCTTCTGATGAGTTGGAGGGTCGCTGCTGGTTCGCCTGGTAATTTCGAGGTGATTGTGTTGCTGATGGGAGCAGCAGCTCACTGCATCCTACCATCATGGGAGACCATCTGGCTGCTTATCAACAGCCCAGGCAAAGATCAGTCAAAACTTGAGGTCAGAATGGCATCAAAATGTTGAAAAGCAAAAATCATCTTAAGTCGAAGACCATCTGCATTTGTTTTTTTGTTTTTTTGCTCCCCACCACTCTGCACACCAGTCATATTAGAAGATGAGATATTTCCAGTGGAATGGAGTTTGAACTTTTGATATCTCACAGATTTGCAGGGCTAAAATAGAAGTAAAAAAATCAAATATCTTGGAATATACTAAGCAAAGGAGGTGAAAGACTACAATGAAAACTACAAGTCCTTCTTAAAAGAAATAGAGGAGGACACAAATAGATGGAACGACATCCCTTGCATATGGTTGGGAAGAATCAACATTACTAAAATGGCAATTTTATCTAAAGCAATATACAGATTTGATACAATTCCCATGAAAATTCCATGGGTTTATTTCAAGGAAATAGAACCAAAAAAAATCTTAAAATGTGTATGCAAAGCAAAAGACCCTGAATAACCAAATCAAATATGAGAAAAATGATAAAATCCAAAGGGCTTACATTCCAGGCATTGAGCTGTACAACAAAGCATAGTGATAAAAACAGTATGGCACTTGAATAACAACAGAGGCTCAGATCAATAGAATAGAACTGAACCAATAGAAACTGACTCACACACACAATGGAAAAAGGAAAGTCTCTTCTATAATGGTGTTGGAAAAACTAGACAGCCACATGCAAAAGAATGAAGTTAGACCATTCTCTAGCACCATTTACAAAAATTAACTCAAAATGAACTAGAGTCTTGGGCATAATACCAGAAACCATAAAATTCTTAAAAGAAGACATAGGGAAGACATTCTATGACATCAGCTTTAGAGAGGTCTTTGAGGATTCAACTCCAGCATCAAGGGAAACAAAAAGAAAAATAAACAACTGGGACTACATCAAATTAAAGAGCTATTTCACAGAAAAAGACGACATCACCAAAAGAAAAGACTACCATCTAACTGGGAGAAGATATTTATGTTACATATTTCTGACAAGGGTTTAATATCCAAAATATACCAAGAATTTATATAACTCAATAACTGAAAATCAGGCAATTCAATCAAAAAATGGGAAGAGGAATTGGAAAGACATTTTTCCAAAGAAGTTATACAGGTGGCTAACAGGTACATGAAAAGATACTCCCATTTTCTGACTCAGGGAAATGCAAATGAGAACAAAAATGAGATACCACATTAAACCTGAGAAATTGACTATTATCCGAAAGTTTATAAACAACAATTGTTGGCATGGATGTGGAGAAAAGGGAACACTTTTACATTGCGGTGGGAGTGCAAATTTGTGCAACTCCTTTGGAAAGCAATATGGAGATTCCTCAAAAATCTGAATTTGGAAATCCCATATGATGCTGTCATCCCATTTCCAGGTACTTACCCAAAAGATACGAAAACACTAACTCACAGATTTATGCACACACACACCACTACCATTAATTGCAGCCCTCGTCCAAATGGCTAAGAACTGGAAACTTCCTTAGTACCCAAGGTCAGATGAATGGATAAAGAAGATGTGCTGTATATCACAATGAAATACTATACAACACATGGAAGAGTAAAAATACTGTTATTTTAATCAACATGGATGGATCCTGAGGGGATTATGTTAAGTGGAATAAATCAAAAGAAGAAACATAGGTACCAGATGATATCACTCATAGGTGTAATGTGAAGAGACAAAACAAAGGACCAGACAAAACAAAGCCAAGCCTTAGATATTTACAATAGAACTAAGGTTACAAATAAGGATGGCAGAGGAGGGGGCATCAAGGGGGAGGAGAAAGTCATGGTGGAGCCCACTATATAATGATGAAGAACACTTGGTGATTTGGTGGAGTACAGGGTGTGTTGAGGAATGGGGCAAGTGCACATATGGGGAACCTACACATATGCATTTATTTTAATTTGTGAAACAAAGTTACTGTAATAAAATACTTAAAAAACAATAAAAATAAATAAAAGGGAAGATAACACATTGAGAGAAATTTGATAATACAAATGCAGATAAATGTATATATTTATATTTCTTTTTAAATTTTTTTAAAGAAAGGTGTAGGCAGGAAAGAAGTAGGCAGGAAGAGAAAGGAGGAAGAAGCATTTTATTTTTCATTTAGTTGTTCATACAGACTGTTCCCCCTGGGCCCAGGACTCGAACAGAGAGGTATGTGGCCTGTGTCCTTTGATGGCAATTGACCTAAATGCCGCTCCATCAGCCCACAACTATATTCTTTTTAAATGTGGTTGCTCTCTTTTATGTACTATTTATATGTTATTAGAAATTATCTAAGTGGTAACTCTGTTATAAACACACAATAACATTACGCAATCAGTAAAGGATTTCAAAGTCACAAATCAAAGGTTAAGACATTCTCAGCTATGATTTTCATTTAAGGAGGGAAGGAATAATAGTAACTTGGCTGAAAGCAATAGCATCAGTTGAGTCCTATGGAAACAGATGTCTATCCTGGCAGTGATTAGGAGAGAACTATTATGGAGTTAGATCAAGTTCTCCATATTTCCTTTTCTGACTGAAAAGAAAACCGAGGGGAAATTCCACTGGGCCTTTGCCAGGTTGTGGCAGTGGAGGTGGGCAAACAGAAGGCAATACTGATATGGCTGCTACCTAGTGACTGGTTAGAGCTGGCACTTAACTCAAGATGCAATGCTACAGGGAGCAGGCAGAAGCTCTGCAGCATTTCATGAGCATTAAGCAAATCAAGAAACATAGTGCTGAACAACTCAGCCTCCAGGACTCTAAGTTAAAACAGTTGGAAGACACCTTCTGTCAAAGCTGCAAAGGGATCTGTGGCAGTTGTGTCACCTCCATGCATACCAACAGTAGCTCACCTCTCAAACTCCAGAGGACTCCGCTAGTTGGAACACATCACAGGGGTGTTCTGGGGGAAGTCAAATGGGGAAAATCATAAAGTATTGGGAAGTACATTAGGAATCCAGTTGCCCTTTGGGGCAGGCAATCTCTGTCCTGGAATTACATCTTTGTGGCCAGTTCAAATGGATTAACAATAGGTCATGCATTTTGTGTTAACCTATGTGGTTATCCATCAAATCATTTTATTTGCTTATGATTGCACGAGCATCCCATTCCTGAAAGAAGAAACAAGTCATCACTGATTTATCGTCCAAGGAAATAGAATATCAGGGATTCCTAAAAACAGAAACAACTTAGAAGAAAAATACTAAAATACCTTTTGAATATGTCATACATAAGCACTTTCAGATAATATTAGATTATGTTCCATTTTAATTATATAGTAATTAAGCAATTATGTGGGAGGTGGACACCTATAATACCACCAAAGAACAGTCAAGCATCTTGCAAGTTTACTAAAAGAAGGCATACTAAGCAAAAAAGTGGTTAGAACTTTCCCAACACTCTCTCTAAAACTCAAAGTATATGCCATTTTGATTCTGAACATCTTTGTATCCCAAAATATATTTTATTATCATTAATTATTCCCAAACTTTCTAATATAATATTTTCATTAGTAGAATTTTTCATTTTAGATGACAGAGAACTTGCATTTCTTCAAACAAAAAGTAGCTGACATTCTATTTGATCTAAGACAATGTATCACACCATATTTATCAAAGCAGATATCATTCACCACTTAACCTACGTGATAGTGATTTTTGAAGAAATATAATAACAGAAACTATTTCATACCACATATTCCTGAAAAGTCTCATATATGTTAAATTCATATGAATGAGATTATATTTTAAATGCTGAGGGATAGTTTATGATGAATTGTTTTGTGTATGAAAAAATACTTTTGTTAGAGCAGTTGTTCACTACTCTCTTTTATAAATTTGAATGTAATCTACATTGTGTACTTAAATAAGGCAAATAAACACTTTTGTTTGTGCTATCAAATTTTAGTCCCTGTAATCTTATTCAGTATGAGCAGTAGCCTCCACAGCCTTGGCCAGGAGGGTGGTTTTCCTTGATAGCCAGAAAGCATTGAAATATATGTATGAGCTGCCGTTTGATGGTACACGTGCCAACAAGGAAGAGGGGAAGGGTCGGGATGGAAGGAGTGCTAAAATTATTGGAAATTGAAGCACAAGTAGGTCTGGAGAGCAATCCTGCATGTGTTCTATGACCTATGTGCATGCACGTCACTTGAATGACGGCCACCTTGAAGAAAAGTGTATATTTAAGTTATGTGCAGTTTTAGGGTACAGGGAGCAGAGTAACTTACAAAACTTAGCACAGAACAGAGGTTGAACATTTCAATATACTCCTGGAGGTTGAATGATTGTTAGAGAAGGACTTGATAGATATCTCATATCAAATGCCATGCCAATGACACACATCTAGTGTGCTGAACCATGAAAGCGAGGCACCTGGCTATCTTATTCTCCTTTTTAATTCTCTTCAGATACTGTATTGTTATCTGAAAATACGAATTTGTTTTATAGGTTTCTTTCTCATGTTCTTATAGGTGATATTTCTTTGAAATGTCTTAACTATCTATGCACACTTAACCACTCACACATAGTCCTCACTTCAGGTTGTTTCTGGGGAGCCCCTTCCCCACTAGGGAGCACTGTGAACACAGGGGTTCATGACTCCTCACCACTGAGATAACCAATCAGCATCTATTTAGTGGTGAACAAAAATCTGACCAGGGAATTAGTTTTGTCGACACTCGGGTGGGCTTCTCATAGTAGGATTCTGTTTTCTATGCTTTCTTTCAAAAGTTCAAAAGACTTTCTGTTTTGTTATTTTCTCAAATAAAAGAAAAAGATGAAATAAAGCAAAAATAAAAGTATTCTAGCAGAGTTACAGGATGACATAACAGGAAATGCCCAGTAGTCATTTATTTGAACAGGACATAGTACATTGTTGACTTTATCTTGGAATAAAAGATTGAACAGTGGACAGACAAGCTCAGGGCCAGAGGAGATTTGTGAAAGGCTGTGATAACACAGATTTGAAGTTCTCTTGTATCTTAATAGGAAATGTACTAAATGTTGAAATTTTATCCCATGAGTAAACTGTCCACACTTCTTAAATAAGCTGACTATATTGCCTTGAGATAAAAACGAGACATTGGGATGGCAAAATCAGGACAGGGTTATGCACTGGCAACAAAGAGGGGAGGAGGCAGAGCAGAGCAGCCAGGCCAGCCACTGAAAGTACTATGCGATGTCTATCAGCTATCCTGCAGTAACCACATGTGGTCCAGTAGGACTTCATACCAACACCCGGGCCCCTGCAAAGAATTTTGACATCCCTATAATCCCTGCTCTAAATGTCCTGCTTGAAACACATGCCAATGTAACCACCCTGGTGCCAGAAATGCCCAAAAACCTTCACAGTACCAGAGATACCCCCCACAGTACTTACCTGCAACTTGACCACACATTGTTCTGCCCGCTTTGAAGAAACCAGCCTGCCTGTGGGCTGGGGGCAATCTTTTTCCTGTTGGGCTCCTGTTTGTCACAACAGAGCAGGAAAAGCAATAGCAGCCGGAGCTCGTGCAGGCAAGGGCAGACTTTAACAGGGGGCAAAAGGTGTAGCTGTTTTGGGTCCCCCTCAACAGACTGGATCCTGGGCAATACAATTGGCCCTCTACAGTTGACCCTGGTGGAGGAGTAGTTAGGTCAACCACCTGTGTTCGCTGGGTTCGATCCTGACCCCTCTTCTCCTCGCTGGGGAAGCAACCACTGTGAACAACTAAATAAAAAATAAATAAAAGATGTTTCCTCTTCCTCCTCTCTCTCCTGCCTGCCTGCCTACTTGCCTCCATTTCTACCTGCACCTTTCCTTAAAAAAAAAAAAAAAAAAAAAAAGGCAGTGTTGGTTCATTAAAAATGGGTCAAAATTGACATTTACATTAAAATGACAGGATGGTCCAGAAATACGAAAAACACAGAAACATCCCATTTAAAACAGTACATACGGTCAGACTATTCTTAAATCATTACCTGCTTTCTAAAGTGGAAAGGGGAGCTGAAGAGACATGTGGAGGAAACACACCTTAGTGGACAGAGCTCCCTGGTCAGGAGGTTCAGGTCTGGGGGCCTTACCTACAGGTGTTCCACATCCCTCCATCTGCTTCTCCCTTTCAACCTGCACTTTAAGATGAGGAAGTATTAGCTGCACTTGATCTATTAGCCATTTCCTAGAAAAGACTTGCCAATTTGGTTATTTTAATATACTCACATCATCACTGAAACTGAGAAATGAAACTGTCTTATTCCTCTGTTTAGCCCTGCCTCCAATTTGAAATAACCTGAGTCCTTGCCATGGCTCCATTCCAGAGGATTTATTCCAGGGTGGGAATGAGCATAATGTGAGGTCAAGACCGTGAACCAGTGCTCTACATCATTTTACTAATTTCCCCTAAGACACAAAGAAGCTGTTCTCTCTCTGCTTGAATATCACTAATACAGGACACTTAGATGTCACTGTTGCCCTGTTTTTCAGACAACTCTTATTATTAGAAAATTCTGTCTACTATGAAACCAAAAAGTTCCTGCCTATGCGTCTACCCATTGGTCCCAGTCCTACCTTTTGGAGTATGCTTTATCCTCCCACATGTCATTGTGTATACAATGACACACCTGAAGCCAGTATATATGCTCCTCTGCTCCAGCAAACTCTCCCTGCCTGCCCTATTATTTTATAATAAAATTAACAGGCCATGTCTGCTTCCACACTTCTCAGATTCCTCTGAGCTCTCAGCCTTCAACCTGCCTGGCTTTCCAACTTCATTCCCTACCCTCCTTTTCCTCCTTCCAGAATTCTCTCCCCTCTCCACCCTCATTGCTGGCACCCAAGCCATTTAAAGCTCTCCGTGCTTCTGTTCTGAAAGGACCTTGTTGTCTTCTTCTTCTGGCAGATTCCTGCTTATCCTTAAATCCCAGTAGGTGACCAGCTCCCTCCTCCTCATGCAGAAGCTGTCCTGAGCACCACAAATCTTTACTTCTTTGAGAAGCACTTACCGTGCTCAAGTTTACTTCTATCACTATGTAGCTGCCCCTTCCACTAGAATTTGAGATGCTAGTGGTAAATATTTTTTTAATTTATTCACCTGCGATCTCGAACACACCAGTTCATGCCTAGCACATAGAAGCTTAAGAAATGTTGCTAAGTAAATGAATGAATGAATGCAGTATATTTTCAAAAAACAATAGCATAACTCCCCAGGCTTCTATTTTCTACACTAAATAGCATTTGTTTTTTAAATCTTCACATAGTTAAGTCTTCACAGTTTTCCAATCTTTAACCCATCGTGGTTGGTCTTCTCTAAAAAATAAAATTTTAAATTAAAATAAGCAAAAACCTCCCATTGCTTTCTTAAAGTGTAATGTTTAGAACTGAATTTAGTATACAAGATATAATCTCATAATGTAGAACTCAACAGAAATAGTCCCTCTACTGCTGCTTAGAATTAACTTACATAGTAAAAATTAAATATAATTTTTGGTTATCATGTTTAATTTGTAGTCACCTAAACCTTCAAAGTAAATCTCATATATTTTGATGTCTAGAACAGTCTGCATGAGCAGTGTTGGGCAGTGTTTTCGTCTCCATGAGGAATGACACATCTTATAACATTTTTAATGACAAAGGTATCTTATTGTGATCAAATATATTTCATATAAAATTTATCATCTAAGTTATCTCCTTCCTTAATTTCAAGTTATGCTACAAACTACAGTGATCAAATAAGCATAATATTTGAATAAAAACAGACTCAGAAATGACTGGAATAGAATTAAGAGTCCAGAAATATATTTACATGTGTGTAAACAAGTAATTTACAACAAAGGATCCAAGAACATGCAATGAAGAAAGGACAGACTCTTCAATAAGTGGTGTTGAGAAAAATAGACAGTCACATGCTTAAGAATGAAACTAGACCACCATCTAGCACGATACACAAAAATTAACTCATGATGCATTAAAGACTGGAGTATAAGAACTGAAACCATAAAAATGTACAGAAAGAAACATAAGAGTAAGTTTTTGACATCAGCTTTCGTGCTCTTTGTGGATATATCTCCAGCTACTAGGGAAATAAAAGCACAAATAAATGGGACCACATGAGACTAAAAACTTTCTGCACAGCAAGAGGCCATTGTAAACCAGAAAGACGAAGCACTGAACAAGAGAATATACTTGCACATAATATGTCAGACAAGGCATTATCTATAATATATAAACAACTCAAACAACTCAACAATGACAGAAAACAATTAAAGCAAAGGCAGAGGATCTAAATAGATATTTCATCACAGAAAATAAACAGATGGCCCACAGATGCATGAAAAGATGTTCTTCCACTGCTTATTATTAGGGAAATGCAAATCAAAACCATAAAGAGCTATGACCTCACTGTTATAAAAAGACAAGAAACAATAAGGATGCAGTGAAACCCTTGTGCACTGTTGATAGGAATGCAAATTGATGCAGCAACTATGGAAAATAGTTTGAATAGTCTCAAATAATTGAAAATCAAATTACCATATAAGTGAGCAATTCTACTTCTGGACATTATTTGAAGAATATGAAAACATTAATTCAAAAAGATATATGTGTCTCCATGTTTATTACAGTATTACTTTTTCAATATCTAAGAGCTGGAAACAACCTGAGTGTCCATTAACAGATGACTATATAAAGAAGATGTGGCGTACATACAATGGAATCCTATTCAGCTATCAAAAAATAGATGAAATCTTGTCATTTGCAGCAAAGCGGGTGGACCTTTGGCTAAGTGCAAAACACCTTTTGATTGCACTAAGAATGCAGAAGAAAGAAGATCAAAACAAAGGAACAAAGAAAAGAAAACAAAAATAAATTCTTGCATCTGGCAACAGAATGGTAATTGCTAGGGGAAAACTGAGGAGAGGGAGTTTGGGTAGGGGGATTGTTTGAATGGTGGTAGATGGAAATCTACCTTTGATGGAGGGTGGAGGAGGGTGTGAAGCTGTATACCTAAACCTTATATAGTATTGTAAATTAATGTTACCTTTGTTTATTTTTAATATTGCCATCTTAACTATTTTAAGTATATAGTTTAGTGGCATTAAGTACATTCATATTGTGTTAATATCACTACCATCCAACTCCAGAACCTATTTATCTTCCTCAACTGAAGACATAAACACATTAAACAACACCCAAATTTCTCCACCCTCAAGCCCTTGGGAACCACAATCTACTTGATGAAGTTGACTACACTAAGTACCTCACATAAGTAAAATCATAGAATATCTGCCCTTTTGTGTCTGGCATAGGCATGTTTCTCTTAATATAATGCCCTCAAGTATCATCAATACTGTGCCATTATTAGATTTCTTTCCCTTCTAAGGTGGATTACTATTCCATTACATGTATATACCACATTTTGTTTATCTAGTCATCCATCAATGAACACTTGGGCTGTTTCCAATGTCTTTTACTATATTAGACCATTTATTCTACCCCCTAGAAGTATAACTAGATCCTGACTATAACCCAAATGTGGTATTTTTGTCAGCTTCCATTCATGCAGTGGTGTGTCCTCAATTCCTCATAGAGTCACTGTCCTGATCCGAGAGAACTTCACAGGCCCTCTGTGTATCTACACTCCTTTCTAGCCTTGAATTTTCTAGCCTTTGAATTTTGGTCTTTATTAAAATCAAGAAGCTTTCAACTATGCACACTGCAGATCAGTCGGAACTACTGTATTACTAATATGGACATAGTTTGCCACAGCTAACCAGAATCCAGAATTAGGAAAGCAGTATTTAAATCACCAATAAGATAGGGTGACATAAACTTAAGGAGAAAACACATAGGATGTCAGATTCACTATGTCTAGTTTTCAGTCAGTAATATTCTTGTTTTATTTTCCTAGTTATCAAAATTTACCTCGATATTGAAAAAAGCTACTTTTATCCATCAACCTAACCTGATGTATTTTTATAAATATACATTAAATAACATAAATAATTGTATGTTCCATCAATTCCACTCCTCAGTATTTACACAAAGAAAACACTAACTTCAAAGGATGTCTGCCTCCCTATGTTCATTGCAATGTTATTCACAATAGTCAAGATATTGAAACAACCTAAATGCCCTTCAACAGATGACTAAATATGTACATATATATGTGTGTATAATATATACATATACACACACAATAAAATACTATTCAGCCAAAACCAGAAATCAGTCTTGCCAACTGTGACACTGGATGAACATTAAGAGCTTAAGTGAAATAAATCAGGCACAGGCACACACACACACACACACACACACACACACGCACACACACACGCTATATATACATATATATATATACAGTATGATAACACATTTATATATAAAATCTAAAAACAAGCTTATAGATACAGAGAATATACTGGTGGCTGCCAGAGGGAGGGTCTAGGAAAATGAACAAAGTAGGTAAAGGGGTTCAAAAAGGTACAAATTCTCAGATTTACAATCAATTATTTTGGGAATTGAATGTATAGCCAGGTGACTATAGCTAATGATACTGCATTGTATATTTGACAGTTGCTAAGAGAGAAAAAAATTTTGTTACTATATATGGTGAGTGATGTTAACGAGACAATGTGGTGGTATTTTCAATGTACAAATATAAAATAATTATGTTGAAGCCTGAAATTAATATAACAGTATATGTCAATTATATCACAATCAAAAAAGAATATACATTGATATTTATTACTATTAAAAGAAAGAAAATACAAAACCAGGCCACTTCTCCCTTTCCACAGAGCCCTGTGGCTCTATGGAAGTGTCTTGGCTACTATTACTTAGGGAAGAAAGGGGATTAAGGGTTCCAACTTCTCAAACCTCAACCAATGCAGTTAAAGTTTTAGCTGTTTCATACATCAATCATCTTAAAAAAGAAAGTCCATGACTTCAAAATGTTTGAATATTTACTATGCTAAACAAACAAACAAACAAACATAGAAATCCCAGGATAGCAGAACTGCACAAAAGAACACAGGGTTCAGCTTTAGGAAACCTGGATCCAATCCAATCTAAGCACTAACTAGACCTGTAATTTAGAACAAATCGCAAAAACTCTCTGAAAGTTCATTTCCTCATTGAAAGCATATGTAATTGGGTAAGAATCTATATCTATTCCACCTCAAAGATTCTGAAATGTGATTAAATTTTTTGAATAATTATCACTTGTGAATACATAAGCACCATCTCTATTTCTGATGATTTAAGAGGACTATTAGTTCTTAAAGTGATAACATTCTGTATAACAAGTGTAAAGTGTGGGAGTCATCTATCTTTAGACTGTGTTTCTCATAAATGGTGCTTAATCTCAAAGTTTTCTTTGAAATTCTGTCCCTGTTGTTTTTGGTTGTCTGATTGGAAATTGCAAAGATCTGAATCAGACTTCCAATTCAATTTGCTCAACTTAGTAATTATTTAAATTATGTGGTTCAATTAAACTGAAATGAAGATCCCTAACACCCCAAGGTGATTAAGAGGAGCTTTAATCCATAATTCAAAAATTATGAAGACATGATTGGATGAAAGATACTTGCCTAGGAACTCAAGACTCCTCCATATGTTACAGCAAGTGATTCTCTATTGCCAAGAAAATCTTGAATTGACTGCTAATGTAAGTTATATCATACATAAGTCAAACAAGCAGACATTAAAAATCAACATCTGCATGATATTTAGGCATATTTTCTCACTTAATTTTCACAACACCACCTTGCATTGTGTGTGTAATCAGATAGGTTAAGTGCAATGTTCAAGATAACATCTAGCAGGGGTAGGACTCAGAAATCTGAAATCAGACCTGGATTTTGATATCCCATTCATTTTTCTATCTACCACATTGTTTATTTCGACTACAGAATATTTCAAGTTGGGGAGTGAAAACTCTCAATTGAGATTTCACTCATATGTGAAATAAAAAGAAAAAAAAAACAGAGAGACCTCTATGAAATTCACAGGACACAAAACTGTGCATGGGGGAGGACAGAATAAGGGAAGGAAGGGGTTAACAAGGTGGTGGTAAAGGACATTGGAATTCTGGTGGTGAGTGTGGCATGAAATGCACACAGACTGAGGTGTGAATTCAATATACTAAAAAGCATATATGAATTTGAAACAATAAAACAATTTAAGATAAATAAACATTATTGTTTGAAAAAAATCTACTAAGTGAAATGGAAGTATACTCTTGGGCGAAAGAGTCCTCACCTGCCCTCACCTGTGAAGCTTGTCACCAGTGGAAACCTGGATCTAGCCCAGGCTCAAAACACAGAGGTAGTACCACATGCCAAAGGCAGCACATATTTGTCTAATGATAAGTATGACCCTAGATTCTGTAAGAACCCAGGGAAGAGGAAATTATGGGCTAATGAATAATATCTTACAAGAAATAGACATACCCAGAGCTTTGAAGGATGAAGTTTGAATACACAGAGAAAAAGACATTCCAGGCAGGGATAGATGTCATCAGCAAAAGTTGAAAAGCAAAAATGAAAACTTAGCCCACAGGAAGAGGTTAATGTCCTAACCCAAAACTAGGGGAGAGGAGAAAAACCACAGTGTTCATTTTATGGTCATCCTTCAGACCATACTTTCATATGTTACATATATTCTTTCTCATGCAGATATTACAATAATAAAACTTGAGAAGAGGCAGCAAAGTTTATTCAGGGAACAATTAATAGAATCTTCTGGGGATATAGTAACTACAGTCAGAGGAGACGGGGAGAAGATATGGCAAATGAATTGAGGTTAAAATGAGAACTAATATGAATATAGCAAGGAAGCAACAATTAAGGACAATGGATACCACTGGGAAAAATTTTAAGTTCCATGAAGCAAAGTCATGTCCGTATCTTTCCAAACCCAAAAACAGAATTCTGGAATTAAACACAGATAACAAGACCCCATTCATTCATTGTTTATCTTGACTCACTGATTGAATCAAGTGACTGTTTTGATTATCTTATTTACTGATTGCAACAAAGTTCTGTTTAATGAATAATGTTAATTTAATGAAAATCTTACATATTCTCTGATTCCTGTCCACACAGAGGTGACTAAAGTACCATTAAGTGGTGCTAAGATTGTGGAAACGCTATTCAGGCACTAAGATGTATTTATTTGCCATCTACCTTCTGATCTTCATTGTGTCAATTATGTAAATCTTGAAGACACATCATCATCTCATATACAAAGTGATTTAAACTAATTAGTGTTTCAAAGATCAGAGGTAGTGTTTGTTCAACTGCTATATCCTCAGAGGCTGGGACCTGAGCTGACATATACAGTAATCACTAACTTAAATTTTTTGAATACACAAATGAAAAGAGACAAGGAGAGGAGAGAACTCTTAGTCTCCATTTCTTTTTCTTAAGAAGTCATTCAACAAATATTCGAATGCCTTATTGTATTATGTGCTGGGGTTACAGAAGTGACCAAAATAGGAAAAAATTCTTGCTCTCATGGAGCACTTTCTAATAAATGCACATTCAAGAATAAACTTTTTGATCTCTACAGAATGTGATTTCTTATAAAAAACTTTTTATTTTAACTAAACAATGTGTGGGCATTTTTATAAAAATCTTTTACTAGTTTTCATCTGAAGTATCAAAATACTATTTTCAAGTTAATCTGATATTAATTTTTTTCAGTTAAAAGCTGGCAAACACATAATATGGTTCTAGTATTAGAACAGTGTGTTTAGGGAGGAAATACATTCTGTAATAATGATATTTTCATTAGCTTCTAGCACAGAAACTGTTACGAGTGGGCTCAGGGCACCAATGTGTCCTGAGGCAGAGTCAATCCAGAATAAAATTCAAGGAGAGATGCTTGATGACCAGCACCATGTACCAAGTTTAGCAGAAGCACAGAAATATGGAAAAAGTATAGGTAGAAAGTTGCAAAATGGGGTAAGCTTAGGGTAGATCTCTTGACAGGAGTAACAAAGGAAGGGTGTACTTATGGGCTTATAGGGACTTCAAGCCCCTTTCCAGTGTGCCTGGTGTTTAATTGGGAGCTGTTAAGGGATATGGCCAATGATTACCAAGGAAATGTCTTTTCTGTAAGCCCACCCCAGTATGCCTACCTGGGTGGTACTGACTTATTTTAGCATGCAGTCCTGTTTCATTGTTTTTCAAGGTGCTTCCCTTTCCCCTGTACTGTCCCTAATCAGAAATGATAACATAACTCTTTAAAATAATTAGAAGTAACCTAAAATGGCTTTAGCCTAAGAAAGTCAGGCGGAAACAGTTGTAGACCTAATATCATATTTCTGGATGTGGTTCATTTGTACAACTCTCTAGTTTCTTTTCGGCAGATATAAATTGGGAAGGGGTTATTGGATGTGCACTCAATAATTTGACTCAGTCTTTCAGTAATCAGTCAAATAAGTATTTTCCTGATGAAAAAGAAAAGGAATTCTTAGAGTGATTCAAAGTTATGCATGCTAATGTAAGCCATACTCTGGTGAATTGCTCGTGAACATACCGACCAATTCAAAACTCTAGTTTCAGAAAGGTTCTACTAAACTATAGTGCCAAGATCCCATTTCACTGATCTTATTTCTCTCTCCATACTAAGGAATCATTGTGTTGTAATAGAGGACAATCTCCACAAGAGATCAATTGTATGGAGTAGAATAAATAACATTAGCACTCTATAATCCTTAGGCATCTCTATCTCACACCAGCACACATGTACACATGCACACATATACTTCATCAATGGAGCCCAATAGCTAAACTTTGTCTTTTTAATTCAACTGCTTTCTTCAAAATCCAAACTGGATTTTCATTCCTGAATTTGTTTTCCTTTTACGTAAATTATAAGAACAAAGTATTTTAGTCATGTTTGCATTAATTCATAAAATAATTATATTAGTAATCTAATAGATACTTTTTAGTTTAACAAAAGTCCCCAGGTAGGACTATAAGATATTGATTTGTATTTCAAATTCCCACTGCTGTATATTAGAGAATTCTTCCTAGAGACATGAAGGATGAACATGTAAAATCTCATTGTTAGTCAAAATCAGTACTAAAAACTATATTTTATCCATTTAGAAGGTCCAAATGGCTTGTAAGCAAAAACATTTTGTAATCCTCCATCATATGACTAGTCATCACACATTACAGAAAACTTTGTAACTTGCTTGACCTTTATTCATGGCATTGTTAATCGTTCACTGATAAAACATGGAAGGTGAAAGTGTTAGAGCAAGAAGGAACTGATGTTATTCAGGGGTTTACTGCACAAGAAGAATGGCAGACTACAATCCTAGAGCCAGCTCAAAATAAGTCAAGCCTTTTAAAGGGGGAAGTAGCGGGGGCATTGTATGCAGGGAGGCGCAGGAAATTTGAGGGCCCACAGTCAAAATGTTATTCATCATTCCGCTTTTCTTGTAGCAATGCCCCACTTTCTCATTCCAGCCAATGCCTGTTTCTGCCTTGGTTCCTGTTGAGAGTAGGAGAGTTTGCTTATCCTCGGGGTCTTAATCCCACTGCTGGTGCTACATCAGTGATAAAACTTGTTAGCAAGTTGTGTCTGCATGGAGAGTGTTAGTGTAGTGTTTCCATTACTACCTTATGACATGAAGCTTTGGCCTCCTTCAGCACCACAAATCCTATGGTGGCATGGAATATTCCTCCCATATCTCCTCATCCTAAAAATCTAACCAATGTGGAACTTATAGTAGATACTGAGTCTATTTATGCCCCAACATCTTTTTACTACTTGTATTGAAAATATAATTCTGAGTGAAGAATATACGCATATATAAATATAAGCATATATATATATATATATATATATATATATACACTACATTATATATATGGAAGAGAGAATGGGTATAATTGTTCTACTGGGAAAAAGCAAATGCCAGTCTCACATTTTTAAAAAACCTGTTTGCTATTTGACAAGGTTGTAGAAGCTTCGCAGTATTCAAAAATGAGTTTGTTTTGCTAAAGAGCGACTAGTTAGCTGAGAGGAATTATGACATATTAGGGCAGGAAAGGGGCATAGAACAAGCAACAGGCAATGCTTTTTGTGGTGCAGTTGGCTTACAAACTTTCCATGTCAAGAGTTGAAGAGAAAGAGATGGATGATTTTCTCCTTCCTACCATCTTTCTCTCACAAACCAATTTATTTTGCCAATTAGGCATGCTAGTGTTATTACTGATATGGCGCTGGATGGGGGAGATAGATCTCTAATATAAGGTTACCAGATTAAGCAATGTTAGAAAGTAAAGTCAGACATGAGCAGTGATCAGTAGAAGAGAGAACAAAGGCAGTAAATCATAAAATGGCACCAATCTAAAGTCCTCCAAACAGTTTAAAAGTGAAATACTAGCAGTTAATAAAAAACATTATCCCACCCCAGAATGCCCCTGGACAGGAACAAAGGTGGAGAGAAACTAACGAAGGACCCAGAAAATCCCCAGCCCTGGAATTCTCAAGGTTGCTTTCCTCTAGGAACCACCCGGCCATATTCTGTCTCTTAAGGGTGTACTATCACTCCCACTTCAATAAATCACCCTTGCTTTCTAGGTCGCTGCTTTATTTGTTCCCAGAGCAGGTGAACCCCATTAAGTCTTCTCTTGGACTCACAAGGATCTGAAGACGAGACCCCCAAACTCTTGCAGTAACAGCTATAAGTCTGAATAAATTTGAATTTTAGAAAAACAAATAATAATTTTTAAATATACTTAACAACTTTTCTATTTGGGTGCTCCATATTTTCTCTGGCAATCCTACCCCAAAAGCAGAATAATCAGTTCATGCTTCCCAAAAAGGAAATTTCAAATTTATTATAGGTTTCCTATAATTCCTATCTTTTCTTTTTTTACTGCAATATTATGAGGTATAATAAAAATATGCATTTAGTAATTCAGATTACCAAAATTAATTTCTCACAAATATTTTCTCTTCATCCACGATTCCCTGCTGTTAATTCTCCAAATTCTAGGAATTTCCTAAGCATTAAGATTGATAAAATGTCCTTGTTTATGTTAACAGGTGACTTTAGCAAAGTCCCGAGGTCATCTGAGGGGGATGACTGCCAGATAAACCAACTCCCTGACCTCCTAGGAGTGTATCTAGGGTTGAATCAATAACCAGTAGCCAATGATAATCAATCATGCCTATGCAATGAAGCCTCAGTAAAAACCCCAAAGGACAGCATTTGAGCACTCCCATGTTGGCGAACACGTGGAGATGTGGAGAGTAAGTGACCAGAGAGAGCACAGAAGCTCCAAGTTTCTTCCCAGGTACCTTGCCCTATACATCTCTTCCATCTCTTCCTGAATTATATTCTTTTATATTAAACTAGTACTCTAGTAAGCAGAATGTTTCTCTGAGTTCTGTGAGTCACTGTAACAAATAAATTAAACCCAAAGAGAAGGCAGTGAGAACCTCTAGTTTATAGCCAATCAGAAGCACAGGTAACAACCTGAAGTTTCAACAGAAGTCTGAATAGGGGGAGTGTCTTGGAGGACTGAATTTTTAGGCCTATTTGAACGTGATGCTACTGTTGCCAGGTGGATAGTGTCAGAATTGAGTTGAATTATAGGACATCTGACTGGTACCCAGAGAACTGTTTGTTGAATGTGTGGGGAACCCCTCTCCATATTGGTTCAGATTCAATTTAGTTATACTTGTCTCATTTTGCCTCTGTGATGGCTGGACGATTATGTGAATTTTTTTCACCTCAGAATATTGTATTTGATTATGTCATAATAATTTCCCAGATTTCTAGAAAGACAAGAGTCCATTCACCCACCATCATCCTCTTCCATGGGTTCTAAGAGTAGTTGCAGTTCTCTAAATATTGGCCCAATAGGAAATCCTATTGACACTATCTCTCAACTAAATTAAATGGATTATTTATCCTACAAGAAGTCTGTACGGCCTTGTTGTCTTTTGATTTAAGATTGCAGAAAGAATAAAAGGCACTAGTCTTGGGGAAACCTGGATTCATTTCTCAGCTCTTAAAATGAACTTCTGTGAAGACCTCAGGCAAGTCATATCAAGGCTTTTGTCCATCCCACCCCTAGCATTTTATTATTTGAGGGCTGAAAACAATTGTAGTGCTTCCTAACCAAAAAGAACATTACAAGACTAAAATGAAAACTTTTTAAAAAGTAAAATATTGTGGAAAAGTGTTACATTTATAAAATAATGCAAGTCATGTGTCTAGAGGTCTATTAACCATTCAAACATTTGACATAAATAATATCTATGACTTCTCGGAAGGACTCAGGATGGCATAGAATATGTATAAACTCTTTAAATAAGGTAATGTCTCATTTCCCTACCATTAACAGAGTGTCCCACACTGACCCAAAACTTTATAGAGAAATATTTCTAAATTTTGTGTCTCTAAACACATTCAAAACAAAATTTTTGGCTTTTTTTTTTTTATTATGGGGTAGCATTAAAAACATTGGTTATTGTGCTGTGTTATACAAAACAAGTAAACAGGAAACAAATGGGTAAAGGATTTTATTCTTCTGAGAGCTTCATAGATGACGTGCCTTGTACCAGTGACCTCGCTGTTATGCTTTCATAGAGCTGTCTCTAGGTTGCCTTCATTTCTCATAGCTGTCACAAACTTGTGTGCTCATTCTCATCTTCTCCCTTACTTTACACACAATGTGTTGAGACAGCACATATCCTGTGACAAAACACACAGAATTTGCCATTCAAAGGGGTTCTTACTTCTGCATTGCTGCTTATATTACAAGTGATTGAGAATTGCAGTTTCTAAAAGGCTCAGATAAATTATCTTCATGTCAATGTCAAATCCCAGATATGCACAAAATATTTAATAGTCATAGATATTTATGTCAAATGTTGAATGGTTAATATACCTCTGGATACATTATGACTATTATATTATTTTATAAATCACATATCTATTATCAAAAAGTAATGAAGTTTTTATGCCTGACTGCTGCTAAACCATCCCAGTCAGTAGAATTGCCATATTCATTCATTTTTATCACATCTGAATAAACATTTTAATGTTTCAAAAGTTGAGATGTCTTACAATCTATGGTATGTGTATTTGGTATGTGTATTTTATTCAATAATTTTCCTTGGATTTTAGAAAAAATTGCCATTAATAATGCTGCATCTTTAACTGATGAACTTGTAGATTAAGGAAATAAGAAACTTTTTGAAGTTTTTCCAAGTCAAAGAGAAAAGATGTATTATTATATATTCATATTTCTAATATAGCTTTTAATTATCACCACTTCCCTGCCCCATACCATTTTCTCCTCTCACATTCCAAAGGTAAGCATAACTTTGTATATATATACATATATATGTACATATAGATGAGAATTTAAAGTCATATTGTGTTTTATGCTACAAATATAACATTATTGTTTAATTTTTTCTATCATTCCACATTAAGTTTTGAAAACTATTCAATATATGTAGACAAAGTTCTATAATAAATATGGAGAAATAGTTCATCTCCTTGACAGGTAGCTAGCCAGATATGAGCAGAGTGCAGGAGAAGGAAAATCCAAAGCCAGAAAACAAATCAGTTTGGCTAATTTAAAGTACTGCCAGTCATCAGCACAGGGTCATTAACCATAAAATGAAACCAGTTCAATTTAAAATGCCAAAAAGTATAATGCAGTTTAAGGTAAAGCTAACCCAAGCCAGGAAGTCATTTTAAAATATATTTAACCATCAACTCCAGGTTTACATGCTAAGGCTCAGAGACAGGCTGCTGGAAAAAAAAGAAAAAAGGAAATTAATCATGAAGGGTGCCCTTCAATCAATTAAAAAGGAGACCACTGATGTTGCAGTAAAAAAAAAAAAAAAAAAAAAAAAACGAAACAAAAATCCTATCCCATCTCAGAATTCCCAACAACACATTGAGGGCAGAAAGCAAACTGCCAGACTGCCAGATTCCTTAAAACTAAGGTCCCATACCTTCAGGGTCAATCCCTCTCTATACTACTCACTCTCTGTTTCCTCTCCTCTTCCTAAATAAAATAATTATTTTGCTTCACTCCTGTGCTTTAACTCTCCTTTCTTTTCAAATGCCATCCATTCCATGCTCTGGAATACATCTTCTTTTGAGAGACATAAGTTCTCATGACAACTGAGGATACACATGTTCACATGTGTTCATGCACTATCATCCTTAATTTCACTTCGACCTTATCATAACTTCACAATTTATACATTTATACCTTTATTGATAGATCTTTAGTTTGTTTGGCATTTTTGTTGCTACCAGTAATCTTCAGTGAACATGCCTGGTCATGTCTTTTGCACTTGTGTGCCAGATGGTCTCACAGTAGTTTAATGGACTCAGTTCCTTTGATTCCTGAGAGCAAATGGTGCACATATTTTTCCTACTCCGCTTTCAGCAATGCTATATTGGTAGCTTAAATATGACCATGGTGGTAATATTTCATCATGGAAAAAGGCAAATCTACAAATCATTCCCCATTCAAAAACAGTTATTAGCCATTCATCAGCAAACTACTGGCATTTACCACATATACTCCTGAAGTAGAATTGCTAAATATTAGGGTATGCTCATTTTCATTTTTTCTGGTTACAATCAAAGTACTATGTCACCATCAACCTCCACACAACAATGTACGAAAAAGTATAGTCTTTGAAATATCTTTACAAAGGCTTGATATTGCCAGTTATATTAATTTATGCCTATTGATAGATAAAACTTAGCATCACATTATTGGTTTCACTTACAGTTTCCCATGAGCCAGGGAAATTGAGCATATTTTATCTGCATAGCAGACACTTAGACTTTTTGCCTTTAAATTGCTTTGGCCACTCTTGAAATAACCAGTCTGGTAAAGAAGATTTGGTATACATACACAATGGAATACTATTCAGTTATTTTTTTAAAAAGGTTAAAATCTTGTCATTTGCAACAACATGGATGGAATCAGAGGGGATTTTGCTAAGTAAAATAAATCAGAAAGAAAATGGTAAACCCCAGATTATTTCAATCATATATGGAATATAAAGAAACAAAGCAAACAAACAGAAAAAAAAAATAAAAACTGACCTTTGGACACTAACAACAGAAGTGAGGTTACCAAAGAAGAAGAGAGTACAAGACGGAACCAAAGGGTATTAGGAGTCCAACGGATGTGGTGGAAAGCTATTAAAAATTTGGTAGTAGGCATGATGTTTCATCATATATTTGATGAAGAGGGAACTTGCACAACTAAAATTTAAATTGTGTTGTAAATCAATGTTAACTCAATAAAAAAAATAAGCAACAGAAATTGGCCAGTATACATTTGACTCTGCTGTTTCTCATCCCTTATTGAATTATAGGAGCTCTTTACATAACCTAGAAAATTAACCTTTGTCTGTTACACAATTTACAAATATCTTTTGTCAGTCTGTGACTTGTCATTGAACCTTGGTTATGGTGATTTCCATGTGCTAGTTATATGACCTTGAGAAAGTTACTTAACATTTCTGTATCTCACCTTCATCACCTTTAAAATTAGATCAATAATTAAACCGACCTATTTCACTGAGTTGATACATGCATATAGTTACTTATAATTACTGTTGTTATATTACTGTCATTATATTTTCATTGCTCTATGTTTTTATCACATTTTTCCCTTAATTGTTGTTTGCTGAAGAAATCTTTTCCAAATACATGAAGTGGGGAGATAGATCATTTATTTTCTTCTGGTAGTTTTAAAATGTTTTATGTTTATGTTACTTATACATTTAACTGTTTCTTATTCCTTTATTATGAGCACCTAGTCAGAGTTCCTGGAACCAGTGGGTGCTCAATAATTGTTTCCAGAAAGAATAACGGGAAAGGAGTAATTAACATAAGTGGTCCCACTAAGAAACTTGATGGGTAGAGAGATGAAGAGTTAAGAGGTAAATCACTAATAGCTATACTTAAAAAACTACTAAAATGGAAATTCCTTTTCCATTATCATATTTATGTCAAAGCTTACAGAAGTTTTAGAAATTTATAACCCTTAAGATTAACAAGGACATTTGTTATTTTGGTCATGAAATTTTGCAGTTTATTTTATCTACCAAACTAAACCATCCAAACAAAAACAAAGTAGAGGATTTTTATGATCCTTCTCCTCTTTGATAACTAAGGTTCTGCCATCAAGTTCCCAAGGTTTATATTAATTTTATCCTATCAGTTCATTTGCATCATTTCCCTGTATTCCAGAAATAGATAAACTCATCAGATACCTGTCTTTCTCCTGACCTATTTCTTTCAGCAAAATACCCTCAAGTGTCTTTCTTATTTTCACAAATGGCAAGATTTCATTTTTTAATGACTCTGTAGTTTCCCATTATTTATATATTAGATCTTCTTTACACATTCATTCATCTATAAACACTTAGGTTGATAACGTATCTTGGCTATTATGAATACAGCTGTAATAAATACAGGAATGCATACACAATTTCAAGTTAACATTTTGATATTCTTATGATACATACCTAAAAGTGGGATTGTTGGATTGTGAGAAAGTTCTGTTTCTAAGGAATCTCTGAAAAATCTGTTTTATTGTATACAAAAAAGTGATTTTTCCATTTCTTTCTTTCCCAGATAATATCTTTGTGAATCTTAAACCCTGAGCTGTCTCTCCCTGAATTATTCTTTTTCTCCACATATTTCCAGAATTTTAGGGAAATTAAATTAAAATATATGGTTAAAAAGTAAGAGTGGAGGAAGGTGGTCAAGAGGGTGACCTGGCAGGACATGTTGGATCGCCTCGTGACAGAACAAATAGAAATCACCTATTCTTCACATGCATGGCTTGGAAGAGCTGCAGACAAAGCAACAGTGATCACCACCACAATAGTAGGTGAATGCATTGGGATTCAGAGCTATACCACAAATTCTGAACTCCCAGTCTTGGGGAGAAAAAGCAAATGAGGGGATGGATTCATGGGAGGAAACGAGCCTCCCAGGAGTTTTTCTGAGGGCAGCAGAGAGCCCACCCAGCAGAACTAGGACAAGGAGCAGGGGAGAAGGTCTTGGTACTAGGCAGAAGGAGGACCAGGGTCCCAGTGGTCTGAGTTGGAGGCCCCAAAAGGAAAATTACACAGGGAAATACCATAACCAGAAAGAAGCTAGGGAAATTGCCCCACACCCACATGCTCCCACCAAATTGTTCCCAAAGCACAGGACCTACTGACAGGAAATCCACCTCCCATACTAAAAGAAAGAAGAGAGTCCCAGAAGGAAACTTCAATGCTATGCACAGCACTCCCTGTGGATTGAGGTGGAACTGCAGCCAATTGCTGATCATGGGCCAGTAGGCCATTGTCATTCAGAGCTGTGACACTAGGAGAAGACTCTGCATCCTCCCCACCACAAACTCAAACCCCATAAACTGGATTATTGGGACCCGCACAGGGTCCACATAAGAAAGTCAACAAATCCAGCCACTGGTGATGACATACAACACAAGAATTTCCAGTTTCAAATATCCAGGTTTCTGTGGTGCAAGTTGATACCCTACACAATGCCATCACTGCAGGGAAACCTAACCCACAGAAACATAAACAGAATTCCAAACAGAATGAAGACACAAAGAAATATATGTGAAATGATGGATCTAATTAAAATTCCAGGGGAAATCAGAATACAACAGACATCTGCAAACTAACTGAGGATTAATTTAGGGCAAGAGTGATAAACATACTCCTGGGAATCAAGAAAACAACAAAAAGAAAGAAAAACAAAAAAGAGACAGAAGAAATGAAGAACATGACAGATGAACTAAAGAACTCAATAAAGGGACTCAAGAGTTGGATAGATGAAGGCTACAATAGAATCAGTGAACTAGAAGATAAGGCAGAATAATGCACTCATAAAACCAGGAAAGATGAAAAAATAATTAAAAGAAATGAAGAAAGCATTTGAGACCTATGGGATAACATCAAAAAGAACAACATTAACATCAAGTGATCCAATAAAGAGAGGATAGAGAAAAGGGGGAAGAAACTGTACTTGAAGAAATGATATCTGAGAACTTCCTTAACATGAGGAATGAAGCAAGCCTCTAAATTCAGAAAGCTGAGAATTCCAAACAAAAGAAACAAAAACAGAACTACACCTAGACATATTATCATCAAAATGTCAAAAATGCAAGATAAAGAATCTTAAAAACAGCTAGAGAAAAATGAGTCACATACAAAGGAGTCCCCATAGGATTGTCAGCAGATTTATCAACTAAAACTCTACAGGTCATAGGGAATGATATATTGAAAGTGATGAAAGAAAAGGATTTTCTACCTGGGATACTAATCCCTGTGAAACTATCAATAAGAAGTAATGATGAAAAGCTCTTCTGAAAAGCAAAAGTTAAAGGAATTCATCACCACAAAACCACAAAACTCTACAAAAAATACTAATGGAAGTTCTATAAAGTGTAAAGAAATTCCACAAAAATAGTAAGACAGCAAAATATAAAAACTTGTGAGTAGAGGGGAATGAAAATCTGGATGGTTAGAATGAGTACAACAAAATCTGCTTTCGAATAAAAATAGAAAACAAACATGCTAACATAAGGGTAATCTCAAAATACACCTCCAGAGAAAAAGCAAAGAAGAAAACAAAAAGGTAAACCATCAAAACATAACTACAAACAACCCATGTAGGAAGAGAAAGAGAACAAGTGCACTATCTGCAACAACCAGAAGACAAATTACAAAATGGAAATAAATAGCTACATATCAATAATCACCCTAAATGCTAACGGATTGAAATCACCAGTCATACAATGCAGTGTGGTCAAATGGATAAAAAGCACAACCCAACCTTCTGCTGCATTCAGGAAATGCACCTTCTTTCAAAAGATAAAGATAGGCTCAAAGTCAATCACTGGAATACAATCCTACAGTCAAATGGCAACACAACAACAAAAATAGGAACAGCTGTCCTTATAACAGATAAAACAGACTTCCAATAAAAAAAACATAACAAAAGACAGAGAGGGACATTATATAATGATTAAAGGGTCAATCCAGCAAAAAAAGACGTAATTCTTCTTAACATATATGCATCAAATGAAGGAGCATCAAAATATATTAAGCAAGTATTGTTAGAGCTGACAAGAGATATGGACAACAACATAATAATAACAGGAGACTTCAACACCCCACTTACAATGATGGATTGCTCAACCAGGCAGAAAATTCATACCCAGCACAAGAAACAAGAAAAATTACAAATAAAAAATCTAACCTTATATTTAAAGCAACTAGAGAAAGACAAAGTAAAAAATCAATAGAAAAGGAAATAATAAAAATGTAAGCAGAAATAAATCAAATAAAAACAAAAGGATAATCCAGAAGATCAATGAAAACAAAATTTGGTTCTTTGAAAAAATAAACAATATTGATAAACCATTGGCTACATTCACAAAGAAAAATAGAGAGAAAACTCTCATAACTAGAATCAGTAATGAAAGGAGAGAAGTTACAATAGATACCACATAGATATAAAACATTGTAAGGGACTACTCTGAGCAGCTCTATGCCAATAAAGGGAACAAAGCTGTGGACATCGACAGATTTTTAGAAAAATACTGTCTACCAAGACAATACCTGGAATATTCTTCCAATATCTGGAAGAATTGGAACAGCTGAGCAGAACAACCACAAGCAAGGAAATTGAAGAGGCAATGAAAATTGTCCCTAAATATGAAAGTCCAGGACCAGAAGATTTTCTAATGAGCTTTACCTAATATTCAGGGAAGAATTAATTCTTCCATTCTTCTCAAATTCCTCCAAAATATTGAAGACAAGGGAACACCTCCAAATACTTTCTATAAGGCTAACTGACACCAACCGATACCAACAGCTGATAGAAATGTCACCAAGAAAGAAAATTCATATCTCTAATAAATATAGATGAAAAAAATTCTCAACAAAATATTAGCAAACTCTACACAACAATACATCAAAAGGGTCATCTACCATGATCAAGCGGGATTTAACCCAGGGATGCAAGGATGTTTCAACATACATAGATCTATTAATTTTATACACTATGTCAACAAGAGTAAGGAGAAAATCCATATGATCATATCAATAGACACAGAGAATTCTGCTGACAAGATTCAACACCCATTTTTGATAAAAACTCTACGGGGACAGAAGGTGCAGACCTCAACACAGTAAAGGTCATATACAATAAACCCATTGCCAGCATCATAGTCAGCAGCTAAAACTTGAAAGCATTTCTTCTAAGTCATAAAGAAGGCAAGGTTGTACACTCTCATCAGTGCTATTTAATATCATACTGGAGTTCTTAGAGAAATTAGGCAAGAAGTAGAAATAAAAGGAATCTAAATTTGAAAGGAGGAAGTAAAACTATCATTATTTGCAGATGACATGACATATATATATAGACAGATATACACACATATGTATATATATATATATATATATATATAGATTATATATATTGAAATCCCTAAAAACTCAAAACTGCTACAACTAATCAATGAATACAGTGAAGTGGCAGGCTATAAAATAAATGCTCAAAAATCCAGTGCATTTTTGTATGCAAGCAACATGCTAGAAGAAAAACACACTATTTAAAATAGAAGTAAAAACATCAAATACCTTGCAATATACTAAACAAAGGATGAGAAAGACCCATACAATGAAAACTCCTAGTCTTTAAAAGAAATAGAGGAGGACACAAAGAGACAGAATGACATCCCCTCACTCATGTTTGGGAAGAATCAACATTGTTAAAATGTTGTTCTTACCTAAAGCAATACAGATTTTAATGCAATCCCCAATAAAATCCCAGACTTATTTCAAAGAAATAGAACAAATAATCTCAAAATGTATATGGAGCAACTAAAGACCCCAAATAGACAAAAAAAAATTATGAGAATAAAAGAACAATTCTTGAGGGATTACACCCCCAGGAATTAAGCTATGCTACAAAGCAATAGTGATCACAACAGGAATAATAGTAGAGACACAGATCAGTGGAACAGAACTGAATCACCAGAAACTGACTCACACAGTCAGTCTACAACAAAGGAACCAAAATCATATCATGCTGAAATGAAAGTCTCCTCAAATGGTTTTCAGAAAGCAGGACCTCCACATGCAAAAGAATGATGCTAGATCACCCTCTAATGCCATTCACAAAAATTAACTCATAATGGACTAGAGATTTGGACATAAAACCGGAAACCATAAATTTCTTGGAAGACAACATAGGAAGAAAAGACATTTCATGACATTAGCCTTAGAGAGGTCTTTGGGGGCTCAACTCTAACATCAAAGAAAGCAAAAAGAAAAATAAACAACTGGAACTGTATCAAACGAAAATCTTCACAGCAAAAGAAAACATCACCAAAACAAAATACAGCCTATTAACTGGAAAAAGGTATTTGCTTCATATTTCTGACAAGGGCTTAATATGCAAAATATACAAAGAATACATAAAACTCAGTAACAAAAAAACAGGCAATTCATTAAAAAAATAGGAATGGAATTGGAGAGACATTATTTCAAATAGGATATATGGATGGCTATAGGAACATGAAAAGATGTTCTTACTTGCTGGCTTTCTGGGAAATGCCAATCAAAACACTGAGATACTACCTTATAGCTAAGAGACTGCCTATTATCAAAAGTCTGGAAACAATAGCAAGGATGTGGAGAAAAGGGAACACTTTGATGGGAGTGCAGATTGATTATCCCCTATAGAAAATAGTGTGAAGAGTCCTCAAAAAGTTGATATGGAAATCCCATATGATCTCACTGTGCCACTTTTGGGTTTTTACCCAAAATATACAAAAACACTAATTCACAGTGATTTATGCACCCCTATGTTAATTGCAACCCTATTCACAATAGCTAAGAACTGGAAACTACCTAATTGCCCAATGCCAGTGAATTAATAAAGTAGATGTTATACACATATACACACATACACCATGGAAGACTACCTAGCCCTCAGAATAGATGAAATCCTGTCACTTGAATCAACATGAATGGGTCTAGAGGGGATTATGATAAGTGAAGTAAGCCACAAGAAGAAAGAGAGGTACCAGATGTTCTCTCTCAGAGGTCAAATGTGAACAGACAAAATAAAGGAGCAATGCTTGGACACTTGCAATAGAACTGCATTTACATATAGGAAATGGAATGGGATGGGTAGGTAGGTGGTAAAGAGTCCACTGGACAATGGTGAAAAACACTGGTGTGTAGGTGGAGGGCAGGGTGTGTTGACAATATCTGAGGAATGGGAAACAACATATATGGGACGTCTGTACATATGAGTTTATTTTAATTTGTAAAGCAAAGTTACTGCAATAAAGAAAACTGAAAAGAAAAAGAGGTAGGATGGGAGAACATGCTAACCTCAGGGCTCAGTTCTTATTCCCTACCAGGCAGGCCTCTACTGCAAGAGTCACAACCTATGTGAATGGTCATCAAAATAATATACAAAATCCCCAAATCTAGTATATCTCTACTAAGTAGTATCTATGGACTAAGAGGTAATAATACCACCACTAGCACCTTGGGAATCCTCAAACTCAGAAGTTTGGGAGCCACCAAACTAAATAATAGGCACAAAGAAAGATGGACATACAAATTTTTACCTAGAGGTGAAAATGTCAAACTAATTCTCAAATGGAAAGGTAAGAAGTTCAGTGTCAGCTGATTTGAGCTAACTGGCATCTTCTAGTCACACACCTGCTTTTATTCCATCTTTCACCAATTAAGGTATTTAAAAGTTAAATTCCTTGGCATTAATATCTTATTTTCTAAAAAAATTTCCTTATTCCCCTAAGTTATTCAATGCATGTTTCAAATGTCTCACTTACCACATTGTGCTAAAATAAAATGATGCAGTCTAAGGTTGGTCTTAACTTCAAATTTCAGCTTTTCTTAACAACAGGAAATTTTGCTTTTTCTGCCTAAAGCACATTATTTGCACCAATTGGGGTTTTCCTACAATACACTCATAAAAGGACAGTTTAAATCATGATGCACTGTGCAATCTCTAAGATAACATTTGCACTTTTGCATGACTACTAGCTTGGTCAGTCAGCTGTCTAGGATGCAATTACCAGAACACTGCACTGAAATTTATAAAAATATGTGGATAGTGAGGAAATAAGAGTGATAATATTCAGGAAAAGATAATGGTGATGAGAGTTTAATTACTACCATGGATGAAATTAAAATATAAAACCTTCACTGGGTGCTCATTTGTCTTAAAGTAGACATGTATGCATTCCATTTTGAATTGAGAAACAAAAATCAGCATATAGAAAATGTTAGAAATTCATGTAGGCAAGTAATACATAATTATGAATTTGAAGAAAGCCGTCATACAAACAACTGAAAGATGGCATTCTGACTACATTTGTCCCTTCTGCTGGACTCTAAACTCCTTCCAAGAACCCTATTTCATTGATCGAGCTGTCTCATAATAGGCGCTCAAGAGGCTTGTGTTGAACCAATTCATTTAATTGAGCACAAACCTCCACTTCTATTGACTGCAGATATCCAACACTACTCTCATTATAAACAAAATTTCAAGAACCTCTTGGTGGTTAGAGTTTTCCTTTGTTTTTATGCACGCATGAAAAAGCACTCCCCTCTACGCTCCATGAACAACTCTCACCAGCATTAAGCCCCTCATATGGTCTAAACAGATGCTGATTCATAGGCAAGTGCCAAAATTCAGCTTAACACCATTCTTACCTCTTATAACTCTCCTCTTTAACTAACCAGCCATCTTAGAGACAAAGCAAATGCATGCAATTTTTATATATGTACAAAAAGTCTCTGTGTAAATGAATCCCAGCCCTTCTGTCCCTTTTGGTGCCAGTGATTGCTTAACTTGAGAAAGCCTGAAGGGATTGGTCTGCTATTGGAAAAGAGAGGAAGGAGTGCTTTATGAAAGTGGGATCATTATCATGCTTCCCATTAAAACATTTTTAGTGCTCACATTTTGAGCTTAACACAGTCTACCCGTAAGTTGGCAGTATCCCAGACCCAAGAACCAATAGGCTACTCCATCCTTGCTCAGCTTCCCAAGCAATGAGGCAGGCAATTCTTTCTTTTTTCTGATCACCATCAAAAGAATACATTACTAAACAATAGACAATCCTGCTTCATTTAAAACAGATGAAACACTTCACAATAGTATTGCCATCTTTTTGCTCAAATGGAACAGCTGTTTTAAAGGCACAGCATCAGAACCTTAAGCATTATTCATCTAATTTAGAATAATCTTACCCATTAAAATTCTCACTTTACACTAAGCACAGGCTGTTTATTTCAGTGAAGTTAAAAATTGCCTTATAGAAGGTCTCAGAAAAATCCATTTCTTTGCAATGTTGTGATAAGATCATTCAGAATGTCAAAGACCATGCTAAACGATTAACACAGGTTTTATTTTTTTTAAAGCAAACATCTTTATTTTTTAAATAAAATGAATAAACAACATTATTCTAACTGCTTTTGGGACTATGCTCTGGCCCAGTAAAGGTTTGTTGTTGTTTTTGTTGTGAAGTTAAGCAGTCAATCATAACCTTGATTTACTATCTTTATTGTCTGTGTATCTTTACTGATATCACTGGATTGAGCAGTTGCTGTCAGTGTAACATGAGTCAGATTTGTCTTTCCTTGCATTTAGTCTATGATGTCAAAAAAACAAATGACAGATTTTTCTTTACCCTTGTTACTAAGCTAATGGTTATCAATTTCTAACAAGTTAACAAGAGATTGGAAACAATGGTTTCAAGCGCAGATTAATTGATGGTGATTTAAATCACAACAGCAGTTGTGACATCTAATTAGGATATTCTTTAAGTTCATGGGGTTGTTTATTTCCAGTCAGTAATTTTATGTGCCAAAACACTATCTGAGAAAGTACATTTATAGGTGTATTTTTTAACTGTCTGTGTGTTTCACTATGAGGAGAAAAACATTCCTAAAACTAAAATCCTTCAAGACAAAAAATTAAAAAATGAAAAAAATCAAGGGAGCTGTGAAATTGACATGCTTGCTGTTCATGACCCTGTTGCATGTTCTTTTAGGTGGTATTTAAAAATATTGTCACATGTCACAGATCACATATGATTTGGCAAAATAGTCATAAAATGTAATGTATCAGCAAAGATACCTGACAATTTTTAATGTGTCTGAGAATTTAATTTAAAAACATAAATTTTTTTTAAATTTTACACTCCAGAATATATATCAAAAGTTATTAAGTTACATGCAATTAATATTGAGTACCTAATTTATGCAAAGAATTGACCAAGACACTGAAAAACATAAAAGATGATACTACTAGAGATCCATCTTCAAGGAGCTACCACTTAATTGGGTCAAAAAGACCAATACATAGAAAGACGACAAACCCAAGGCACAGTATAAATGACCAAGAAGTGACAGAGATAATAAATTATGTGCATCAAAGGATCATGTTGCATTAGGAGGTTAATAAATATTTCCAAGGAGATATGTGACCCAAGTCTTGTCAATCAGAGCTAACCATTCATATTCTAGTATTTACTTGGGTGAATTTTTGATCATGGATATGATTTTTATAAAAAAATCAATTAATGGGCAACTCTATTAACATAACTTCAATATCTTCCTGCTTTTGCAATAGTTAAGTGAAAATATTTTCAAAAAATTTGGTATCGATACTTCTGAGCAGATGTTGAAATAAGAATCAAGGTGCCTGTTCTAAGCTAAATCCAATAACAAATATATTTAAAGAAACATTAGAATATTTCAAAAACATAATTATTAAAAATATTAGACTAATCATCTATTTAAATTTTTGCACCCCCCCCCCAAGGAAAAGAGCAAAAGAACAGGAAATGAATGAAAATACACTTTCCAGTGAAGTGACGCAGAGTTGACGTGATGAGCGAAAGAGAAATGAGGGCTCTACCCACCAATAATAAAGATATTAGAGGAAATAGAGTCAACAATACTAAAACAATACACAAGGAAAGAAAGTTCAATTGGGTAGAAAGAGAACCTCAGTATTGACTTTAGAGAAGGCCTACCAGAATCTTCAAGAGTAATGCAAACTTTGAGAGAAGAGATGACATGACAATTATACATAAATCTATAAAACAAACAAGACTGATGAGACAAGAAAAATATTAGCAAGGAAATTTTTGCAGTCGTGGATATTGGTATAAAGAAAGTAGATCTAAAGGTCACATCACAGATCATAATAAATTCTAAATGAGCTAAAGTGTAAATAAAACACACTAAAAACTATATATAAACATAAAAACAGAAAAACTATTTGTAAAATAACAGAGACAAGTTTTTAAAGCAATTATACTCCAAAATTGACAAATAACTAATAAAAACTTCATATTTTGAATAAAGAACTACTACAATGTCAATGCTCACATTTTACCAGAGGTAGAAAATACTAATTCCATAAAACCAATCAAAATCAATAAAAACAATAAGACTTACTATTAAATAACAGAAAGCTGTAGGAAAGGAAGGAGATTCACAGTAAATTACTTGACTTAGTGGCAAACAGTATTTACAAAGGTACAGTAATGAGCATCTGTGACATTGAGCAGACAGTGAGGGGTAGGCAGTGTGGAGAGTATAAGGGCTAAGTGAATGCAGCAGTTAACATCTAAAATGAATAACTAAAGAAATAACAATTTAAGCATTTTTAAAAAAACATGAAACTAATTGCCTGAAGAAATAGACTAAATGAGTTGAAAGTCATGATTTATAGAAGGACTTGTAGAGAAAAAATAGCAGAAGATGGCTACTCTAAGGTCTTGAATACTGCAGTTGGTTTTGTGTTGTGCTTGCTCCGAAAAATGAACTTTTAGCACAATTAATTAATTGAGGAACAATTTGTGCATAACATGAATTTCCCATTAACTTATGGTCATTTCACCTGCAAGAAATACTATGAATACTATACCCACTTGCACTGGATAAGAAAACACAAAACACACACACACCCCTCAATATCTACCAGTCACATTCATGTACCATATGCACAAGGCACATTCATCCACAACCCTTATCACATATAGAAATGACTCAAAAGACAGTTGTGCAGTAATAAATCAATAGTTGTTTCTTCTTCGTCAAACCAGCATTGACAATTTTAGTATTTTTGTGTTGTTCAACAAAAGTATTTTTAAAATGTTATCTCTTATAATCAGTATGTGCCAAATTGTATCATGGATGAAATATCTGAGTAATTTGTCCCAATGTTTGTTTGTTGTTTATTTGCTTGTTTTTTAATTAGTAGATTTTATTTTTAGAGCAACTTTAGGTTTACAGAAAAATTGATCAGAAAGCATAGAAAGTTCCCATCCACTTTTTCCTATATTATCAACATCTTATTTTAGTGCAATATAATTTTTATACTTTATTAATATATCTTATTAGCAAAACTTAAGAGTTGACTGTGTTGAATAGTCTATGAAGTTGAGCAAATGTATCCACAATTATATTATCATACAGAATAGTTTCACTTCCCTAAAAATTGCCTATACTTTAACTACTCATTCTTTCCTCTGCTGAGCCCCTGGCCACCAGTGATCCTTCTACTGTCACCAGTCTTTTGCTTTTCACAAGTTATCATATAGTTGGTATCACATGGTATGTAGCATTTTAAATTGACTTCTATTACTCAGTAATATTCATTTAAGATTCTACCAATCATGACTTCATAGATCATTTCTTTTTATTGTTGAGTAACTTTCGATTGTATGAATGCATCACAATTTGTTTATTCATTCACCTACTAAAGGATATTGTGGTGCTTCCAAGTTTGGCCAATTATAAATAAGGCAGTGATAGACATTCATGTGCATGTTTTTGTGTAGACATGTTTTCAACTTATTTAGGAGCATAATTAAGTTTTCAACTCGGGGACAATGTTATTATAAGACATTATGGTCAGAGTATGCTTAGTTTTGCAAGAAACTTCTCAACTCTCTTTCAAAATGTCTATACCATGTTGAATTTCCATCAATAATGAATGAGAATTCCTTTTGTTCCACAATGCTTTCTCCTGAATTTTAACACTCTACTAAGTATGTAGTAATATTTCTTTTTTTTGATTATAACTCCCCAATGACAGAAGATATTTAGCATCATTTTGAATGCTTATTTGCCACCTGTGTATCATCTTTGGTGAAATGTCTGTTTAGATCATTTTTAAATGGATTATTCTATTTCTTATTATTGAATGTTAAGAATGATTTCTATATTTTGGACACCAGTTTTCTATCAAATACGTGCTTTGCAAAGATATTCTCAAAAATTGTCTTGTCTTTTCAGTCTCTAAACAGTGTGGTTCACAGAGCAGAACTTTTTAATAAAGTCCAGCTTAAGATTTTTATATTGTACATCATGCATTTAATGAAAAATTTTGTACAGAGAGTGATTTTTAGAATTCATATACTGTGTAATAGTCACTAACTGCATCTTTTTCAACTATTCATTTATTTGACCATATCATTTTGTATAATTGAAAGAGAGGAACTAAGCAGCATAGGTTATTATGGTGAAAAATTGGAAACCTAAGGTCAAACAGTTGAGAATGAATAAGTAAAATGAGAGAATATTAACAGTGCCAAATACCAATATAGTGTTAAAGATTATTAGCATGTCAACATTCTTCATATACAAAAATACATCCATGGAAACATTAAAGAAAGTATTGCTAAAGTATTATTCATACATTGATTTTAACTAAGAAAAATGTAATATGACAAATAGAGACAAAACACTGGTTAACATATATTGGAATAAAGAGCACTAGATGCTATAAAATAAATCCCAGAGCAGATAGGAGTCAAGATGGTGACCTGGTAGGAACATGTTCAGAACTCCTCTCCACAGTATAACTAGAATCACCTGTTTTTTCAGACACACACGCACCATGGAAGGGAAGACCTGGAGGCTGCAGACCTGAGGCAACAACCACCACCAAAAGGGTAGGCAAAAGTGTCAGGGTTCAGAACTGCATTGTGAATTTAGAACTCTCACTCTCAGAGAGTGATGGGGGTGGAGGGGAAGCAGCAGATGGGTGGCACCTAAAGAAGCAAGCCTCCCAGGAATCTTTCTGAAAGCGCGGAGAGCCTGCTCAACAGGACCAGAACACAGAGGCAGGGGAGAGGACTTGATGCAGGGTAGAAAGAGGACCAGTGCCCTGGAGATCTCAGCAGGAACTCCAAAGAAAAACTACACAGGATGCTGCCATAGCTAGAATGGAGTTAGAAGAATTCCCACTCCCAATACCTCCCACCATGTTGCTCCAGAGTTGTATATTTACCCACCAAAAATCCCACTACTAGGTTTAAAGGAAGAGGAGGGTATCCCAAAAGATAAGGAACCCCAGCCATTACCCACAGCATCATCCTGAGGGTGGTAACAGAATGGAGCCTGCTTGTCGATTATGGAGCAAAGATGAGTTGGTCATTACTGTTTAGACCTGGGACTCTAGAGTACAGCTTGTCTTGAACACACAAACTCCAATACCATAGGTAGATCCCATAGGATCACACAAGAACTTTAACAAACCGAGGCAGTGGTGACACCACAAAACTCAAGAAATCACAGTATTCAAAACAAGATCCAAGCATACTCAATGCAAGTCAATACTCTACACAAGGCCATCGCTTCAGGAAAACCTAACCCACAAAAACATAAATGCAGAAACAGAATGCAAAACAAAAGAAAACAGAAAAATACGTATGAAATGATGGATCAATTAAAACCCCAAGGGAAAATCAGAATAATAATAAACATGTGTAAGCTATGTGAGGATGAATTTAGGGCATAGTGATAAACATGCTCGTGGAAATCAGGAAAACAATAAAGGAAGAAAAGGAGAATAAAAAGAGAGAGAGAGAGAAGAAATGAAGCAAGATACCAAAGAAATTAAGATGAATTAAAGAACTCAGTAGAAGAAATCATGAGTAGAATGATGAAGCCTCCAGTAGAATCAGTTAGCTAGAAGTTCTAGCAGAGGAAGGCATTCAACCAAACCAGCAAAGAGAAAAAAGAATATAAAGAAATGAAAGCATTTGAGACCTATGGGAGAACATCAAAAGGAACAACATTCATATCATAGCATTCCCAGAAGGAGGAGAGAGATAAAAGGAGGCAGAAAATGTACTAGAAGAAATAATAACTGAGAACTCCCTAACATAAGGAATGAAACAAGTCTCCAGACTCAGGAAGCTCAAAGAGCCCCAAACAAAAGAAACAAAAACAAACCCACATCTAGACAAATCAACACCAAAACATCAAAAATGCAATAAATAAAATCACAAAAGCAACTAGAGAAAAACGAGTCATGTTAAAAGGAGTCCTCATAATATTATCACAAATTTTTCAACTGAAACTCAACAGGCCAGAAGAAAATGGCATGATATATTCAAAGTGCTGAAGGAAAAGAATTTTCAACCTAAAATACTATACCCTGCCAACTTATCATTTAGATCTGAAGGAATGATAGAGCAAAAGTTACACAATACCAGTTCTACAAAAAAAGTACTAAAGGAAGTTCTCTAAAATGTAGATAAACACCACTTAAATACAGTAAGACAGCAAACAAAAAGTGAGGAAGAGGAGAGATAAATACAAATGTGGATGGTTAGAATGAGTATAACATTAATATGCTTTCAAATAAAATTAGGAAAAAAAATATAGAATTCTTAATGCTAACCTCATTGTAACCTCAAAACACATCTCTAAGAAAAAAGGAAAGAAGACAAAAAAAAAAAAAGGGAAACAAAAAAAAGTAAATATATTCAACCCATGTAAGAAGAGAAACAGTAGAACAAAGGTACTTTCTGTAAAAACAACCAGAAGAAACATTACAAAATGGCAATAAACAGTTATATATAATGACACCAAACATTAAAGGATTGAACTCACCAATCATATGATGTAGAATGCATGAATAGATTACAAAGTATAACCCAACCTTCTACTGCATTCAGGAAACTCATCTTCTTTCAAAAGATAAAGATAGGCTCAAAATCAATGGTTGGAAGACAATCCTACAGTTGAACAACCACAAAAAAGCAGGAATAGCTACCCTTGTATTGAATAAACAGACCTCCAAATAAAAAGCATAACAAAAGACAGAGATGGACATTATATAATGATTAAGGGGTCAATCAAGCAAGAAGACATAATGCTTGGTAGCATGTATACACCAAATGAAGGAGAATCAAAATATATTAAGCAAGTATTATTATTAGTGATGAGAGATATTGAAAGAAACATACTAATGTAAGAGACTTCAACAACCCTATTTACAACAACAGACAGATCAACCAGGAAGAAAATTAACAGGGAATCAGCAGCGTGAAATGACCATTTGGAACAATTAGGTCTAATAGACATATTCCAAACCCTTCTTTCATCAATTATAGATTTCATTTTCTTCTAAATGCATGTGACACATTCTCAAGGTAGATCATATGTTGCAACAAAAAACATGTCTCAACAAATTTACAAGGACTAAAGTCATACCAAGCACCTTCTCAGAACACCATGAAACAAACCAGAAATCAATCACAAGTTAGAAGAATGTTGTCCACTCTCACCACTGCTATTCAATATCATACTGGAGGTCTTAGCCAGAGCAATTAGGCAAGAAAAATAAATGAAAGGAATCCAAATTTGAAAGGAAGAAGTAAAGCTATCATTATTTACAGATGATAAGATTATATATATTGAAAACCCTCATAACTGTCAAAAACCACTAGAACTAATCAATGAATACAGCACGGTGGCAGGCTATAAAATTAATGCTCAAAAATCTCATTGCATTTTTGTACACAAACAACATGCCAGAAGAAAATAAAATCTAGAAATCACACCATTTAAAATAAAAGTAAAAAAAAAATATATATTGGAATATACTTAACAAAGGAGGTGAAAGACCTATACAATGAACTATACAAGTTCTTCTACAAGTTCTTAAGAGAAATAGAAGAGCACAAAAAGAGATCAAAGGACATTTGCTCATGGTTGGGAAGAATCAGCATTGCTAAAATTAGTATCTTATATAAAGCAATATACAGATTTAATGCAGTCTCCATTAAAATTCCATGGGCTAATTTCAACGAATAGAACAAAAGGTCTTAAAATTTAATGGAATAACTAAAGACTCCAAATAGGTAAAGTATTTATGAGAAAAAAAGAACAAATCCAGAGGGATTACACACCTAGGTATTGGACTATATTACAAAGTGATAGTGATCAAAACAGTATCGTACTGGAATAACAGAGGCACAGATCAGTGAAACAGAATTGAGTCACCAGAAACTCACTTACACACATACAGTTAATTTTTATAAAAGGACCCAAAATCATATTTGGTGAAAGGAAATTCTCTTCAATAAATGGTGTTTGGAAAACTCTACAACCACATGCAGAAGAAGGAAGCTAAATCACTCTTTAAAACCACTGACAAAAATTAACTCATAATGTATTAGAAACTGGACATAAGACCAGAAACAATGAAATTGTTAGAAGACAATACAGAAAAGTCATTCCATGTCATCAGCCTTAGAGAGCTCTTTGGGGACTCAAAGGAAACAAAAAGAAAAATAAACAACAGGAACTACATCAAACTAAGGAGCTTCTTCACAGCAAAGAAAACATCACCAAACCAAAAGGAAAACTACTAACTGGGAGAAGATATTTGCATTTTATATTTCCAACAAAGACAATTCTAAAACATACAGAGAACACATAATACTCAACAACAGAAGAACAGGCAATCCAATTAAAAAATGGGAGGAGGAATTGGAGAGACACTTTTCTGAAGAGGATATACAGATGGCCAACAGGCACATGAAATTATGTCCCTACTTGCTGGCACTTAGGGAAATGCAAATTAAAACAACAATGAGATATCACCTTACACTTGAAAGACTGGCTATTATCCAAAAGTCTAGAAACAACAAATGCTGGTGAGGATGTGGAGAAAAGGGAACACTTTAATGGGAGAGTAAATTGGTAATACCCAGTATGGAGAACAGTTTGGAGATTTCTCAAAAAACCAAAGATGGAAATCTCATACAATCCTGTCATTCCACTTCTGGGCATCTACCCAAAAAATACAAAAGCACCCATTTGCAGAGAAGTATGTATCCTCATGTTTATTGTGGCCCTATTCACAATAGCTAAGAACTGTAAATTACCTAAGGGCCCAATGAATGGATAAAGATGATGTGGTACATACATACAATGGAATACTACATAGCCCTTAGAAGAGATGAAACCCCATCACGTGACTCAACATGGATGGAACTAGAGGGGATTATGCTAAGTGAAACAAGTCAAAAGAAGATAGATAACAGATGACCTCACTTATAGATGGAATGTGAATAGACAATACAAAGGAACAGATGAAACAAAACCAATCCTGAAGTGTTTGCAACAGAACTGATGTTACCAAAAGGGAATGGGACAATGGTGGTGGAGCCCACCGCACAATGGGGAAGAACACTTGGTGATTTTGTGGAGGGTATAATACGTTGAAAAATATCTAAGAAATGGGGAACCTATATATAGGAAATTATTTTAATGTATAGAATAATTACTACAATAAAAAATGAATTAGTAAAACCAAAGTCGTTGCAATAGAACACTAAACAAAACAAAGATGGGGCACAATACAAATATTTTTATTCTTGCTATTCATATTCAATATTGTATTAGTGGTTTTAACCAGGGTAATTAGGCAAGAAAACAAAATGAAAAGCATTCAATTTTTGAAATAAATAATTAAGAAAATCTTTTAATTTTTCATTTGTTTTTCACTATACCAAGTTGAATAGAACTACTGCAGTAAGACTCAATGAAGAGACGCAGGATCTGCTCCTCTATGGTTCTACCATTCTCTAGACCCTGAAAATGGCAATGCTTACAAATGCATTTGATTGGGAGATAAAGAGTGTGAGAAATAACTCAGGTGGTTTCTATGAGCCTGGCTTAGAAGATAGGAGTTTACCTGTACCCCTGTGGTCACACCTATCTTTAAGGCAGGCTGGAGAAGTCTAGCTGTATGCCTCATAGACAGGAATTCTGTTTTGTCTACATACTACCCTCTGCACCTGACAAAGTAGATTTTGGTTTTCCTAGACTTTCTCTTTTCAATTTTGCTTAAATTGTAATAACATAAGTATCTCTCATTATGTTAACTTATTTAATTCCTGAGCCCAAATTTTGAGATTTTAGATACCACTTAAGCAAGTCTTTTCGGTTCATATTTTCAAATAAGAGTTTCAATATCTAGATTTTTTTAAAGAAAAGTGAAATTTTCAGCCTCTCTGAGCTCATCCCCTATCCTTCACTTCCGAGGACACCTCCTAAAGCAATTGAGATTATTGTCTGTCCTATTTAAAAATTTTACAAGAGTGCTTGGCATGTTAAGGAAAAATCCTTTATGAAAGTGATTCCCCACTCCTAATCAAAGTCTTTTTTTTTTGTTTTCTTAAGATAAAACAAAATTTCAAAGATTTCCTTTCTAAGAAGCACAAAATAACTACTTAGGTTTTCAAATGTGCATACTAAGAACTAGCATTTGGTTATTCATTGGTGGTGTTCATGAGTGACAATTCTTGTGGAAGTGTTTTATATTAACAGGTATATTTTTGTATGACAGAAGAATCTATAAGCATACTATATTTCAGAGTGAAATACCTTTATCATAATAATCCAATTATAAAATATATTTTTCTATTTCCATGCTCACCATTGGTCTCCAAATACCATGAAGTGTTTGGAAATTTTACACAGTAAATCAATTACTATCTTTAAAATAATAATTTTATGCACCTGCTTACTATTTTTTCCAGAAGATCATTATTAATAACTTGACAAGTACATTAAAGTTCCATAGGGCTCTTAAGAGTGAATAGTCACATATAATCTATGTTTCAGTTAAAGAGAATTTTCTTGTTTACTATTTTAATCTCTATAATTATGTCTTTATTTTTTCCTACCAAAGTTTTATTTTATCCTGTCAATATATATTTTATTACAAGATAAATAATAATCAATTGAAGCAAAGCTTTTGCTGCCATTACTACATTTAGGTCTTATTTTATTTGATAATTACATGTCATAATAGAATTATTAATCTGAGTTTTTGAAGTTTACATTTAAATATTGCAACTTTGGTGAACTTTTTATTTTTGGTTGATGTCCTTGATTTTCTGTGCAATTAAACAACAGCAAAATTTATCTTTCTGATAAAATATCCAGAGATCTTCCATGAAGCTCTCCTTCAACTATCTTGACTATTTTTAAAGTTACAATAAGATAAATAAAATTCAGCCTGTATCCAGTCTTAGCCTATTTATTGATAAATCAATGAATTAAAAACTCTTTATAAAATGAGTTGAATCAAAGAAACTATGACAAATTGGAATTCATGTCATCTTAAGTAATTGGATTTGGTATTGAATTTCAATAAATATTAAATGAACACATTAAAAATCAATTGATATCCTGAGTACATTAAATACAATGGAATACATTTTATGATTCAATTTCTATACAGCAAAAAACAAATTAACAATCAACTGATCTTAAGTGAGTACAAAAAATACAACAAATATTTTACAAATGTGTTCTTTGTATAATATCAAAATTTTATATAATGACAAATATTTCTAAAATGAATCCTGAGGATAGAATTGCCATCATATTTACTTGATCGGTAACTATTTGGGCATTATAATATCTCCACCTACTGGAGAATTAGAACCAGATTTTCAATTTAGAAATCCTCATCAATAGCAATATTTATTAAATTTTGACAGAGGAGTTTCAAAACATTTTTAAGTTGTTGAGGTCCTAACCCCAGACTTAACACATGTAAGGAAATACACAGAGGCTAAAACACAATGATTTGCCCCAATTCATACTACTAATTGCATATTAGATAACTCTATGAGACTAAATAGATACAAAACTATACTACAGGTTTCCTAGTTCACAGTCCTGTGATCTGTGTTGTTACCCTTCCAGTATGCCAAACACCAAGTTCATTACCAGAGTCCATTAAAATAATGGCTCAAACACTCTTGCGATGAAAGCAGAATTGCTTTTCTTGTCAAAATTACATATCATATTGATACCTTTCCAATATTTCTACTTAATGTAATAATTAAGAGCTACATTTCTATTAAATTATTATGTTTTCTCCTAGAGATGACTGTTGATTATATAGCATGGGCAATCTAGTTTCTCATACCTCCGTTTTACTTTCTCACCCACAATTAGAGAAGGAAAGAATATACTATTTTCCAATTATCTGATTAACAATTTAAGGCTGTTGGAAATTGCAGAGGGAAATAGGTTCCTCATAAACAGGTAGTGACAGAATAAATTGGTGCTAAAGTTTGTGAGTAATTTCATAGTATCCATAAAACATTAAATTACATAAACTTGACACCAGAATTTCTCTTCCAAAAATTTTTTCTACAAAAATTTTTGCAAAATATTCATGGCAGCCTTATTGGTAACAGCAAACATAAAATAAATCTGGAAGCAATATAAACGCCATTAAAAGGAGACTAATAGAAGAAATTATAGGAAATCAATAGTCATATTAAATGCAAAGATGTGCAGTCATTTTTTTAAATTACATAGTTCAATGAAAACATAATAAAAAATGACTAAGCTCTTACAGTTAAAGAAAAAGTCAGTTTTTGCATGCATGCAGTATATTTCCATTTGTGCACTGAAGACAATCCACACACATACCAAGGACCCAGGTTCTCATCCCAGGTCTGGGGTGAACAGCCAAGATGTCAACTAAAATGGAATAAATAAAGTGTCTCTTCCTCCTCTCTCTTCCTGACTGCCTCTGCTTTCCACCATTCCTGTCTACACTATTCCTTAAAAAACAAAATATAAAGAAAAAGAAGAGACACAGAGAGGAGGATGACATAAGCACAGAAGCAGGAATTGAATGCTATATCTACAAGGTAAGAAATGACAAGGATGGAGAGCCCCTCCCACTGCCACGCCACCTAGCAAGCTGGGAGAGAAGGATTATATTGTCCTCAGAGCAGTCAGAATGGTGTAGACATCTTGATTTCAGACTTCTGGCCTTCAGAACTGTGATATAATCCATTTTTGTTATTTTAAACCACCCTATTTGTCCTGGCAGCCCAGGGACACTAATATTCATGGATGTCAGCCCTGCTCAAGGCCCCTTGAGCTTTCTGCAGTCTGGGGGTGGGGAGGGAGGTAAAGCACTGTGTGGTTGTACAGATGTATGTCTGAGAGTACGCTTGGGGTATGGCTGGCTGTGGAGGCAAATATATCTCCCTTTGCTCAAGGTGAACCAAGATTTCAGTGTCAAGATGGAAAATCCATCAGACATAGCTGTGACCTTCCCAGAACTCCACCAGCCTGTGTCAAAACACTGTCTCCTTTACAACTATTCAAAAAAGCAACCCATGAGTGCCACACTTCAAGAATGATGAAAGAAAACAAGATGCAAGAGTGAATCTGAATTGCATGGTGATGCAGATGGGAAACAAGACTGTTGGTGGTGATCATGAGGTAGTGTACACAGATACCAAATAATAAAATTATAGAGCTAAAACATATACTATAAACCAATGTTACCTCAACAAAAAATTAGGAGCTACTGTATAAGTCAAAGACTGTGCCTATTTCCTGACCCCAGGGTAGGTCCTTTGAGCATCTAGAGATGCCAACCTATTAAAACCCACCCCTGTGCCCTCCAGGAATTCATGGCCAGTCAGGGGAAGCAGAGGCTGGTGAAGACAGCAGTCACTGCCACACTGCCCCGACTCCTTCCCCATCATGTTGGCCTTTTGCCCCACCCCTAGACCTCATCCTGGCCAGGCACTCTCTGAAGTATCTTGGGAGCCCCAGGTTCCCATAGACTAGGGGAACAGTATCCTGTAGCAGGCATAGGACTCTTGCGGGAAACTCAGGGATATGCATTTGCTGTGTCCCACATGGGGAAGGAGAATTTTCATCTTTGTTTTATACTTTCCTGTGCTCTGAGTAATTTTAACCATCTCTATGCCTTTATAGTTTTTACAACTAGTTTATACAAGTAGAACGTTTTCATGTGGAAAAATATCCTCTTTTCCTCATTGTTCTCCTGTCCCCTAATGCCTGGACTCCCTGGATTTGCTAAGTGCTCCCTGCACCCTTACTACTTCTTGCTTTTTACCTCCTCTCACACGCACTCAGAACCCTGGCTCTGCTGCAGGAGAGCAGGCGAGTCTCCAGAAAGTGCAGATGTATTGTATTAACCTAGTAGCCAGAAAAAACCATGAGTGTCAGCAATTAGCAGACTTCTGAGCAAACCGACTCACCCACATAACTTACTGGGCAAAGTTGATTGCACAAATCGCTATCTCTGTGCATATGAATGCGGGAATCGTAATGCCCAGCTATAAAGTTGTTATGAGGATTACATGGACGATATATGCAAAGGTACCTTATATAGAAGTTAATGTATAGCTAGAGAACGACCAGGGATGGAGACCCAGAAGATGCTTCCACATCACCTGCTTCCTCTCTACTATTTCTCCACGCCTTGCAGTTCTCATCGCCATGACAGAAAATGATTATTCTCTGGTTGCATGATTCAATTCCAAAACCTCTCAAAAAGTCTTAACAACAAGTTTGAATGCCAACTCCATGTTCTGAGAAAAAGAACCAGATTGCAAGGCATGGATGAGTTCAGGGCCAGAGTCCTAAGTGTGGCGCTGCGCTCTTTCTCTGTGAATGGGGTCCAGTCATAACTGAAGGAACACCCACAACCTTAGCACTGCTACTAACAACCTGTCTTACCTGAATCTTCTCATAACATATCTGTTTCTCAATTCTTAAATGAATTACTGAACTGTGATAGTTAAAGTCCTCTTCAGTTCTAAAATTCTTATAATCCAAATAGAAGGAATTTTAGGAAGCACAGCTGTTCCATAAAGGCTGGGAGTTGGGAGAGTTGCAATGATCAAGACCCAGTATTCTTTGAGCAATACTCTAGCCGCCCTCTTCTATATGTGAGTAATGATGGTCTCCTGCTAGAACACACAAACTGAAGCATATTTGTTTAAGGATCCACATTGTCTTAGATACATATCTTCCAGGTCTTCTGTGCTCCAATGGCTGGGACTCAGAGTCAATCAATCTAATATCCATGATGTACTTGAGAGTGCTTAGATCTGGGTTAAATATAATGACACAAAAGGAATAAAATATTAATAATATAAAAATATTTACATAGTATCACTGGTTTAAGTGCTTACATTCTCGAAATAATACATAAATCAAGTTTTATAGATGCAATTATATAGAAAGATTTTAAAATTTTTTTTTATTTTTAGTCTCAGAAAACCACCTTTTGAAAAGAAAGAAACTCTGGAAATAAAAGTTATTTCTTGTTCATCTTTTCTGTTGGATTTTAGTATCTAAGTATCCAAAGAGTGAAGATTAGTTTTCTGGAATAATATTTTTGTCTTTGGGATTTTTTTTCTGATTAATTGAGGTATAATTAAAAAATGAAATTGTGAGATATTTAAAGCATATGCAATGATTTGGTATACATAAATTGCAAAAAAAATTCTCACAACTAATATATCTATCATTTCACATGGGTTTTTTTTTAGCTTAAGATTTACTCTCTGAGCAAACTAAATATAATATAATGCTATCAACTATAGTTACCATGTTATACATTAAATCCTCAGATCTTATTCATCTTAAAACTGAAGGTTGACTCCCTTTTACCAACCTCTCCCTATTTTTCTCACCTTCAGTCCCTGGCAACAACTAAACAACCAAACTCTGTTTCTATGAGTTTGATTATTTTTTTAGATTCTAAGTGATAACATGTAGTATTTGTCTTTCTCTGATTTATTTCAGTTGATACATTGACATGGAATAATTATTAACCCCTGAGCCTCCTGAGTGACACCAGTAATGTTCTATGAAAATCTCTGATTTGTGACTGGCAACAACAGGAGAGATATCCATTCCTATTGCTTTGCGCATACCCTAATATGTCCACTTACCTTTGATTGCATTTACTTAAAAAATAAACATTTTCTCTTAACCTCTCTAAGATTGTCAAGGAGCACATGTAATTTAACTATTCATGCTTTGTAGAAGACATTTGGTATTGCTTTTGCTGATGACTGAAGAAAAAAATGGAATTGAACAGACTCTTGTGATCAAATTCACACTACCCGGATAGAAGTGGAAGACAAATCATAACCTAAAAGAGAAAATCAGTAAGGGCTTCCCCATACCATTCCTCACAATAAAGAGCAAAGAAAAAAGAAAAATATGGAGAAGACTTAACTTTGAACCTCATCTTTTATTGGCTAACGTCAGAGTCAAAGAACAACAGACCCAAACCAGTCTCACCTAGCTTCAAAGCCCATTGTCACTTTATAAACTCCTTGTTTTATTTTTATATCTCATAACTCACTCGAAAAAATTTTTTTTCAGATTTATGTTGCATTTTGACAATGAAGAATAATGTATCTGGTTCTACAAAATGTAAATTCAACTGTCAGGCTCACTTCTTTGGGCAAGGAGGAGCCCTGGTGTTCTATTAACAACTTAGGGTGAAATTTTATTTATTTCATTCATATTTTATACTTTCCAGGCCCTCATCCTGGCCCTCTCTGCAAGAGGTGACTGCGTATGTTAGCCTGAGGCTGAGGATGGCGAAGGAAACACGTGTTTATTAAATCTCCAGAGAAATGACTTTCCACCAAAATATGAAGATTTGAGGAAAAAGCAAACTAATCCTTGTAATGAAATCAATTAATAACACTTGATTACATTAGATGCTTTAAAGTGTGCTTTGTTTTGTTTTTTTACCTTTCTTTCCTAAGCTAAGATAAATAAAAACAACCACTGCAAATTTCACATCAGCAGTTCATCTCACTTTCATTTTCTTTTTCTTTTTTGTCCAATTCAACTTAATTTTTCTACATAACAATAATCATAGTAATATATTTAATCCTATCTTAATGTACATTTTATATAACACTGTATTCGGGGAATTTCATCTTCAATTCACTAAAGATTGGGAGGAATCTGCAGCTGGAGCTGGGTTCTCCTTACAGCTAAGTCTGAGGGCTGCTGCTCTCTCTGGTGGACATTTCTCACATTGCATATACTTTTTCCCTTCTTTCTTTAATTGGGGTTCACTTCATTCATAGGTCAAAAGCCATCGCATGAGACAAGAACACGAAGGAAGTAATCTCAGAGGATTGCTGCCTGATCAATAATGCATAAATCTAATAATATTGAGCTGACTTTATTCACCAGAATTTTTCTTAGGGAATTTCTTTAAAAGAAATAGCTTAATAATAACTCAAGTGGCAAGGGACTACTCGATAATAATTGTTTTAAAATGTTTGTGTTGACTCATAAAGGATGAGGAACTGGAGTCAGAGAGATTTCATCCTAATCCGGGGACAGTATGGTATGGTAGAGTAGGGGCCATGGGAAATACTCTGAAGGGACAGCTGAATGTAGGGGTCCAAGTGACCATGCAAAGCACCATGGTCCTTTGTTGGAGGGATGTGTGACTCTAAGAAACTTAAGTATCTCAGGGCAATGCTATTGGAAGTGACTGAGAGAGGCAAATTCAGTGTTATAGGACAATGTTTCCCAGCAAAGTGAGCACAGGAGAGAGTGTCACCTGCACAGCCTGTTGATAAAGAAGTCTGCTGAAGGCCTCTGGTGGCCCCAGAACTGGTATGGTTTCCCAAGAGTAAGAACACAACTGTAGCCTACTGAAGGGACACTGGTGGGAAGTTCTCAAGTAGGGAGACTTCATGAGAGCTTAGTAAATGGCAAGAATTGGCTAATTAGATGACAATAGACCTCTAGGTGGGGCCTAGGTGTCAGGCCTGCACCTGGTATCACACGACTGCTAAAATAATCTCTGGTCCACCCTGTTCTGTGTAATCACGTCATATTGGAATCTAGTCCTTTACTGAATACTACCTGACTAGCTTCAACAGAGCTTTTAAATCTGCATGCATTTACTCAACAGCTCTTTTTTCAGATGCAAGTGACTAGAAACACGCTGGTGTCATTTTGGTAAATGCTACTCTTTCTATATTTTTATCTTTGCTCTGTCTAAATATTTCACTAACAAATATGGTAACAGATTACACAAATGAGAACTGGGAAGTAAGCAAAAAAAAAAACGGGGGGTGCTTCTGAAAAATCAAAACAGGTATTTCAAAGCCCCTGTATAACTTGATGCTACATTTGCATAATTCTGAAGCCAATAAGAAAACAGTTTAAAAGTCTAGTACTGTATGACAGAGAAAGACCTCAGTGGTAGAAAGAAGAGCTTTCCAGGAATCTTAGAGTAATTACTACCTCAATTTCCTAAGTGTATTTTTGTTAGTTATATTTCTTATTTTCTAAGCCCAGTGCTTCAAAATGAGTGCAGAAAAAAAATCTTTAATATTCCCAGCTCTTAATTTGTGAGTACCATTGAAATAATTAATGCTATTAAGATTTCCATTCTCCTTCAGAACACTTGAAAGGATAGCATTCCCCTAATTTCTTAATAGTTAGTATGACCATATGATTTGCTTTGGTCAATATAATTTAACCACCCTAAATTCAACCACCCTAAATCTTGCCTCATAATATCCAGGTTGTTTGACCCTGGACCTCATCTCTTCCTGGCTAAAATCAGATTCAAACAGCAGCCAGCCCAAACCAGTCTCACATAGCTTCAAGGCCAGACCTTTCTTATTTTATAAAATCCTATTTTCTACATCCCACAATATGTCCACTTACTTTGACCATAGTTATTAAAGAACAGAAGTGTTCTCTTAACCTCTCTTTCTAAGGCTGTCACTGCCGGAGGGGTTGGGAGGCAAAGTTCATGCTGTTTAAGTAGTCATGTCTTACACGAAAAGTATCTGAGGATTTTTCTTTCTTTAAAATCAGTAGTGACTTTTGGGGAAGCAATCTCTTCTTACCTTAATCCAGTGGATACCTTTCAGTTTAAATCTTGAATATCTGTAAGAAATGATGTTCCTCTTTGAAAATGCCTTGTCACTAGTCTTGCTAGTCTCCTGTTTTCATACTATCGCTCTAGTCAACAGATGTACTTGGAATGTCCTCCTTTCTCCTGTGAGTCTTTCAGCGTTCCAAGTCTTCTAGGTTCATATGCCTTTTAATATTTCAACTGCCCATGGAAGCCTTGCCTAACTTCGTAAGCCTGCCAAAACTTACATGTAATCAGACCCAAATCTCCAAACCAAAAACGTCTCTAGTCTAGCATCTACATTTGCAATTGTTCCATGATGCATTTTCTCCCTAGTATCCCACATTATTTTCAAATTCAAATTTTCCTAACAGACTTGTTTCTTTCCTTAGAAGTTTGCTTCCCTTTCAACTCAATAGATTATAAGTAGTACCATTTATAAAATACTTGGACAAAAGACTGATGTCATTTTTATTTCATCTTCTAGCATATCCTCAATATGCAAGACTCTAGCACCTACTAAGTCTGACCCTACAACTGTTGCTTCCCTATATACTCACTGGTACTGATAAAACTTGAATCCTAATCACCCCTCATTGTTGCAAATAATCTTCTAACTTCTCAACTCTAGTTCGCCTTTCGAAATCACACATCCTTTAATGGCTTCCCGTCGCCTTAGATCAGTGGTTCTCACCTTTGGTTACACAATGGAATCATTTGAGGAGGTTTTTTTTTTCCAACCGATTTCTAAATATATAATTTACATATACCGTTTTGCTGATGAACATTTGGATTGTTTTCCAGTTTGGGACTATTATGAATACATACGGGTACTAATATTTTTATAAACAGATTTTATTCCTTCTGGATCAATACATGGGAGCGGAGATGCTGAGTCTTATAATAATTGAACATTTAACTTGAGAAGAAACTATCTTCCAGAGTGCCTGTGTCATTTTCATTCCTACCAGCTCTAAATGAGAGTTTCAGGCAGAAAGTCAGGGCAAACATAGCTCATCTTACTTTTTTGCCCTTCATTCAAATATCACAGATTTGTACTGCCTGTTATTCAATGTCTGAAAACAGTTGCTTTATGTACCTTGTTGAATGTTTTAACCGTTGGTAATGGGAGGACAAGTTCAGTACCCAGCATACTGTCATGGTCAAAGGCAAAATCCACTTGGAGAACATCTTAAAAAATATGCTTGAATCCCACCCCATACTAATTAAGTCTGAGTTCCTGGGGTTAGGATGACAAGGGAGAGGACGTAATTCTAATGTGCAATCAAGTTTAAGAATCAGTGACCAGGGGATAATCTTCAATCTCTTCTTCCTAAGTCTGCATCTACAGTCTAAATCAGCACCACCCTTGTCTATAACCATCTTTTGTCACTTCAAAGCTTCACCCACGTGGGACTTTACCAACAAGAAAATGACAGTTAGGTCTCTGTGCTGTTCCCCATGGTTCCTTTAGGTCGAAAGTCTACTGGAAATATTTCTTCACTATTCCACCAAAATGTCATTGGTTCTGTGGAGCATAAAGAAACTAGGAATTTTTAGGGCAGAACGTTGTATTGAAAACAGTACTAGGGGTGCGCTTTGGTGGAGCAGCAGTTAGCTTAGTCACCTTCTGTCGGAGCACTCCATGCCCATCCCAAGAATCATGCTGTGTATCTGGGCCAGAGGTAGAGGGGTCAACAAAGATGAGCAACTAAATAAAATAAATGAAGTATAAATTAAGTACTTTTTCCTTCCTCCTCTCCCTGCTCTGCTCGCCTTCATTTCTACCTGCACCTTTACTTAAAAAAAAAAAAAAAAAAAAAAAGGAGTTCTAGGACAATAGATGCAAAATTAAGTATTTGGTAGTACCATTTACAACAGGTTGATTTAGTATTATAACTGTTTTCCATAGGTATAACACGGTAATAACAATACTCACCTAGCAGAGGGATAGGCGAGATTAATCACGGAATTCAATTAGCGTGGGACACACAGCAGGCACCAACATACTACTCCCCTTTACACGCCACCTTCCACTCTCTTCTCTTCCTGTAAAGCGCTAGTGCGTTATCGGTTTACATCTCTCTTTTCTCCACTAAACTGTGAGTTTTATAACAATCTGTCGGCATTACCTTTTTATCTTTCGATCCCTAGGACACAGCAGTGCCCGGGATAAGACAGGAGTTTAGACAAATCTCCAATAAATGAGATTCTGTAAGAAGCCGTCTCTAGTATCATAGTCTCTAGTTTGGAATGCAAAATTTGTCCAGGGTCCTTCATTCTCAAAACCCATTCACGCTTTTGGGGGGGCGGGAGGGGGGGGCTGTACCACCCAGTCCTCAGTAGGGAAAATGAGAGAATTTGACCAAGACTAGAAAAGTAAGGCTGCAATTTGTATCACATAAAACATCCAGAGGACGTTAAAAGAAGCTGCCAGTCTACGCTGTCCTGACCTGTGGCAAAGGGACAGGCTTACTCAGAAATTTCTCTGCAAAGGAATTCTCCAAGCCGAAGTCCTCTAAGAAAAAGGGGTCACAGCCGGTGGGTCCGTACCGGAAGCGAGGGCGCGCAAAGACCAAGCGTGGCTCCGCCCCGCCTCCACAGTTGCCAGGCAACTGACCCCGGAAGTCGCGGGAGTTGCGTTGGCTGCGAGAGTCCGCCTGCTGGTGAAAGATGGCGGAGGGCGGCGGCGGCGGCGGCGCGGAAGCGGACGAACGGGAGAGGCGGTATCCTGGACAACGGCCCCCGAGCGCGAGGGATTTGCAGGTGCGGCGGGCGGTCTAGGGAGGGGGCGGTAATAGAGCCTGAGGGCGCGAGTCAGAAAGCACCTCAAGCCTAAGCCCTAGACTCCTTTGGGAGACAGAGTAGGGACTCCTGCGCCGCGGATCTCCCCAGGGCGACCGTGGATCTCCCCAGGGCGACCGTGGATCTCCCCAGGGCGATGTTCGTGGAACAAGTGCCATTGGTGACGCCTAGTTCATTCTTCACCCCATTTGCAATAAGAAGCAACCTTTTATTTAGAACGGCATTTTGTGGAATCACAGGAGTGGGTTACCAGTTGATTCTTCCTTTAGGAGACAGTGCAGACTAAAGCGTTACTGTGATCATAGGGAAAGCGGGGATCACCTTTAAAAAAAAAAGGTATGCGATTCCTTCCCGTCTTGAATCCTTATATATAAAAATAGCTTTTTTATCAGGTAGGTTTTTTCTTTTAAAGAGATGAGCAGAAGTGTTTCATCCTAAGTCTGTACAGCCTAGTTGTAAAAGCTACAGTCCACGAAATATTGTACATTAAAAAATGAGGAAATAAAACTTTATAATGTTATAGGACACTCATGTTGTTTAACTAACCGAATACCCCAAATCCACCTTTATCAGATGCTTACCAGTGCTTTAACTACATTAAGTGTCTTTTTCTGTTTCTTTGTAAGATCACTGATAAAATTCAACAAAGATCTCTGAGGAGTTGTAATTAATTAAAAGCAGTTGACACTGAATCCACAAGACTTGGCAGAAAAATTCTATTACTTTGTAGTCACACCTTCTTTCTACTTTGAGCATATTCATAAACTACTTGTCATGCAACAGAATGCTATGTAGAGATAAATAGGACTTCAAATTCACAGTTGATGCTGGATACTTTTAAAGGTGGTAGAAGTATAAAAGGCATTTTTACCTTTTTTTTCCTTTCCAGAAATAGGACTTGAATGTATTTAAAAATAATATTTTAAGATGGAGTGTGATTGAGTGCCAAAATAAGCAGTGCATAAAAGAAAGAACTTGGAGAATGGAGAGATCAGTGTCAGATTAGGAGGCAAACTGCAAGAATAGTTCCAGTGCCTTTAATTTAAGTACTGTTACTTCAATTCAGTAGTAGTAAACAGAATCAGGGAATATGAAGCTATATCGACTCTCATCTTTTCCATCACTAAAAGGCAGTATGCAATGTTTGGAATGTTGAGAATGGTGGAGTTTCTGATCAGACCAATTTAGGTTTGCATATTGTTCCTGCCATTTAGTAGTTGTGACTATAAAAGAAATGCCTTAATTTCTCACTTCCTCTCTGTCTTTATTTGTTAACAAGGGGTGATGATAGTGGTGTTAAGGATTAAATAAAATAACCATCTATAAAGCACCTATACAACCCCACTGACTCAGTATTTGCTTGGGAAATATTTGGTTTCTTTCCCTTAGGGGGAAAGAAGAAAAATCCTATCATTCCATTGGTTAGTTCATTTTAATGCCATTAAAGTTAAAACTGTGTAGTTTAATATCCTTTCTCTAATTTGAATCCATTTCTTTTTATGTGAAAAATGAGAACAGCTTGATTAATAATTACCTGATATTTGTCAAGTTTACAGATTCAATCAGGCAGGTTAATATAAGTGATTGAAAATATTCTGATCAATATTGTTAATTGTAAGATTGCCTTGATTTCCACTGTCAATTAGAAAATAGAGATTTTTTTTTTTTTCTTCATCTCTTCTCTACTTTCTGGTAGGTAGGCTGGTAGGTAGGTAACTGACTTTTTCATGTATCCGATTTGGTATATCAGATGCTAAGTATCGATAATCTTTCCTTTACAATTTAATGAGAATGTGAAGAACTTACAAAGAAGCACGAAAACAACCAAAGTGATGATGTATGAAGAAATAGAGTGTGTATCAAAGGTTTAGAAGAATTAGATAATGTTCTTCCTCTTAACTCCTTTCTTAGATATTATTTTTTGCTTATCTTATTATTGTTTAATATAGAATACTTAAGAGTTAGTTATCCATTTCAGTTTCCATAGAATATCCTTTCTTTCTCTAAGAGTCTTTCATGGTATCATAGAGAAAAGAGTAATGGAACAGACCCCTAAGTACATATATCTTAGCTGTCACACAGTGTAGGGTGTCAGCACCTAAATCAGGCGGAAGTTCCTCAAGAACTCCCAGAGGGAAAATGAATAACTGTCTCTTAGAAAGTTCTCAGCTTTCTCAGTTTATAAATCAGTGAGTCTCTGATTTATAAAATGCAGAAATATCTTCTGGGTATCAAATCAAGAGTAGATCTTAGCTCCCTTCATTCCCCAAGACTGGGAAATATTTATTCAGTGAGAAATTTGGAGACGGGATTGTTAGTGAGAGTATTAACCCTAAAAACATCAGTGTTCATTAGTGTTTTTGAACATTTTTTTCTCATCTGATCCTCCTCAGTTCATCTATACAAATGGGTTTAAAGTTGATGAAGATATTTAATTTTATATGTCTGTTCCAGTTTTCCTTCAGAATAGTATCAAAGGAGATTTCTGTTCTTAATTCTATATATTCATATAGATTGGAGTTGGGAACTAGGGATAACTTAAGCACTTATTAGGGTGAAGGGTAGGATGAAGAGAGGAAATCTGTAAGGAAAGAAAAGTCTGAGACGGTTTATAATTGCCACAAATGTCTTAATCTTGTTTGATATCAATATTTTCTAGCATTGTTTCTCAATCAGTGTGATCAGAATCTCCTGGAAACTTGTTAAAGAGCAGATTGCTGGGCCCTACCCAGAGTTTTTAATTCATTAAGTCTAGGGCTTGAGCATCTGCATTTTTTTTCAGTTTCCCAGGTGACACAAATGTTGCTATTCTGTATTTTGAAACTCTGTATTATACATCCAACTTGCCAGAAGACTGAGAATTCTGGTACTTTTAATCCTTTGCTATAGTCTCAATTTTCTCATTCTATATTACTTTGTTTTCAGGTTTCTTTTCATGTTTTTAACACTTTGAATTTTAGAGAAAAGATTATCAGTGTTCATATACTTTTTCTCTGTACAACTGAAATATCTCCATAGTTAGTTTGTGAAACACACTGTTCTGATAATTCACAATGTATCATTACTTCATAATGGGCTTTTTATTTCTTTATCTGACAGATTTTTTGTTCTGTTGGTTTTGACCTGTGCTTTGATTTATCTTGATCAGTTTAAATAATCATTTTCCCCCCTGGTGTATTGTCATTTGTTATATCAAATAATATCAGTTAAATTTCTTTATATTATTTAAAGATGAATTTATGTATGCTACAGGGATTTCATCAGTTCTGGCATAAATTCCTTCTAAATATCATTCATTTTCCTCTAAGTTAATGATATGCTATTAATATCTAGGACCTTTTAACCAGGTAAATTCCCTACACTAATACAATTTTCGCTATATTCTTATATTGTTAGTATATATATCTCACTTTCCATGGAATCAAAGGAATTAACATTATTTCACAGAAGAAAATTATTATTTGATTGACAAGGTTTATTCAAATCTTAAAGCAGAAAACAAAGTATATGTTACATGAGGACAAATAAGATACCCAAAAGGGGACTGTTGCCCTGGGCTCAGTCTGTGGAGGGACCCAAAAGCCGCTGTTTTGCAAAAGCTCATTTTCCTAAACTTTATGACATTTATATATCAGATAATCTTTCAAATAGAATAAATTTGAAATTGCTTCATGTGTTTGAATTTGGAAAGCCTGAACAGCTAAGTAAAATTCTTTTATGAGATCTGGTGAGAGCAAACAGAGTGTAAAACATCCTCAAGTACTTTTGAAAGAATCACAGAATTGTAGGTCCAGCTTTGAAAATGATGTTACCAAGTAGTTTTTGAAACTGTTGAATAATTAATTGAAAATAATTAAGCAATTATTAGAGCTTTCTTTTATTCTAGTATATGTGGCATTTTGTTCTGTAAAACGAGAGATACAGTGGTTTTATTTTGAAAGGGAGCCATCTTCTGAAGTCTTTTATTTTTCTTTAGATATCTTGACTATTCAATTACAAGTTAGTGACTCATACTTCTAGTTGTATAGAATATTTATAGTGTTACATTTTATGACAAATCTGTTATTATGTAGTTGGCCTTGGCTGAATTATATGAAGATGAAGTGAAATGCAAGTCTTCCAGATCTGATAGACCTAAAGCTACAGTCTTTAAAAGCCCACGAACACCACCTCAAAGGTAAGTTTTATGTTGGTTTGAAAATGTTATCTCTTTAGTTTACTAACCCCAAATTATTTTAAATGGCCTTGAGAATTTTTTTAAACAGTAGTTTTTTGTTTTTTGTGTTTTTTTTTTTAAGGCAAGTATGCAGGCAAGAAGGAAGAGAGAGAAGGAAGAAGCATTTTATTTTATTTTTTTTTAGTTGTTCACACTTGTTGCTTCCCGGAGACCCAGGACTTGAACCCAGGGTTATGTGCCCGCCTTCCTTCAGAGGCTATTGGCCTAACCCCTACTCTTCTGGGGTACACCTTAAACTGTAATTCAAGTAATGTTCCTAAAACTAAAATAATCAGGAAGCTAGAAGAAACATATAGAATTATCTTAAATATCTAATATTTTGGTAGACAATATTTGGAATTATATACTTGGACATAGTAGTACTTTTAGAGTTTTAAGATTCATTGAGGATCTGTTGAGAGTTCAGCCCCTCTTCCTACCAACCCTTATGCACTATTTTGTCAGCCATTTCTAAGGGTTCATGTGTTTATTAAAGCCCATCCATGGGTCTCCTATGTGTCTTTTGTCCTTCATTTAAGACTCTATATTGCTTCCCATCAAATGATGATGACCTATCAAATGAATCATCTCCTAGGTAATATTTATTATTGTTAAAAGCCCTAAACTATAAAAAGAAACAATTGTGAAGATTAAAGAACTAAGAGCCTGGTATATTTCATTGCCATAAGATTTGTTATCTTCAATAATATCATTTTAGAACTCTAAATCTCATTACTAGGGAGAAACTTGAACTTTTCCTTTACCTCATTCTTAGAAAGTTATTTTGCCAAAAGTTGAAAAATTCACTGTCAATTATTATTTTGTTTGTAACTGCTCCAATACCCTATCTTTCTGTAGGGGAGATAAAAATGTTATGCTTCTGCACTTAAATGAGAAGATAGAATAATGTTTATAATTTTTTTCCCTTTTGGTTTTACAGATGTTCTTTGTTTTTTAATTTTTGTTGATCTTACATTAGCTTATAACATTATATAGTTTTCAGTTGTGCAGCATCTTAATTCAACATCAGTATATACTACATTATGATCCCCACCAAAAATCTAATTTCCATCTACTGCCATACACTTAGTCCCTTTACCTGATCACTCCCCCTACAACTTCCCCTCTGGTAATTACCATTTTAGTCTCATAATCTCAGAGTTTGATTTTGTTCATTCACTGTATTGTTTTTTACAAATTTTCAAAACCACGGATAATCAAAAAATTAGTACAATAAATTCATTCTTTGACTATATTTCACCAGTTGCTAATATCTTATGGCATTATGGCATTACATTCATGCATGTGCTCTCTTTAACTCCTGTTTAAAGGTAAATTGCAGCCATCTTAACATTCCACCCCTAAATACTTCAGCATGTATCTCCTAAGAATAAGGAGATATTCCTTTGTAACCTTGATGATATATTACAGTTTAGAAAAAGAACAGTAACTACATAATATCACTTAATATATAGTCCATATTCAGATATCTCTTAAGAGCCTTTTTTTTTTATTTAGGATCCAACCAACAATCATACATTTCATTTGACTGTTTTGAAACTGAACGCAAAGCATTTTCTTCACCTTTTTGTTGTGTGCTTTTAGCACATCTGTGTAATCCAAAGTTTATTACATAGACTAAAGAATCTTAGTCAAATATCTAATAAAACGTCCTACATTCAGGATCATTGTTTCCTCGTTATTAGATTCTTATTAACTATTTATTAAGAATGCTAATAAGTGATATTGTCTGTTACTTATTTTATCATATCAGGAGCCATGTAATTTCAGCTTCCCTACTGTTGGTGATATATTCGTTTAGTTATGGTGCTGACTGCCACATACTCTATTGTATGGTATTACTTTCTTTTGTGAGCTACATGTTGGTACCTAGTGTTCTTTGAATATTTCATCATATTTAATTTTTTTCTTTGATAAATGTGCATACATATATAATATAAATATTATGTATTCAGCTGCTTCCTTAATTTATCTTTTCCAAAGTTTTGAAAATACTTAAAGTATTTATGTACCAGAGATTTAACTATTTGACCATTAACTATTTGACATTGTTTCCCCAATTCGAACATACTTTAAATGACTTAATTTGCTGATGGGTCAACAAATCAAAATATTTAACTTCTTATAATAAGATTAGTGTATTAATATTTTCCTTTCTATTCAGGTGTGATCAGGATGTTTTAATGAATGATATTTTTTCCTTTTTTTATGCTGTCTGAAACAATGTTGCCATTAATAATGCCACTGGTAATTTGATAATGTAGTTGTTATGTTTTCATACTTCAGATTTGATCACTAGAATTACTTGAATACCCAAAAGAAGAAAATGCTTTAAAAGATGATTGAGGCTTAAACTTTGTCTCATGTGTTGAAAATTCAGTGTTAAACAAATTACTGGCAATTTTTTTTAGCAAAGTTTGATACTTTCTTGTACAAAGAATACAGCTCTTTTGATTTCATGTTCAGTATTGACATTTGCCCAGTTTCATAAGATATCTGCTGTGTTAATACAAAACTGTGTTTTTTTATGGTTCGCCTTCCTAGACAGTAGTCGATATCAAAACATTTATCTGCTAATTATCATTTTAAGCCAGTATATTTTCGTTCTCTTAAATTCTAAACAGAATGTGGCCTATTTTTTTAATTTGCAAGAGGAGACACAGAATCTACAGAATCTCAGAAGACAGACTGACATATCCATCCATAAAAGGTTATCATCTAACACAAATAGAGATTTAAAAAATGTGAGTCTCCTTGTTTAAAAATGTGAGAACTTAAAATGACAATATAAATCATTAGTTAGTAGCATTGTTTTGAGAATTAAATGAGAGAAATGTGTGAGATGTCTAGCACAGTCTCAGTAGGGCTGTTAAAGACTAGTAGGAAGTAGATAAGCATGGAAGACAAGGGACAAAAATCCAGGAACGTTAGGTACAGAAGAAAAATAATACAAATGACCAGAGGCATCAGAAAAGAAACCAGCAAAACTTCACTGGACTAATGGCAATAGGGTTTAACAGGACATGTTACCAAGATGTTAGGTGACATGTGATTTGTGCAATCACGCAGAGTTCTACACTTAGCGAGGCATTATACTTGGATTAATACATTGCTCTTATTGTCATGAAATTCTTAGTAAGTTTTGTTTGAATAAGGACGTTCATATTTTCAGTTGGCACTGGGGCCTACAAATTATATAGCCAGTCTTAGATACAGCCCCATTATGGACAGCTTTGAAAGCCAGGGAAAGTTGTACTTGTGTTACAGGCAGTGTAAAGCTACTGTGTGTGTGTGTGTGTATGTGTGTGTGCGCGCACGCGCGTGCGCACGACACACATTTTTAATGTAAATTTTATAATAAGAGCTATAATATAATGATACAAGCATTCGTTCTAAACATAGACACAACTCAGTTGGAATTTTTTTCTCTGTTCCAATAAGAATTTACCAGTGGACAAATACTTAATTTCCTAAGCTTTGATTATCTGTAAAATGGGGATAATACAAATGTTATGAGAATGTTTTGTTCTAATGATAAGAATTTTAAATAAGCACATAGTTGCCCCTTGATAAATGTTAACTCATACTTTTATGAAAATAGGACTAGCAAAGCAATATAAAGTTAATAGCATTGAGGAGAGCAGTCTAAGGACACAAATCAAGAGAAAAACAATTGTGATAATCTGAGGAATATGGTAATAAAACTTTGTTAAAGCATTGTCAGAGGAGTGAAAAAAGGCTGAAATTGATGTGGGTACTTTCAAAGAATTGTAAAAATTTGATAATATGGGATATAGGGAGTAAGTCAATGGAAAAGAGAATTTAAAGGTTCTTAATCTGGGTTACAGCGAAAAATGTGATTTTTAGTGGAAAGACTTATGTGAGGAACAAAGAGTTAATATTGGAGAAATGACTTGATTCAAGTACGTATTTTGAAAGTCAACACTGGACCATAAGTTAAGAGGGAGCTAAAAATGTATTGAGAGTCATTTGTATAGAGAAGGTTATCTATGGAAGTAGACAAATATTTTGATGATCAGATGAGTTTAAGTAGAAAATAAGAGTCATAGATCAGGACATACTTAAATGTGAAACAGAAATGGAGCATATATCTATATGTGAAAAGAAAATAACGACTTCTAAGAAGAAAATGGAATATCTTCATGACCTTGACATAGGCAAATATTTCTTAAGCAGGTAATCAAAAACATTAACCAGAAAGGAACAGTGTAAGATTTTTCCTGTAAGGAAACATCTGACTGAGATATAAAGGAACTTGATAGTTATACTTAGCCAGATTAGAGACATGGGTCAGGGAACGAAGGAACTATAGCAGGAGATAGATAGCTGCATTGTAGCCTGTTTTGCTTTTTTCCTTTCCACTAATTTTCTTCCTTTTCCCCCTTCCCTTTTCCCCTTCCACTCTCTTTCCTTCTCATATCTGCCTTAGCCCATTTCCTCTTGAGCTCCTTCTTTCTAATATTCATGCTTGTCATGGGAGCCAGCTGTGGCAGTGCTTGGCCTTCCTTGATACACTGGGCCCATTCAGCATGAGATTGGCAGGAAGTCTTCCTTTGCCTTTAGTGCTGAGTAAACTCGGGTTTGTTGTACTTGCCCAGAGCATTAACAGGTTTGAGGCTCCCTCCCCACTTCACCTCCAAAGCAGCTAGGGGCTAGCCTTGGGCTAGTGGTGTTCTGCTGGTATCCACATGTTCTCTAGGTGGATTTTTCCTTCACTCACAGTGACTTGAGAACTGGTCTGCCCACCCCTCTTTTGCTGTTCAGTTTTGCCTGTGCTAATTTTGTGGAAGTCTTGAGGGTGACTTCTATCCTAGTCAACTTGTGAATCAATTCAGTGTGAATTTGAGATTGGATTATATAGGGATAATTAAGCATATGTGCTGTGACGGTCCTCTTAAGTCTTCGTGTTGATATTTCACTGGTTATGCATTGTGATGCTCTTGATAGGAAACAATCTTGAAAAATAAAATAGGGTACTAGTCTTAGGTAAAGACAGACTAGAAATTTAATCACTACTGACAAAATATTGGTCTAAATTATTTACTTTTAACATAGTTAAATGATATTTATCATTTTTAAATCCAAAAATCTCTAAGTGAGTCCTGCACCTATGTTGTCTAGATTTGCATTATCTAATTCTAGAGACATCTTTATTGAGTTAGGTCCTTACTAAGTGTGGACTACTCAGGGGAAGAGACTTCTGGTTGTCAACACTGCTTTTTGCCACCAAACCAAATTGCTTGAACTGTGAAAGTAATGTACTGACATGCAACCGCAGAGGGTGGAAGAGGAAGAAGTAAGCCAGTTATCACACCATATACTGAGCTTGCTACCAGATCTCTGCAAACTGCATGAGAAAGTATATGAACTAAGACTAATGTTATATAATTCCTTAGACCTGTTTTTAAATTTATTTTTACGGAAGTCATACAAATTGTTGTTTTTAAATAAAAGCCATTTCCAAAAACTAGCTTTTTATTTTAAAATAGTTTGTACCTCTAAATTTTAATCATGAGTTCTAATGTTTAAAGGTTTTATTCAAGTGGACGTGAGTACAGTGGATTACATATAGTTCGACCTTCAACTGGGAAAATTGTGAATGAACTTTTCAAAGAGGCAAGAGAACATGGGGCTGTCCCCCTAAATGAAACCACAAGAGCTTCAGGTGATGACAAATCTAAGGTAAGTGCTGAATTTAAAACTATACTATTTATATATTTTATGCCCTCTATTTTTGCATTATTTGCAAACATCATTTTTCTGAAAGTTTGTTTCTGTTTTAAATATTTACTTCATTTATATTAAAGTATTATATATTAATGATGGGAAGTTGAGACATCGTCTAACATTTCTGTGCAACTTCTCCAACTTTTTATTTTGAAATAATTATAATTCACAGGAATTTGCATAAAGAATACAAAGAGAGCCTATGTACCTTTAATATAGTTCCCCCATTACCCTAATAGCTATTAATGTTAATTTTCATTTTTCTAATGACCTGTGATTAAACATCTTTTTCTGAGCTTATTTGACATTATCTTTCCTATCCTCTTTAGTACAATATTTCTGTTGCACATCTTTTATTTTTCTTTTTTTTTATTTTTTTTTTCCGTTTAGTGGTTCATCTTGATTGTTCCCCACCACTGCCCCACCCACACCTGCCTTCCCAGAATCTCAAACCCAGGTCTTTGGGATGTATATGGATTGTGCATGGTGGATTTACTCGCTAGGCCACCAGGGTGCGCCTCTTTTGCCTGTTTTTAATTTATATCGTTCTCTTACAAATAAAATTGAGTTTCTTAATATCTTTTTTATAAATCGATGTTCTTTATCAGATCTATACATTGCATATATTTTCTCAAAGACTGTAGTTTGTCATTTCATCCTCCTACCAGGGCTCTTTGCAGAGAAAGTTTTCAAATTTGGTAAAAGTCCAAAATACCATTTTTTGTTTAGTTTTTTTGTTTGTTTATGGATTATGCTGTAATTGCCTTATCTAATAACTCTTCACCTAACTGTAGGTCCCAAAGATTTTCTCCTCTTTATCTAGAAAAGTTCTACAGTTTGATATTTAAACCTGTGACCCATTTTTATTTAATTTTGCATTAAGTTTACATCAGTATTCATTGTTCTACTTAAAAATCTCCACCATCATTTGTTGAAAAGTCTCTTCTTCCCCTGAGTTTTAAACCTTCTGAATTTTTTATAAAATTTTTGATAAAATTTGTACTCAGCTTTTATAATCATATCAAATGACACAGTATTGGTACACTAGTGAAGACTTCATAGCCTTTTTGTATATAATTTTCATATATTCTTGGAATGTCTCAACTTGAATCCCCTTATCACAATTATTTGGTGAGTTTTCTCAATTACCACATGACCTCGGTATTATGGTTCAGTAGGTTTCAGGTGTGCCTAGGCTATTTATCAACAGCTTAAACTTTTCATGTAGTCAAGACTACAGTAATTTTGGTTCTTGCAAGTTTTCTAATTTTGTAAGAAACATGTGAGATTGACATAATTTAGTGGATAGAAAAGAAAACTGTGAAATTTAAGAACTCACGATATATATGGTGGTTAAAAGGAATAATTTTTTACCTCACAAGCTGTCCTACCTGACAAATAGAAGACCTTGTAATTAGTATAGCAAAATAAATAGCGCAAGCATAGTTGATTTGTTAGAGTTGAATGAAAGCAGCTTATAAATCTTATCTAGAGCTTTTGTTCAAATTAATTTTATACACATTCATGAAATACTTCCCTTATGAAATTCTTATTTGCTTTCTGAAATATTGTTTAAGCATTATAGTTTATTATAAGATATGTCCTATAATGTTAGTGGTGACTTTTAAAAATCTGCTTATACTCGAAAAAGGTATATTCAGTGTATAAATGCATTTTTAGTTTAAGATTAGCCTAAATTATTTCTGCCTCTGAGTCACTAATATTCTTACGAGAAGAAATATCATTCTTTCTTGAATCTGCTTTTCTATAACAAAACTTTCATTTTAATATAAAATATTTCTGGAGAGGATAAACCGGTTTGGTTAGTTACAGTTGCTATGATTTTAATATATCATACATTAATATGCCATGTTGCTGTCATGCCCTTGTGGCATACTGGATAAGTCCTTTGGGCCCAGTTCACATGTACATCAAGGACTTAGTTTCAAGACCCCAGGTTGTAGGTAGCAACCAGGATGACCAGCTTAATAAAGTGATTCTTTCTCTTTCTTCCTGCTAGGCTGCCTGCTTGCCTTCATTCCTGCCTGTGTCTTTCATTTAAGGAAAATGAAAAATGTTTTGTGTGTGTAACTTGTTAACAAGTTTTAGTGAATTTAATAGCTCACTTGCTGTGTATTTTAGTCATTTACAGGTGGAGGATACAGACTGGGTAATTCCTTTTGTAAACGGTCTGAATACATCTACGGAGAAAATCAGCTGCAAGACGTGGGTATAGTAATCAATATGAAAATAAAGATATTTGTCTCCTTACACACTGTTTTTTGATCTTAAAAATTATTAAAATAATTACAATCCCTTATTATTACTTTTTGAAACATAAATTAAAAGGAATTATGATATAGATTCTCAGTCTCTAATTGTATATTTTGTATCTTAGTTGCACTTTGTACTTAGAGATACATAGCTGTTGAAAGAATGTATGGATCTTATCAGAATTAGCTTACATATAGGTTATAGTAATCATTATAAATGCTATGCTTTCATAATTAATAATGAACTGAGTTATAAATATAGAAACACACATATACAGAAACAGTATGTTTTTGTTGCTTTTTGAAAGTTTGGAGTTAGAATTTTATTTGCATGGTCACTGGAAAGTCTGTCTTGCCCCTTGGCAGGAATATTCAATCTCTGTTGTTAATAAAAAGAATGTGGGTATAGAGGAAGAAGAAGGTGGGTGTGGAATCCCAGCTGGATGCCCTCATTGCTTTGCTTTTCTCAGTGAACCAGATATAACTGTAGGTCAAGGTCAGGGTCCAGTTGTGGTAACTTTGATCTTTCAACAATTGATAATTTATTAAGCTAAATACAAATCTTCTAAGCAAACACACTTGGTTTTATTTATTTCTTTATGAATAAAGAATAGTATGCACTTTCCATATTTTAAATTAAGTAAATGACTTAATGTTACAAAATATCACATTTGAAACAGAATTGTTTGATGCAATAGGTTCTTGTATTTCTGTATATTCTTCTCTGCTCAACAGGTTCAGATATTGCTTAAACTATGGAGCAATGGTTTCAGTTTAGATGATGGAGAACTGAGACCTTACAATGATCCAACAAATGCTCAATTTCTAGAGTCTGTTAAGAGAGGGTAAGTTATGTTATTTGTATTCTATTTATTACTTAAGGTGGAACTTTTTTTTTTTTAAACAGACTGCTATTCAGTAATATACTACTGATTTAGAAAAGAGAGTTTTGGGAATATATTATTTAAATGGGGGTTGGGGTTGGGAGAGAGAATATTTTTAAATATATAAAAGGTATATTGCTATCTATAACTCACTGAATCTCAATTATAATGGTGGGGATGTATAGTAGACATTGGTCCCTTTTAAAATCTAATAAAGCTATGGTCTCATTCTGAGAAGAAACATCTTTATTAAGTAAATCAGTTAATTGATTAATATGTAGCTGCCCATCTACTAAGCCACTGTCCTGCTTACTGTTGACAGGGTGACTCATTGCATGTATGCCTGAAATTCAGCAACTTATAGTAGAAATCTTTTAAAGTGGCATTACTACTGGCAGAAGATTTCAAAAGGTTAGTTTGAAGTTATAATTTGTGCGAGAAAAGCAGATATACAGAGCTCTGACTCTCCTAAAGGACATCATAACTCTCAAACCCTTCTTGCTGAAGAAATTAAGTGATTTTGCTATGATAATAAAAACTTTCTGTATCATGCTTTCATTAGCTGACAGTCTGAACAATCCTAAGAAATGCAACTAAAGACATAAAATTGGTGATGTAATGCAAGCTTTTAGTAGCAGTAAAGGGACTGGAATAGGAGGCTATATACCATAGAAGGGTGGGACTCTTCCAACTGATAAAATATGTCTAAGGAGAGTAACTGAAGTGGAGCGGAGATATGACTCAGTGGAGTTGAGGTAGTCAAGGAACTCTAAAGAAAATATATTTTAGTACACTAATTAGCCTGAATTTTGACTTTGAATTTTTTAAAGATAATGTCAGGATACCAAAAAAGACAAGAAATACCATAAGCAGTATGCTAGTCGTTGAGAAAGGTGGGAGCTATGCGGGAGGCAGGACATGGTGGTGGTCAATAGGGGAATATAGTATTTTAAGTCAGTGCTATAGGCTTAGAAACCTCCAGAATCAGTGAAAAGAGCTGAGAGCAACTGAGAAGGAAAACTCTTCATCTGCTAAGATTATTGAAATCGATGCTAATTTCAAGATGGTAAAAGAAAAAGACATTGATGTTGAGTGACCTAGAATATCAAAACTGTTATTATTAAGTGAAAATAATCTATTACTTTGTAAGGCTAGTGTTCAGATACTCATGGTAAATGGTAAATATTCAAGCAATAATGGTAAATTGTGGTAAAAGAAAATTTAATTTGAGCTGCAGCATATCCTCAAGTACAAGTTATGATCAAAAACAGCTTTAGAAAAGAATCCTTGAAAACTGCAATTGATGTCAAAAGTGTTTGTCAACTCTATAATCATTGTCTTGTTTTTATATTTTGCAATGCCGTCTTTACTATCCTCAAATAATTCATAGATTATGTATTTCTCAAAAGTTGATGTAAAATTTATCTTTGATATGTTTATAAAGTAAATAAGAGTAATTTATCATAAAATTATACTTCTTTTAGCTTATTAATGCCCAATTATGACCACATAAGAAGGCATAATGAAGTAGTCCATAAATGGTTTGCACGTATATGTAATCTAATATGTTTCATGTAAATGTAACAGACTTAAAACAGAATTATGAAGTGTGTGAAGTTGGCAACTAAATTGTAGTAAGTGACATTGCCACCAGGTTTGGTAAAGTTACAAACAAAGTAAAATGCAGTCTTTCCTGCTTATATGGTGGATACATTCCTGGAAATTTCAAAGTATATTTATATAATACCAAAAACTAATTGGTTTTGCTTGTGAGTAAGACATTCTAAGCCTTAAGGTTTAGGCTGGGACGTAAACAGTATTGTCATTTGTGTGACTCTCTAGCAGAGTGTTGGATGGTTCTGTGGAAGATGAATCCCCCTGGCAGTCGCAGCTCTGAATGATGACAGCACTCATGAATGATGCAGCAATCAAGAACACCCCTATCAGTTTATAAAACTCCTTCTCAGGAGTTTAGATATAAATCACTGTCTCACAATTGAGTTTTCTAAGTATCACATGATGCAACTTTTTAAAAATTTATCAACATTATTTGTTGCTCACTCTTTACTGGACATAATACACAATCCCAGGGAGACCTAAATAAGTCTCAGTCCTTGATGATGCCGCTTGAAGAAAGAAATATCTCCAGTAACCAATCAATCTTCACAGAAACTTTTACTTCATAATTTAAGCAAAAGTTGCTCTCTTCCAGTATTGCTCACCACTTGACTAACTAATCTCAACAGTGTATTTTTTGTTTTTTTAGAGTTAACTAAAACCTTTTCCCCTTTTCAAAGAGAGATTCCCTTGGAACTGCAGCGACTGGCTCATGGCGGCCATGTGAATTTGGATATGGAGGACCATCAGGATCAAGAATACATAAAACCTAGATTGAGGTTCAAGGCTTTTAGTGGAGAAGGACAGAAACTTGGAAGGTAAAACACTTGTCTTTGTTCAACATGAATTTTCTTTGAGAATTAAAAAAGCAAAATATCAAAAATACAAGAATATAAACTATGAAGACTTTGCTGATAGAATTAGACATGCAAATCTAATGATAACTGTTAGTAGCTATTATTAGCAATTACTACAGTCCTGCTCTTCTAAAGCATTTTACATACATTAACACAGTTTTAATGACATCTGTGATGTAGATTATGACTCCATTTTGCAGATGCAATAATTTTCCCAAGGTAATTGGTCCAAGAAGTAGTTAGCATATGAGATCCAATCTAGGCAGTGTTTCCAGAGTCTGTGAAACTCTGTGCCATCCTGCTTCTTTCTGATTATATGGGTTCAAAAGAGAAAATGATAAATGATTGTTGATTAGGTAAAATGACAGAAATGTTAGATCACGGCTTTAAGCATGCTGTCTGCCATAATTATGAGAGCAATGTTCTTAAGCTGATGGTTTCCGATATATTTTAAGCGACCAAACTCTTTGAGTTATGGAAGCCCAGCATCTAAAACACCTAGAAAGGGTCACGCCTGGTGGCTCAGGCATCTGAGACAATGAGGGTACGAACCATGTGAATCCTAAGGACTCATGTTTGCAACTCAGAGCCAAGGGAAAAACCTAAAACAAATGAACATGCTTCCTACTTTCCCTTCCATCCTTCCTCGTTGGAGGGGAAAACAAACAAACAAAAAAGCGAAACAGAAAATCTGAGTTCCTCTGATGGTATTTGGAGGGAATTGTCTCTTAAGATATTTACAAAAACACCCTAGGACTTTGCCAAACATAATTTAGAAACCAATATGCAGAGTATAATATATTAGTAGGCTCCCTTACAATAGTGTTGGCTTAAAAGAATCTTCATAAATGCTATAAAAATGTTGGTGAAATTACCTTCTCTTTGTCTACATATTACTGTAGGTTACATGGAATTGCTTCATGAACCATGAAGCACCCTTTTATGCTTCCTTTGTTCCCTTCATGTCATCCACCCCTCCCGACTTCTTCTCAGTAACTTTGTACACTGGTTCTCTGTTCCCCCTCTCATTTCTCAAAAAAAAAGGAATTCAGTATTATTTCTTTACACTTTCTTTCATAGCTCAAGTTTCCTTACTGAATCCTTATATGCTGAGTCTGATTTCTGAGATAAAAAGGGAATATCGTAACTTGTGCTGACATGGCCTAGTTTAGGACCCCAATCTTTCCATGCCCTATAATGTTCTGAGGAAGAAACTTTTTGGATGAGATTGAGAGTCTTGATGAGCTAGGTTCACACAGGACTAAAGCTTAAATACTCATACAACTTTTACAATAATAAATATTCTGTGTATTTTTTTCAGGAGAAAATTTAATTTCTAGGAAGCCATCTAAATTTCAGTATTTGAAAGAGTGAAAATCAAGATTATCAAAGAATCCCGTAAGATTACTAAGAGAATATTAAAATTTGATGTCTAAAGAATTCAGCTGGGCATGCCCTGCCCTGGTGACCTAGCAAGTCTGCCACCTCTAGCTATCCCAAGGACCTGGGTTTACAACCCAGGGTCAGTCTGAACAACCAAGATAACCAACTAAGTAAAGTGCTTCTTCCTCCTCTTCCTTCCTACCTGCCTTTCTACTCACCTTCATTCCTAACTGCATCTTTCCTTTAAAAAAAAAAAACTGGCTAATTTTTTTTTTAATCTCTTAACCAAAAGTACATTCTGTTTTTACATTCCCTTTGGCTTATAATGATAGTCATCCAGCTAGCATTAGCAGATTCTATGAAAGCAATGCTCAGGTTACTAGTAATCAAGGTCCTGTGTTAAGGTGTGCTGTCAAATAAGCTTCATTGCAAACTCATCAGAATATATAAAATTTCATTCCTCCCTAACATTAGGATTTGCTTCTCATTTGTAAAGCAGTAACTACTTAAATTAGTTGTTTGTAAATAATATTAACTAAACATAAGTCAATAATTTAGTACTGATGATATGTGCAAAAATAACTGGTATTTATTGAAACACTGTAGGCACTGTATTAAGGACTTACAGGTATAACATTCATAACAGTTTTATTTACCCCCATTTTACAAATGATGGTACTGGAATTCAAAGCTTATTTAAATATACATAGTTGATGTGGGATTTAAAACCAAGTCTGTCTTGTCCTTTGCTTTTTTTTTTAATGGAAAGGTACAGGCAGGCAGGAAGAGAGAGGAGAATGAAACATTTTTATTTAGTTTTTCATCTTGGCTGTTTCCTCAGGATGCAAAAGTGGGTCCTTTGGATGTGTGTGGACTGCACTTGCCGGAGGCTGTAGATTCCACTAAGGCGCGCCAGTTTTGTGCTCTTATTAATTGATGTTAACTCAGATTTCTGACTAAAGGTTGTTGTGCTAAATATTAGTCTCATGGAATTTCAAAGGGATAAATGAGAAAGGAATATAAAATCAGGTTTTTAAAAGAGTTTGAGTGAACTAAGTCAGAATCATAGGATTGAATAATATAAAAGAGGTTGGACAAAGTACAGAAGACTCAAAGGAAGCCATATTCATGCCAGTCCAGAAGTCATAGGAGGGATAATTTGAGAATTAGCTGTCTGAGTGTTTTTCATAAGTCTTACATATTCATATTTGTGGTCTAATTCTTTTCTTCTTTCTTAGCCTCACTCCTGAAATAGTTAGTACACCTTCCTCCCCAGAAGAGGAGGATAAGTCAATACTTAATGCAGTTGTTCTTATTGATGATTCAGTGCCAACCACAAAAATTCAGATCAGGTTAGCAGATGGGAGTCGTTTGATACAAAAATTCAATAGTACACACAGGTAAGATTCCAGTTTGCTGTTATATACCTTGTTACTTATCTATTCAAAACTGTATATGACTTGAGTAATGAAGACTCAGAAATTCTTTAGATTTACTTTTGAAATTACTGACAGAAGAAGGAAACATTTAAAATAATAGCCAAGTCTAAGAAGTGAAGTACTTGGTTTTAAACAGTATCTGTAACCTAACTACTAATGTAAATTTAAATATCATACAAAAATAAATTGTTAAAAGCTACAGTTTTGTACTGTTGCTAAAACTTTATGAAGTAGAATTAAATCTTACTTAATATATTAAAATCTTATTTGAACTCTTTAAAAATCTATGATAATTCTCATTGAGATTTACTTTTCTACATAGCAAGTTCTTCTTAATATAAGTTTGTAGTGTAAAACTTAATTGTGCTGTTGTCATGTACTTCAAATAGACTCATTTCAATGTCTCTTTAATGTTTAATTTGTATATTGACATGTTAGTGCTCATCTAATAAGATTATTTTTATTTGTACATTGTATCCCTCTTAGGCATACATTTCTAATCTTAATATATAATTATTTTTAATTATTCTTATCACTTAAATTCTTTTCATAGTTCAGACTCACTTAACACAGGCCTGTCTGTGGCATCTCTTTCTTGATATGTACTTCTAAGTTATTTGATGCTCTGAAAAAAGTAGGACCTCCATGTTCAATGTAATAACATTATTGATTTATTTTATGCATAACTCACCTGAATGTTATCTATTTTACAGTAAGAGTAAATAGTAGATACCCCCTTAATTCTCATATTTTATCTCAAAGCTTAGATAAATCCATCCATTGAAATAATGAAAAAGAAAGTTACAGATTTTTAAAATAAAGATTGTAATTATGTATTTCTATCTAATTTTAACTAAAAACTTACATGGCACTGAGGTATTTGTATAACAAGTTATTTTACCTTATTTCTTCAGGATCCTGGATGTTCGAGACTTTATTGTACAGTCCCGCCCTGAATTTGCAACTCTTGACTTTATTCTTGTCACTTCATTTCCAAACAAAGAGCTAACAGATGAAAACCTGACACTACAAGAAGCAGATATTCTTAACACTGTGATACTCCAGCAACTAAAATAATAATTCCTACTATCCATGCAATAGCATGTAGGGAAAATAATGTGCCATATTAATAAGTACTTATAGCATAAAAAACTTTTTTCTTTTACTTATACAGATATATTTGGGTATTATTCTTGTTCTGTCCTCCAGCCTTATACTGATGAATCTGGCCTAGGAATAGATCTTGAGATGAGTATGTTTGTCTTTAGTTTCAGCACTTGCTTATGTTGATATCGTTTAAATATCCAGGCCAACCAATTTGTTATATGTTTGGAATTAATGAAGCAACATTGGTTTGCAGAGAAATGAAAAAGAAAAACATTTCGTTAAATGCATTTGGTAAAATTTGCACTAAAGTTTCTTGATGTTGCATTGATCAGCAGCCATTAGGAAGTCATCTGCTCAAATAATTTGAATTCTTTCTGACATACTGAAAAGCGTATTCTGATTTTAAAATACTCAGATCATAATTCTACTAAGATTTTATTTATACTTTTTACTTACTAATTTAGCTATATTATTAGTGTAAAATAATATAATTTGGTTTTATATTATATAGAGATATGACCAACATAAACTAGAAACAAAGACATAAAGGTCAGCAATTCTTGAAAAGATGTGGTAAACCACATTTTAAAATAGAGTGTTTACAATCCCTCCCATAACCTGCCATGATCATATTCATTTACTCATTCAGCACATTTTTCTAGAAGACTCACTATGTATGCTAAACACTGTTCTAAGTGTTCAACCCAAAATGCATTCTACTTCAGCACGAAAGAGATGTAGAAATACAAGAACATAAATTCTGTCAGATTGTGTCTAAAAAATATTAGTAGCATAAATTTTTGTATTTCTGCCGAAGCCATATATTTCTTGAACAAGGTATGCTACATTGTGAATGATTGAAAAACTTTCGTTTTCCCAAATGTCACTTCATCATTGGTCACCATCCCTGGTCAGTTTTCCGTTGCTGCTATAACAAATTTCTACAAACTTAGTGGCTTAACAAGTAAAGTTGTACTATCTTGTAATTCTACATATTAGACATCCCAAGTGAATCTCTCTAGATTAGTGTCCGCGTGTTCTGTATTGCTCTGAGGAGGCTCTAGGGAAGAAACATTCCCTTGCCTTTCCAGTTTCTAGAAACTGCCTACCTTCCTTGACCTTTGTGATCCCCTTTTTCCATGTTTAAAGCCAGCAATACTGCATCTCTCAGATCTTTCCCTGTCATCACATCTCTTAGACAACAGCCAGGATAGGGTCTCTGCTAAGGTCTCATGTGATTAGATTGGTTTTACCAGGTAGTCCTGGATTGTCTCTCCATCATAGGGTCCATTGTAACCTTAACCTGATCTTTAAATCTTTTGCTAAGTAAGGTACCATATCACAGGTTCCTTCTGGAGCCCCTGGAGAATCTATTTTTGCCTCTTCCAACTTGTAAAGGCTCATGGTATCTTCATGACCGTATCAGTCCGGTCTCAGCTTCTAGCTTTACACTTTTCACTGCCACTTTAACTCTCTTGCCTTTGACATTTAAGGACCCTGTGATTATACTTGACAAACCTGGAAAAATGCATCCTGGATATTTTTGTCTAGATGTTTAACTTAATCACATCTACAAAAATCCTTTTAACATATAAGGAAACAAATTCACGGGTTTGGACTTGAGAAACATGAGCATTTGGGGGGTCATATCTGCCTACCACAAGCTACGCCTGCACCCAAAGTTCATATCTATCCCAAAGTTACCATCCAAAGGTGCTTAAAAGTCTCAGCCTATTATAGAATCAGTTTAGAATCCAAAATCCTATCTGACTTTCAGCAATTCAAAAGTCTCAAATCTCATTTAAATCAGCTATTTAAAAATGAGTAAAAATCTGGGTATGCTTCCTGGGACACAATTCCTATCCATCTATTTATCTGTGAACCTAGACCACCAGTTATTTGCTGCCCAGTGTAACAATAGGACAGGTATAGAATAACACTATACCTTGTTTTGAACACTATATGTTCAAAAAATAGAAAATTGAGTAACAGAATGAACCACCAGTAAGTGCCAGTCAATTTAGAAAGTCACCCAGGCACATTCCATTAGGTTTCAAAGCCTGGGAATAATCCTCTGGCTCTCAGCCCTCCACGCCCCGCGAACACCCTCCGCCCATAGGCTGTGGCCAGCCTTTCCTTCTCAGGAAAGGTAGCACATGCTTGAGCTGAGTATTCTCAGCTTGTTTCTTGCCTGAAGTATTGTAGGAAGGTACAACCATCTTTTATTTCATACTCTGTCCCTTCAGTTAAAGATGGCAATGTCTGCTTGTATAACATTCTCAAAAAACTTGTGGATCGTCTGTGTTATGTCCCAGGGAGCCACCCCGTTAGACCAGAACCTCCACAAATCTCTCCTCAAATCTTTCTCAGGTGTTTGCAAAGAAGCTCAGCTGCACCTTTTTTTCTAAAGCAGGCTTTCCTAACAGCCTCTTCAGTTTAGTTTGTTTTACCGCTTAGGCTAAAAATTTCCAAGTTACCAAGTCTTTATAATGTAAATGTAACAGTTTTTTTTTTCCTTAATTTTTCTGTCTTCTGTCATTTTAATAGCCAGAAGAAACCAGACTACATCTTCCATATTATGTTTAGAAATAAGCTAAAATTCAAAGTTTACCACTTAAAACTTCTACTTTTTGTCTCTGCAAGAGACAATTTAGCTACTAAGCTTTTTGCCACCATTATAACTCGAATTGTCTTCAGTTTCTAGTAGTATGTTCCTCATTTCCTTCTGATCCTTCACTGACCCCACCTTTAATGTTTTCATTTCTATTGACAGTTCTGTTCAGGACAGTTTAGATATTCTCATAGGCAATTTAAGCATTTTCTACTATGCTTTTTAACCTCCTCCAAACCCTCACTGGTGATAACATCCATCTACCTATTAACAGTATTCAGGCAGTCTTGACTCATACTCTTCAAAATTTCTTCCAACCTCTATTGACTGTTTAATTTTAACAGTTCTTCATTATTTAGTATTTGCTACATTAGCACCCCATTTCCAGGAACCTAGAAAAGTCTATTATTCCTACTCACTGCCTGTTGTTTTGAATGTGCTAATAGGGGAATTAGGATTCACCTTTCTCTGGGGCTCTGGTTATTTCAAAAGTTAAATTACTTGCCTTAGGGATTTTAATACTGGAGTGCTACCAGACTGCCATGGGATATAAATGTTCGTCCCACCATGTCAGAGAAATAGAGTAAGTACATTTTCACTAAGTCTTCTCAGAATAGGAAGCCTTATTCCTTTCCACTCATGGAAAACAGTGTGGAGAATATATAAACAACAGTTTAAAAGGTCAATATCTATTCGAAAAGATTACCAGGGATAAACTAATTTTCATGGGAGCAAAATCTTCCTAAAGAAATAATCTTTAGGAATATCTTTAAATAGTATCTTTAAATAATCGTTAAAAAAAAAATCTCTTGAAGCAAGTGAGCAATTTAGACAAAAGTATTGCCCTGTTTTGGATTAACAAAATGAGAAAAAAAAAAAAAAACAACCTGTAAAATTACTTAAATTTTATTTCGTGATTTCTTTATCAGGTGGAGCATATAGAGGTACAGAAATGATAGTGATTTTTGTATATAACAGTCTTTCAAAATACAGAGATTTACTTAAGACTGAATTAAGCATCCAGAAGGGATGAACAGTACTTTCAAATATTCCACAGTGTTGTTTCCTGAGCTTTTTACTACTGCAGTTACTAACTTTAGAAATTTATTATCAATAAAGATTTTTACAAAGTAGTCAGACAACCATGTGTGTGATCAAGTGTTTTGCATGGTGTATGTAATCAAAAAATTTAAGTGCTTACCAATAAAAAAGTATTTTACTAAAACTCATTGAAAATCCTTTTCAAAATTTCATTTTGGAGTTTTGAGTGGCTTAGAGTGTTTTAAGCATGAACATTTCCTGTGACTCAACTTTCTGTAGTTCATCTTATTGCTGGACTGGGAAAGAACTGAGTCGTAGCAGTGTTATCTCAATTTCCCATTATTTCTGTTTTTTATCTAAATTTTTTTTAAATCTCTTACAAAGTTTAAATTTTATGGCTTATTTTCTTTTAGATATTTCTGTATGAAGCAAAGACATTCAGACCTATTCAAGGAGCTGCACCCTTATAACTTCCTCTGAGTACTGACTGTAATGAACTCCATATACCTTCCTAGGTTACACAAGTGAAGGCTAGAACACAAGTCAGGCAGTTTTACTGAATGTATGGCAATACTCCTTGCTTTCTTTACAAGGCCTAATTTATAAAAGAAATACCAGTAATTAGCATGGACTCAAAGACATCACACATTATTAGCTATATAATACTTTTTCTTTTTTACTTCTCATTGGTTTAAGATATATGCGTTAATTAGGCAACAATAAAAAAATGAAATTAAAGGTTGTGGGCCAACTGCCTTTATCCTCACAAATTTCTCTTTTCTCCTTTAATGTGAACTTGGCTTAGTGCCACTGTTTATAATGGTGTAAGTATCAATACTAATACAATCATATTTAATACTGATTTCTCACTTTAGCCTGGGAATAAAAGTTTAAATGAGTGTACGTCCTTTTTTGCCTCTATATTTACTTTTTACTGTATATTTCCTTTGTCTACATAATGCACTTTTCAATGTGCTTTGTAGAACAGTGTTAATGATAAAAGGTCCTACCTGCTTTCTTTTTTCTTTTTTGTCTATTGTGGTAAGAAGGCCTTGTTGCTTACCCTGCTAGCAGATTTTATCATTTTTATCCTAAGATCAGGAATGGTAAAAAGTATAATTTTTAATTATCAACCTATGTTGATTAAGAAGTAGCAACTGTAAATACTACAAATAATTAGAACATCAGTAGCCTTAAAAGTGAAAGCATGAACATTGAGTCCCATGGAGTACCTGCTCCCAGCAACCTGGAATTTTTTCATTGGATCCGAGTTTTTGAGGATAGAAGGGAAAAGAATGAAGTAACATCTTACAGGAGGAAACATTCATCCTTCTACAAATCACTGACAAATTTATCATAACATGGCATGAGGTCATTTTTAGTAATATAGTAAAATTATATGCAAATGGTCTATATATGCATATTATAAAATACTTGATAACATCAAGGCTAGGAGGCTTTGATCCTCTTCAAAGCCTATTATAAATGTTTATAAGTAGATGTTACTCTGAAATTTACATTGGTGTTTTATGACAACAAATAAGACTTGGTATTCTTTAATATTAAGCATGGGTGATTGATTTGCAATCAATAGTGCATATCTTAGAGATAACTACTTGAGTTTAAAATTTATTGAGGGCTTACTAGGAACAGAAACCTGTGTTTAGCAAGCAGCATATTTGTATTCTGATTGATGTCACTCTTAGAGTTCATCATTCCTACCTTGGCTTAAATGTGATTTCTTCAGTCTTTCCCTGATGTCCCAGTCTAAAAGCTTTCCCTGTCCCTCAAGCATATTACCCTGTTTAGCATTAGCAAGACTTGATATTTCCTTGTTTGACTTTTGTCCCCTTCTGCTAACATATCCACAGTCTTCACCCAGATTCTCAGAATGTGAGTTCATGAAAGGATATATTTTCTTTATCTACTTCTGCATCCCTAGAACCTAAAACAGTATCTTTATCTTTTACAGGAGTCCCTCATAAGTGGTTAATAAATAATAAATTATCGAATTAAGAGTGAGATTCTCTGAATAGTGGAAGAATATACTAATTAATGTTCTTTAAATTAGAGATTTAAAATAGTGCCAACAGAGCTCATACCAGTGATAACATTTGTGCACTTTGGAAATTCCCTAAAATTGTCTAAATCCCAATAGTAGTAGTTTAAGATGCCAGGAGGTTAGAGATAATGAGGAACATTGTGAAGACACATAGAAACCCCTCACACTCGTAATTCTATTTGATTACTGAGAAGGGAATGCTGCTCACTTGTCATGTATTCTGATTGCTTATAATGTGATTTTTAATAGATTTCATCATATCAGAGTTAAAATACTGGTACTTATAATAAATAGTATTTATTTTAATATTAAATTGGGAATGTACTAAAGCATATGTAAAAAAACTTCTGTTAACTTAAAACCTGCAGAAATGCAAATGATACTGGGTTTTAACCACATATCACATGTGCCTTTTAAATCAAACAGGTTTGAGGAACTGTTGACTTTGGCTACACTGTCAGTTTGGCTGACCTTACAAAGAAAATTCTCACTAGTCGTTATATATTACTCTTGTTTTCTAAATTAACCTCATTACCCAATCTTCCACGCAAGCAGACTGAGATGACCTGCAGTTACAGATTTCTAAATAACCTTTATAAACAAAGATATCTGCAAACATATATAACAGTGTTCTTAAAATGATTTTTCAGAAAGAAAATGTTATGAAATTATTTAATTGATATTACTAATACTTTTATGTATGTTATAACTGATTTGCATAGGTTTTGCTAATGTATGTACAAATCTAAAGTGTATTTGACATTAAAAATTACACCATTGCTTATAATTACAAGTGATGTGGGTTCTCTGTATGCAATATAGAGAAATAAGGAATGACTTTTAAGTCAGAATTCTGTCCACAGATATCACAATTCTCTTGTTTTAGATGTAATGAGCTAAGAGGCTAGATTTGACTCAAAGTTATACTTATACCTCCGTAAGTGCAGCTATATTTTCATTTAGTCTAACCTCAGATACTAAAGGATGTTCATAAACAATATTTTTCTAAATTATTTTTTCATTAAAAAATGTATTTGATCTATTCGCTAAAGTTAAATTATAAAAAATAATTTCATTGTAGAGGTCTTTAAATTTTATTATTAAAATTTTTTTCGTACCTGTGAACAGATCCTTTAGTTCTAGTCAGTAATTACTTTTACTCAAACTCTATACTGTATGTATGTGAACTTGAGGATAGTGGTGGTATTGCTTGTTTTGTTCATATGACTAAATTTCCAAGCAATACATAAGCTTTCATTCTTATTTCTCCTTCCTTTCTCTTCTTAGGCTGTCTTTTCTCCATTTTTTTTCAAATTTTTATTATCTTCATTTTGGAAAACAAAAACAGACTCCATCCCCTCCCCCCATAATATCAAGGAGAACAATTAAATAAAATCATAAGTCAACCCACCACACCACCACATGAACTTCCCCTTTTCATATGGCAACCTCAACCTTGCTGTCATTCCAGATAAGTGAGATTATCCAATATTTATCTTTTTCCTCTTGACTTACCTTGTTCAGCAATATTCCCTTAAATTCCCTCTATTATGTCCTTATTTCATGGAAGTGTAGTCCTTTGTATATCCATATATCAGTAAGATCCAGATGTCTATCCATGTATCTGCTGATGGGAATTTATGTTGTTTTCCATCTTGGCTATTGTTAGTAGTATTGCAGTAGACATAGGCGTGCATGCATCTCTTTGGAGTTAATGCTTTCATATTCTTCTGATAGATACTCAGAAGTGGGATTATTGGATCACAGGGTCATTCCATTTTTAATTTTTGATAAAAATATTGTATTTGCATGGAAGCACTCAGAAGTGTCAACAAAGCAGCTGCATTTTTTGGCAATCAGACAAGTATTCGTTAACAGAGCTACTATTTAAGATGCATCAGAGACAACTGAAAATGAAAAAACTACCATCCTGAGATAAAACTAACTTAAACTGTGCACCAACAAAAGCCTGCTTTAAATATTCATGCCATTTTAAAACCCCATACTGTACCAGGTACAGTTAGTCACTATTGAAAATACCACCAAGAGACACATTTGGTAGGGTGTTAACTATACAAAAAATAGACTGTACAGTTTAAAGACAAATCTTACACATTTTTTTTCTTTGAAGGATTGAGTTGTATGCAAAGGGGTTAAATGCTTTTATAGATAAGAATAAAACCACTAAAACCGACTTACTCATCTTAATCTCCCTCAACTTCATCTTTCACATCTTCGTTTTCTTACTCTTTTCCCCTTTTCACCCTTGACAGCCCCCCACTTTTCTTTTCTTTTTATTTTTTCTTTTTCATTTTTTGCCATGTCAGGCTTTCCTTTAGCTTGGTAAGCAGCAAAATCCTTTTTATGTTTTTCCTTTTGCTTAGCTGCCTCCTTTTCATAAGACTGCTTGTCATCTACAGCTGAATTACTCCACATATCCTTGGGTTTCTTTGCAACATCAACAATGGGTGGACCAGGATGTTCTTTAATTTTTGAGCAATACTCAGAAAAAAAAAAAAAAAACAAGAAAAAGACTGAAGGAAGCTTCTTGTGTACATTCGGGTCCTTGAACTCCTTTTTTGTTCCCTGTTTAGGAGGAATATAAGTTTTCATTTCTCTTTCATAACCTGTCTTGTCCACCTTTGCCATGTCTTCAAATTTGTCCTTCTCTTTGGTAGACATGGTCTTCCACCTCTCTGAGCACTTCTTAGAAAACTGAGAAGTTGACTGAAGCATCTGGGTACTTCTTGTGCTTTTCTGGGAAAGTGCACAAAAAATGCATGTGAAGACATTTTGCCTCTTAGCTTCTTAGGATCTCATTTGCCCAGATAATTATTTTTCTCAGCAAGATAAAGAGTCACCCTGAGTGTCCTTCATTTCTCATTTGCCCCTGTGCTGTCTCTATATCCTTTTTTTTAATTTTTGAGAAATCGCCATATTGTTTTCACAAATGGCTGCACCAACCATTAACAATTGACAAGTTAACGGTATATGAGAGTTCTTTCTCTTCACACTCTCACTTGCACTTGTTTATTATTATTTTGATATAGGTTATTCTCACCAGTGTAAGGTGATATCTCATTGTGGTTTTAACTTACTCTAATAAGTGATGAATTTTTTTCATATATTTTCACTAACTGCATATCCTCATTGGAAAGGTATCGAGATCCTCTGCTAATCTTGATTGGTTTATTAGTTGGGATTTTAAAAAATTGTTAAGTTGTATGAGTTCTTTATAAATTTGGATATTAACCCCTTATTGGATATATAATATGTAAACATTTTCCACTCAGTAGTATATCTTTTCATTCTGTTGACAGTTTATTTAGCTATCCAATTTTTTATTAGTTTAATATAATCACAATCTTTTTTTCTTTTATTTTCATTGACATCTTTAAAAAAAAATAAAAATTTGCAAGAATGAAAGCAAGCAGAGGCAGGCAGGCAGGAAGAGAGAAGAAGAAGCGCTTTGTCTTATTTAAGTGTTCATCTGGATGTTCCCCGCACCCAATGCACCCCACTCCACCCCTGGTCTTGAACCAGGTAATTTAGGATGTATGTGGACTATACCCAGTGGACTAAACTGCTAGGCTACCAGGCACATCCCCGAAGACATCTTTAAGGACAGTATGAAGTTGTGACCTATGTTTTCTTCTATGTATTTTATAGTTTTCAGTTTCACATCGAAGTCACTAATTATTTTAAATTGAGTGTTGTGTTGGTGTTAGTGCTCCAGTTTCATTCTTTTGCATATCACTGTCCAGTTTCCTCAATGCTATTTATTGCAAAGACTTTCTCCTTTGCATTTGATGTTAATAAATTAACTGATGGTACTTGTTTGGGGTTAATTCAGGGTTTCCAATTCTATTTCATTGATCTGTGATAACTGTTCATAGTTCAATGCCATACTGTTTTATTGCTATGGCTTTATTGTATATTTTGACACCATACACTTTTAAATATTATTTCCAAACATTTCTGACTCACTGGGAGCTTTCCTTGGAACAGAAAATTCTCCCTCCTAAAGTGTGTAAGGAGTAAAACCAAGTATAAACAGATTGAAGTATGGTAAAGCCTTTGAGAGAATCCTGAGAAATAAACAGAATAAATGTTATTCCCTTTATTTTCATGAAGTAAGAAAGTTAAACGACAGGAAGAATAACAAGATGAAGTCATTGTCTCCCAGTAGTGTGTTTTCATTTCCGTTGTCCTGCAGTATTGGGCAAAAAATGTCATCCTCATTTGTTATTAATCATCTGTAGTATACAGACAGAGATTTTGTGATATTCATTTTATAGATTATTGATGAATATTTAAGTGATTTTCTAAAGGATATTCTGCAAATATGGTAACTCTTCTCCCCAAAAAAGGTGAAATGTTAATTTATGATGATTTGGTCATCTTGGTTCTACTTAATGCTGGAGAGTTCTGATGCAGTTCAATGTTTCATTAATATTCTCTGAATGTTAATTGTCTTCCTAGTAATTTTATTACATCAAAAGTGATATGGTAGAAAAAAAAAACAATTTGAAAGTGTTTGAAACTATTTCTTTAAGCTTATTAGATTTTTTAAAAAATTGGAGATAAGACTATCACATTTTACATTCATCTAGTGTAAGAATCTGCTATTCTTATTCAGCTATAAGCCAGAATATCTTGATAGCCAAACAGTTAATAAAATTAGATATCTCAAATACAGTCTCTTAATACAGTCTTTATAAATATTACATTTTAAAACATCTGGGGAAGGTGGGGAGAAGGTTATCTCCAATATAAGAAGAGGTTACCATAGCAAGTAGTATTATTTTCCAGTAATTAACCATATCAAAAAATGTCATTGTTTATTGACTTCTTTTGTAAAATTATTTCTGTCTTATAAAACAGTCTAAGATGTAGGGTGAGGGAAGAACTGCATCTTCTATGTATGGAGGCAGCAGCCACATGAGGTCAAATAGGAGTGAACTGTTGTTGGATGTTTTTTTGCTATGTCATCATCTAGCACTAAATATCTAAGGCCACAAGCCATGTTAATCTTTACAAAGATTAAGATGCTACTGATAGTTAATCAAAATCTTTGACAAGTTAACATTAGGACATCAGTGTGTGAGAATTTGGTTATTTTTTCCACCAGAAAGTATGTGGTCCCTGGAAAAGAACTATTTCATTAGCTTCTTCTTTGTTCTAGTAAAATGAAAGGAAAAGATAAAAGTTACTTATTAAAATAAGAACTAAGAATTACTGAGATATAAGTATCATTTAACACTTTTTTCCTAACCTGTAATATAGATAAGGAATTTATGGCTATATATAATTAGTATTTTCAGAAATATAATAATATTAAATTGCAAAAATAGTGATATTGTCAATGTATGAGGCCTTGAGGTTTTTTCAGAGTGTTATTATTCATGAAATATTGTCCAGATTTTCATTTCTTCATTGTATTGCCTACTGATCATTCTTCCTGAAAGGTGTTTACAATGACCCCACACTGTTTCAACTCCCTAAGTAGTCACTCTCTATTTTAATGTACTGCCCATAAAATTTACTTTCTCTTTTTTCTTTTTTCTTTTTTCTTTTTTCTTTTTCATACATGCCATATCTCCTTTGGTTTTCCTTGGCTAAAGTCTGAGTACTTAGATTTCAGTTCTTTGTTCTTTTCAGGTTTTGCTGTCACCAGTTCTTAACGTAAGGAATTCGATTTTTATCTTTACCTTTCCTTCTTCCAAAATTGTGCGTGTTATTTTACAATCACCATATTCACTAGCAGAGACATGAGTGGCAGTATTGTAAAATGAAAACGAAGTGAATGACATAGGTGTTGGACATCTTAAATTCCTCAGCATGCCTCTACACCACAAATTTTTTAATCTAAATAAGATTAGGAAAGTTCTTCAGTTCTTAATTTTGATTCTTCACAAAATTAAGCACTGAACAATGTAACATGCTTAAAGATATTATGATAGCGTTAAAGGCGGAAAGCTCAGTGGAAGCCAATAAGTAAATCCAGAGAAAATATAGCTTGTGTTGTTTATTTTCTTCCTTTTTGGTTGACTTTCTAAAATTATTTACTGGTAAGAGAACTTGAGAGCTCTTATTAAAAATATTTTCAGTCTGGTAATATCTGTGAAATAATTGATAAAGGCTAGCATTAACAGCTAGGTTAAAATCAATGAAAAAAATGGGGGCCAATATAATATTGGTAGGCCTAATATTTAGTAGCTTTTTCAAAGGAATTATGGTCGACTAACATCACAGACTTACTCAACAAAGCTGGCGTCTTCAGAGAATACTATTCAGTCATTTTTAAATGTCTAAAAGAATATTTAATGATGTAGAAAAAATAAGAGCAAAATCAAGGTGCACCCCTGGTGGCTCAGTAGGTAAGTCTACAGTTCTGCATGGCATAATCCATGTGAAGGCCAAAGACCAGGTTTGTGGGGAAACAACTAGCATTAACAACTAAATGGATGTATAAACACTTCTTCCTCCTCTCTTTCTGCCAGCCTACTTTCAGTCCTGCCTCCTTCAGATTGATAGATAGTAGATAGTAGATAGATAAATGATAGATAGAATGATAGTTCTAAAAAAATAGAACAAAGTCAAGTTAAAAAAAGATTCACCATAGGATTACAGTTTAGTAAGGAAAAAGAAGTACTTATATTTTCTAACCCCAATTTTCGGCTCTAATATTATTATTCACAAAAGTTGCCAGGGTTCCTGGAAGAATTAGCTGATTGCAGATTTAGAAAAAAATAAAGAAGGTGAATCAATGATACCTTGTACTGAATCTAAAGAAGTTTTCAAAGACAAATGTGGGAATGTTAATAGTTCACAAAAGCCAGATTTAGCATCATTTGAGCATGAAAGTTTACAGTAAACTAATACATAGGAATGAAAATCCATAAGTCCTTCATGATTTTCAAATGAGTCATTCATACCTCCTTGTCACTATCTGATGTGCTTAAACCAACTACTTTTGGATAGAGTATAGAGTATACATTTTTACTGCCTTTACAGCAATACTTACATTTCTAGTAACCAGTTGCCCTAATTGATAAGTAAAAGCTGTACTTTACAGAATTCCAGCTAATAAACAAATGATTATAGAATTATAAAATCACCAGTTTGTAGTTCCTAACATTGACTCAGACAAGGATTGTCATTCAGTGTTAAAATTATTAGACGATTATGAAGAAATAGATTGTGTATGTGGTTTGTTCAGATAACATCAAAAAAGACTACATTCATTGCAAGTGGGACACCATACCTATGATGGGGTTGGGGGAATGAGGCTCAAATTTTGCAGTATAGAATAGACCATCATCATCTTAATTCACTGAGCAAATCTAACACCCCTGCTAGTAGAACAGTCAGGTATTGTGTGTCTCCTAGTGGGACACCTACTGTGATGATGCGATCCTGATTTAAACATTTTACTTGAACCTGTCAAACCTTTACACATAACTTCAGTGTACAGGAAATACATAGAGGAATAAGTTAAAAGTTGTCTCAAAGAATTAATCAGATAAATCCAGAAGATGCAACACTTTATGAGGGAGATCAGTATCAGCTTTTAAAAGACTGGTAAGTAATACACTTAGAGTAGTGGTACTTGAGCTAGATCCTGATTGAGATAGACCAACTCTAAATGACATTTAGAAGGTACTATGGACTGGGTGTACTGAAAATTATGATTAATTTTGTTAAGTGTGATCATGTTTTTGACTATAAAAAATGTTTCTTAAATTCACATGAAAGTCTTCAAACAATGCTTAATGGTGGTGGAGTATAGGCTTTGTTTTCATGGTTTATCTGTATTTATTTAGTCTACCTTAATGTCTCGATAAAATTTCCATTGAAGTCTATCCCTTTTTTATTGCTTTTTTTCGTTTGCTTATATTGGTATATGATTTTTAGGATATTAAATTTGAACCTCAATTTGGGTGCATTTCATACCATACCCAGCACCAGATTTCTAGTACCTGTCATCACCACTATGTTAACTCCTCTGTTCTCTTGTTCCCTCTTTCCTCTTGAACCCCTGGTAGCCACAGTCTTGTGTCCTGTGAAAGGTGTTTTGTCTGCTATGTTTCTCTCTTTATATTCCACTTGTAAGTGAAACCATTCTGTACTCTGTTTCTTTCTGTCTTGTTTCACTTAACCCTTCCAGTTCCATCTAGGTTGTTGCAAAAGGCACAATTTCATCATTTTTAACAGCTGTATGAAATTTCATTGAGTATATATGCCACGACTTCTTTATCCAGTCATCGTGGATGAAATTTATGTTGCCTCCATGTCTTTACTACTGTGAATTGTGCTACTATGAACATAGTACTGCATATATTTTTTCTAATTAGTGTTTTCGTATTTTCCAAGTATATGCCTAGAAGCGGAACTGCTGAGTCACCTGGTAGATTTTTTTTTCATTTGAGAAATTTCAATACTATTTTCCAAAGAGATTGCTCCAATTTGTATTTCTACCAACATTATAGGAAAATTCCTTTTATGCCACATTTCTTTAACACTTGTTCTTTCTAGTTTTTTGTTTGTTTTTTGCAATAAGTCATTCTCACTGGTATGAAGAACTAATGTTGGAAAATAAAATAAAAAATGATACTATAGCAAAGGTCAGTCATTCCTTTTAAATCTCCTACTTATCTCTTTAGGGATCAGAATATATATCAATGTGTACTTAGGGTCCTTGTACATGACAAACTGAGCATTTTAGATCCTAAGTTGCCAGAGGTCCTTCCTGCCCCTAGTGTAAGCATAATTTTCAGTGAACCAGCATTTTCTGTGCTCTTCTGGGTAGCCTGGAATCCTATCTCTGTCCAATCCCTAGCTCTACCATTCAGTCTTGAGTGGTCATAGTAATATGAAGAGCTCTAATGACTTCATTTGTAAAATTAAATAGAAACTAATATCCCCTCAGGGTGAGGGTGAAAATTTAAAAGTTATATAAAGATAGATTTGTTAACTATCTCCCTCTGAAATAGAGGGAGAAGAGAATGCAGCATGGACAGAGACAGAGAGGGAGGAAGGGTAGGAGAATTTCTACCAGTAATAACTGGCTTCTCTTCCATCTTATTTGTAGATGAGATTGGTTCTAACTTCTATTCCATGTCTTATGGAAGTCAAGTGCCTTTCCCAACATTCCTCCACAGTTACTTCATTTTCATGAGCATCATCCTTGCTCCAAGATCTTTGCTTCTATTTAATTACTGTCATTTATGAACCTGTCCTGCTGACCCTCATATGCAGTCTCTACTCTACACTACATTGATACAGATATTGAACTTAGACAGTGGTGTTGTATTGTCATCCTACTCTCCCAAAGGCAAATGTCACCAAAAGCAAAACTTTGCACAAAAGGCCTTCTTTCTATTGACTTAGTAAAAGGAAATTTAAGGGGAAGAAGAGAGAAATATTACAACACCGGCAACTGTGCTGGAATACTCAACATGCTATTTTCAGAAGTCCTTCCTTCTTCTACCTCTAAGAAAAAAATTTGACCCCATTATTCTGTGCTGTATCCCCAGGTTTATGCATAGCATTAATTCTGTGCTCCCTGTTTAGAAGTTAGTATTCACTAAAACTCCAAATTCTATTGAGGTTAACCAGTTACCTATTCTGCCTAGTCATAAATGTAGCCTGTTAGCCAGTCGATTAAGGTCCTCAGTAGGAAAAAAGCAGGAAGTTCATTCAGGAGGATTTCCCTGCTTTAGAAGTTACATTTATTCCATTACATAAAGGTTAGGATTCTTAATGAAAGTGTGGCTATAGTATCAATTTATTTTTACTGCCATTTACCTAGAGTTTATAAACTTAAGAATAGAGAACTAGCTCAGCATGAACATAAGAAATAATGAAAACAAGTTCAGGGGCACATGCAGTGTAGTTTGGTTTCAATGTTCCCAAATAGCTGTGGTACTTAAAAAAAAAAAAAAGACCTTGATAAATACTGTTCAAGGTCTACCCATATCAATAAATGGCCTTGATCTTGGTTGTTGGGGCCAGTCAATCTACTGGTTTATGTTGACTTTGGAGACTTTACAGTCCCTCAGTGACAAAATGCTTACTAGTTCTAAGCTTCCTAATATATACACAATACACACTTTTACTTCTGATATTTCTTATTAACTATTATGTATAAACTTTAAAAAGTGTACATTTCAAGGTGGATAGAATAAAGAAAATAATATAAATTCAAATAGCACATAGAATCAATGCTGAATCCTCTTGATTTATTTGAGATATATTTTAAAATTCTTATGCAAAATTATACGTAGTCAATATACTATGAACACAAGGTGAACTAGAGACTGGAGTGTGGAATAAGTGCTTGCTATTTTTCTTTGAACTTCATAACACTTAAAATTCATTAAACAACCAACAAAAACAGCATTAAAGATTTCAGATGAAGATTTCAGATATTTTAATAAATTGTCAGTTAAGTTCTAGTAGATTAACATTATAACAATGATCTAATCAAATCCTATGTCTGAAGTTGTATATTTCTCAGATGTCCATGTCTTATGAAATTCTGTAAGAGCTAATATATGATGTAGCATAGCTTAGGGAAAAGAAAATTACGATAACCTGAATTCTAGTCTAAATTCCGTCATTTAACATCAGTGAGACCTTAGTCACTTCACCTCTGTAAAATGTCATAAAGCACAAAAATTATTATAATTATCACATTGATTTAAGGCCTTCCTTGCTTAGCTCACTAATATCTATTAAATAGTAATCATTCTTATCAGCTTTTCTAAAACTTATTTACATCTTAGAGAATTTGGTATTTTTAAAAAAATTTGTAGTTTGATGAAAAATAAAGTGAGTTTACTGGTAACTGTCAAGAACTTAGAATCATCTCCCAAACTTGTCTCAACGTTTTATTATAATAGTATACAGAAGACTACTTATTTATCCCCCAAAAGGAAGTCAATGTCAATAAGTTCTTTTGAGTATTCTTTCAACTTTGGATTTTAATTTTAAAAAATAGCAAGATAAAGTAAATATAGATGCAACATATTAATCATTTATGTGCATAGTTAAGTATTTGATCTTTCATTAGATGAATAATCTATCTTATATTTAACTTAGGTTATTTCCATCTTTCTTTTTCTCCTCATTTTCCTAATTTTGTAAGGAGTGTCTGAAATTCTCTTTTCTGTTTTGTGGTTGAATTCTAGACAAACTTCTCAGTCTTCAGAAATCGGTATTGTTTGACCAGATCCAAGCTTATCAACCGACTTAATCTGTTGTACTCAGAATGCAGGATTTTTGTGAGGGCAAAGCTTTCTTCTAAAATTTTATAATGCAGCATCATATCTAGTCCAACAAATCACAAAGTCCACCCAGACCCAACATGGGGCTAGGGGCCTGGAATTGACCCCACCTCTCAATAAAGGGGTATCACTCTCAGTTTGCTACAATTTCATTTTTGAGAAACATCATTCTCAAACACTATTATCTAACTAAAATGGCATTTCAAAAATCCAAGATAGTTCTAGTAAGTGACCTAGCCATCATTTTATCTAAGATACTGTAATGTATAATGATATAGCATACTACTAATGCCCCATTTTGGGAATCCATTTTCCTTGTTACATGGCTAAAACAAACAAACAACAACAACAAAAAAAACATGGCCAGTTCAGAATAGGTTAAGTTGTAGGTGGTTGAGTGGGGAGAAAAAATAATTCTTTGAACAGAAATTAATATTTATATTTGTACTCAAATGTAATACTGAACACTGATCTCTCAGGATCTGGTAACTGTGTTTTATTTACTTTAATAAACAACTAATGCTTATTATTATTTGCAGCCTAGTCCCCCCTCTCTAACATTTGAGGACCAGCTAATAGCAATTAACAGCTGCTATTACATCACCTGCGATGTTCAAGGCAGATAAAATCTCAGCAGTCTACAAACAACAACCTGAACTAAATTAAACTGTTCTATCTTTTTAGAGATACAGGTTACACAAACTTGCTTTGTCAGCTTTGGAGTCAAGCCATAGACTGTGGTAACTATCACGTGAACAGTTGATGTTGACAGGAGCTTCCAAGCAGGCATGCCCTTAACAGGTAACTGGTGTGCAAAGCATTCAGCCCTCATTTGGATGATAGAAAAGCTAGAGTCGCTGATTTATGAGCAGAAGCATTTACTTAAGAGAAGAGGTCAATTTTAAAACCCTGATTTTAAAACGCTAATCTTGCTCCAGTCAAGTAAGTATGTGTCAATAATAAAAACCACCAAAAAATCATGACCAATGACCTGGCTTCAAACAGGCCCTTCTAATTATATCCATGTAACTAAAATAAATGTTTTATGTGCACCCTGATGGGAAAAAAAATAAGAACGACTCACCTGAATAATAGCGATCTTCAAATTTATAAGCATACAAGTTGGAAGACCATCTAGTCTAATATCTAGACTAATTTAAAAGCAAACAATTGTTTTCTAGCAATAGTAAGTTTCCAGACATTGATTTTAAGGGCTAATTTTTTTTCACTGTGGTAAAATACACATAACATAAAATTTACCATCCTACGCATTGTTAAGTGCATGGTTACATAGTGGTGTAATGTACATACACATATAAAACTGGAATTCTGTGTCCCTTTAATTATAACTTTTCATTGCCCCCCCCAGCCCCCCAGTCCCTGGCAACTGTATTCTACTTTCTATCTCTGTGAACTTGACCAAGTACCTCATATAAATGAAATCATACAGTATTTTTTTGTGTGACTGGATTATTCACCTAGCCCAATATCCTCACATTTCATATGTTTTGTGGTACAAGTCAAAATGTCCTTTCTTTATTCAGCCTTTCTCTTAAAGACTGAATAATATTTAACTATATGCATATTTGTATGAATGTTTTATATATGCGTGTTTGTATATATATATCACATTGTTTAATATACTGATGTTTTATGAATCTTTTTAATTATTGGTAGAAACTTAATTGATCTGAAACAAGATCAGGGTATCTAGAAGGCATTGTATTATGATCCATTCTTATTTACTATCCCTCTTAACTAAATGCTTCTGTTCATAAGTCAACCACAATATTTGATATTTTTTAGGCTTGGTAATGGGTAATGGGTGACATATAAGAATGGTTTTTAGGTCTTGTGGGGAAAGCATAGACATAACCAAAAGTCAACAATAGCTTGCAAAGATATGTTACATTGTCTTTAATTCTATTGAAATTATCTAACCTTGGACTAAAATGGATAATTCTCAAATATGTGTTTTTCTGAAGAGCCAAGTCAAGAGATTCCCCATCCTCTATTTTCTCCTTAGGAATAGAGTGAACAGACCAATAAAAATAGGATAATGTGGCTATACTTCATGTTCTGAGAATTTCAGTTCTCACAGTGAGAATTTGGGTTCATTCAGCTTAGCTCCTCGGGCCCCTACCACCAGAGGGAACTCTGGCTATGCTGGACAGGGCAATTATAGTTCTGCCATTCTTGATGTTGAACTATGATTTTTTTCTTCAGTACCACCTCTCTGTGGATAGTACACTTAACAAATACAGTGCTAATTATGTAAACTAATACAGAAAGTTCCCATTTTTGTATCCACAACATTGTGAAACCTAGAACATTAAGAAAATTACTCATAAGAGTAAAATATCTGTAAAGATTACTTGATGCTATACAGTACATTGGGCACTCATTAGTTCCTCATAACAGTGTAAGGTCAGTGTTTTCTGATCCTGTTTTTGAAGGAGTGTACAGAGGAATGAAGATCATGAAACTGTAAGTGAATGCAGGCACCCCATTTCCAGATTCCAGCTCCTAGCTACCATGGTAGACAGCCTCTAAGATGGCCCTAACCGTCCATCCTCCAGGCATTCATGCCTGTGGGTGGGAGCTGAAAGTTTGGTTGTGCTTCTGAGACGGGGTTAGGGTTAGGGCTCACCTGGGTCACTCCCTCCTTATGTCACTTAGCTAGTTTGTCCAGGGGAAGCCAGTTGCCATGGTGGGCAGAAGTTTCACATGGGTGAAACTGAGCAAAGATTTCTAAGGACTTCAAACAGCTATAGGATAGAGCCTGGAAACTGGTTCCTCAGCCCACATTTGATCTTGAGATGACAGCAGCCTGGAAAAGACCTGAACCATAGGCACGTAGCAAACAGGGCAGCACTCCTGGCCCACGGAAACCTTGAGTTACTGTGTGTTGTTTTAAACCATGAAGTTATTTGTTATATAGCAACAGTGCAATTACTAAACTATCCTACTAGGCTTTTAAATTTTGTTTCAAATAATATGAGATATTAAAATGAGAAACTGCATTTCTTAGTATGACCTGTCATAAGTGAGGACATACAGTTGTTTTTTTGTTTTGTTTTGGTTTTTGTTTTGTGGTGCCTGTCTTGATTCCTTACTCCAAGCAAAATTTGTATTATGTGTGAACAGAATTATTTCTGTAGCAATTTCATGATGATTGATTTTGCTTCAAAATTTCTGAAATTCTAAATGTGTTCAGTACTTCTCATTAAGTTTCCTCTTTCAGAGACTCCATTTGTCATACACATCTCACTGGAATTACACAGAAAACTTTTGTTTAATGAGAAGTGATCAGTCCTATAGTATAGGCATCTTAAGCTTGGGCAGCCCAGAGGTCTTATGCAGGTTTGATGACCCCAATCTACCTTCCCCAACTAGTCCTTTCAGTAACTATTTCCGACACTTCTTTTTCTTTCTTTCTTTCTTCCTTTTTTTTTTTTTTTTTTTTTTTTAACAGTTTTTTCTCTTCCTCCAGGCCCAGGTCTCTAACCTGGGTCCTTGGGTTTTACATGACCTGTGCCTTAACTCCTGAGTCACTGGGGTACCCACTCTTTTTTCTTGCCTTTCTTCTTCATCTGTGTATAAGTGGGTTTATGTGTATGTGAATGAGTTATGTGTGTGTGTGTGTGTGTGTGTACATTAAAACACTTTGCAATCTTATCATCTAGCACAAATGATATATTCTGACCAGAAATCTTTTTCTAGATTCCCACAAAATTATCAAATTATGTTCACTTGAGCTCAGTAATTTTTCCCATATGTATCAGTTTAGTTTAGAATTAATAAAGAATTATCTTATGATCTTTCCCATCCAACTTGTATATTTTATGAATAAATTTGAGGATAAGAGCTACTTTAACATTTTCATCAATAAGAAGAGTTCAAGGCTATAGATATATATAATCTGAGTCACCACCCTTTCTTTCATAAGCCTTTGCTTCATGAGACTCACCTGCTCTGAGAATTTGCCACAATTTGGACATTCAGTAAGTCCCCCACCACCACCACTATCCTGTTCATAACATTTAGTAATTTGGGGTTTTGTCAACTGATGTTTGTATGTAGGAGTGAGGTACGTACTTAACGAATAGATATCTAGCCATCAGCTCAAAACCAGCACTTTAATTCTTTTTGGCAGGCATCTATGGAGGAATTACCACCGCTACAATGGTATTTATAAATTTAGTTGGCTTTAAAAATGCATTTCTAAGGCCTGAAGGGCTGTTTCACCTTTTTGCTGTTGTTTTTGTTTCTTCTCATTTCTTCTTCTCAAAGTCCTTTGTCATGCTTCATTTCTAGTTTGTCATCTAGCTTGGAGATTTTTTATTATTATTATTTGAAAATACTTTTCCCTGCTTTTATTTTATCATAATGCAAAGCATTACTTAGATTGTGTGTATAAGTGTGCATGCACATGTGCTTGCTCTAACCATGCCATGTGAGACTTCAGTTTTCTGTTTTGCTTATCAGTGCTGCCACTGACCTTAAGTAACTTTAGAGTCAAAGGCTACCTGATTTACCAAAGATATAGCACCAGTTATACCACTCACCAGAAGTAACCAAGGTGAATACTACGCTAACAATTGTTGACTCTAGAGCTTCTGCCAAAGTTTCAAACCTATGAGACAGCATTGGAAGAGATCCAACGAGAGTTTTTAGTTTAGAGCACTGATCCCAGGGTTGTTTTGCAGAATTCCCATGTCATATAAGGGCTGATAAGGATGAAAGTTTTGATAAACAGCTTCAAAATAACAACAGCAGCAAAAATAACCCCAATTATCGATATTTTGTAAGTGATCAGTCAGATAGAAGATGCACCCACCCTGTCCCTGTAATTGGCCAGCCTCCACTCAGGTCTGCTGCAGCACCTTAGGATGGCTTCCTCAGCCTCCTATGAGGTCATCGTCCATGTGTCACATCACATCCTCCAGTACTGGATAGGGCCTGTTCATTTGGCACTTGGAAGTTACACTTTCATGACCCACTCCTTAAAAGATACATTATTTTAAGACCACCCCTATGAATATGTGGTGTTGGAATTAGATCCTTTTGTGCTTCTAAAATCATTGGATTCAATTCTGAGCTACTTGGACAGAGACTGGATCTTTTCATCTCTATACATTACCACACCTACCACTGGGAGTGGAGCAGCCTGAGGGCTCATTACTGTTATTCTTTCAGGAGTAAAAGATAGACACTGTGAGATCACAAAGGGGCCACCAAAGACACGTCTCACTTCACAATTTTCTTTGTTTTCAGTGTCAGACTGAATAATGGAGGAACTCATCACTTACCTTGTGGAAAATGGAAGTGGGGACAGGCCTAGATATGAATAGGAACTTAAGATCTTTCTTACTTTCAGGTTGGGGTGAATGAATACACTCATCACAGGAGCAAAGGTCAAGATAAGATCAAATCCAGTTGGTAGCTGTGCTTTTGTAGAATGAAGTTAAATACTGGGAAGGCCAAGTGGGGAAGGCTTTGCTAGTGGCCCTGAGCCCTTCTAGTCTCCAGTCAATTGAATAGCTCTAAGGCTGCAAATTTCTATCCTTAGAAAACAATGGAGCAGATACCAGTCATTACTGGAATGTTCCCCCTGAGTATCTCACTCCTCCCTGCCACACAAACAGCTGAAGTATTACTGAGAAGAGTTTTGGTAAATGCAATTTTCTTAGCTTCATTGAATTTTATCATTTTCTGTTGCCTCTCACAAATTGCCACCAGGACAGCTGAGCAGCTAATCCATCTCTTGCTTTATTTTGCTCAGATACAACTGGAATACAACATGCACAGGCAGGCTGAGATCTAGAGGAAAAAACTTAGATGAGTTGCTTGTAAGATTATTCCCATCTTTTGAGAGCAGGATAGATGTGGACTAATACTACAAGTAAGTTAGTACATGGAGCCAGCTGGAATTTTAAAAAATAATCTTTATGAAAATAAATATCAACAAAGATCATAAAAGAAATGAAAAACAGAAGAACCATAACAATAATTTCAGTATTAGAAAAGACTGGACTATGCTAACACTTCAGACTTATTTCTCTACAATGTCTAATGTGAGTCAGGAAGTCTTCTCTATCACATGTTTGTCTCTAGTGGAAGATCTGATTTCACCACGGCAAGAGGAAAGAGCTGATGGATCTTGAAGAAGGCTTTTGGTGGTCAAGCTGCGAAGTCAAGCTTGTCAGCTCTTGAGGCCTCATCCTATTACCCAGACTCCAACCTAACTACGAAAGAAGGCAGGACCAGTAATATTCTCATGTACGTAGGAAGAAGACAATGAAATGAAATTCAGTGAACCTATATATAACACTTTCTATAACAATCCACCCTCTGATTACCTCACAACAATTCCATTCTTCTCACTCATAGAACATATTCACCTCACCCCCTTTCCTACAGGACCATCCAGTTGAAAATATGGGGTCTGTTGGCATGAATTCCATCAAGTCAGAAGTGCCTCCTTTTTATCTGGAGATCTATGGACTGAAAAGAAAATAACTGCTCCTCTCATATACCAACTAATGAACAAGGTGGGATAAAGTAGGATAAGTACAAGAAGACACCTGGTTCAGAGTAAGTAGGAAATACACCATGGTCATAGCTCTGCATCACTCTAAAATTCCCCTGGAGACATGGTGAACCCCTCTTCTAGCTTCTAGTAGAGAGCTCCTTGATTAGTACTGATCACATGTTCTTGGCCCTTGGCCATTATTCTCTGTTTACTACATCTGAAATGTGCACTGGGAAGTTTGCCCTTATAGGAACTACACATCCATCTCAACCAGCTTCTCATTCACAGAAGGTTAACCCCAAGGACAAGCTCATATCTTGAAATAAACTTTTTAAATGGGGGGAAAAAGCACAGGGAAAATACAGCCACTTTCAGGCCAAGGATAGAACTGAGGACACCTTGATCTCAGAGTTGGAGCCTCAAGAACTATGAGGAAACCAGGACTCTAAAACTGTTTTAAGCCATCCAGTCTATAGTATTTTGTTGTGACAGACAATACACTGATTTTTTCCATTTTCTCAAATTGTTCTTTCTATGCCACCAGACTTCTTCCCTTTACCTCTGTACCATTTGTGACACAACTGAATGAAAAGTAAATAAAAAGCCTAAATTTTAAGGTAAAAATAGAAATAACCATATTGTCTTTGTTTTCCTCAGCTACAAAGTCAGTGAGTATCCATAATTTGGAAAGGTTATGATTTTAAATCACTTCCTTTGAAAGTACTTAAATGACCCCTTTGAAATCTCATGTTCCACCTCCATCCTCTCTGCAGATATCTTTTTTCAAGGTAAATGAAAACGAATGTTTAGCAGATTTAAAATATTTATATTTCTACAACATTTTCCTCATCTTTATGAATATATCACAAAATTATTCAAGACAGAATGATCCACGTGAGGTTATGGATTAAATTAGCTTTTGCTTGTTTTTCTGGGAATTTAACTTCCAATTATAAAGTAGCTTCTTCAATAAATTATATTCTGAGTTCCAAATATTCTATTTACAAGTGAATCTGGTTTTATTTTATTGCTTATTAATATGGGGCTGTCTAAACATGGTTGAATGAAAACAAATCATAATTCATAATGATATTTCATTGACAATAAACTTTAATTATTATGAAAAGAATTTCTTGACCTAATTATAATCCGAGTATAAATCTAACAAGTATCTTACATGACAGCTTCATCCTCCAGTCATAGAAAAATCATGCAATGAATGACTTATTTCATCATGTCACAAGAAAAGTTTTGATTATAACAATAAATAGGCTGAGACCCTAAGCAGGCTGAATATTTCAGAAACTTAATAACAAAATAGAGTATAAATATATGGTATTTGGCATGCCCTGGTGGAGTAGCAGTTAGGTCCTCTGCTTCTGGCCTAGCACAATCCCACATATATCCCAAGGACAAGGGTTCACAGCCTAGTATGTACAACTATAATAAAAACAAATGAAAATGCTTCTTCCTTCACTCTCTTGCTGCCTGCTTGTCTACTCAGCTTCATTCCTGCCTGTACCTTTCATACAATTATACATATCAAAATATATACATATAAGTATATGTATATGTACATATGTGTATATTTAGTATTCAATAAATGAAAGACAAAATGGGGCATGTCTCTGCTCTGCTGTTTCCTGAGACATCAGCAAGCTGCTATCTGTGCCCCCGGCTGAGAGCCGCTCCAGCTCCACTTTATTTTAGCAAATATTTAACTTGCCTTAGCATACAGTGTGGAATGAGTGTAGGCCAGTTCTGTTCTCAATTCTTTGTTTAACTATTTCCCAATATTTTAATAGAGTGGAAGATCAACAAAAGCAAAGGGTTCTGCTAGAAAGCCACCAAACTGCTCAAGCTACCACTTGTGGCGAAGGCCGAGAGACCCCAGAGCAAAAACACACCTCCACACGTCTGTCATTTATTTCAACGCTGTCTTCAAAGATTTAAGCTCCTATTTTGTGTAAAGATACCCATTAGGGGTTTTGGTGGACTAGACCGTTGAATAAAATCTAACTACTCTCCTTGTAGAGCTGGCATTCTCTGGAATCACTCCCAAAAATGATGAAGTAAAGGCAATTCGTGGCCAGATTTCTGAGAAACTGACTGCTGATGTTGCTCAATTGTTATGTTTCCATATCCAAAGCACAGCCTGGACATCTGTCCTCACTCCTCAGATGCGACATCAGGTAGCTCATGCCTCAAGGACAGCCGTGACTGACGCTGTTACTTGGGGTTCTGAATACTTCAGGGGGATGCTTTCACCAGGACCTTCGCCCTAACTACACTCTCTGCAACACACTGAGAAAAACTCTGAAGAAAAATGTTCCCACAAGTATTTCCCTGTGTGTTTGTATTTTTATGTCTTAAAGCAACAATTTCTGTTTCTAAGGGAGTTTATGTGAATTTTGCTTTTTTTTTCCTTGTCAGAAAAGTGAAACGTTTCTATTTAGATATAACATTGGTAATTGTGGGGAAGATAATCATACTCTAACTCCCTCCTGGTTCCTCATTCCTCTCTCCTCTCCAAATGTTCAGAGGCATCAGAGAGAAAAACCCCTGACAACTTAATAGGCAAGTAAATTATGAATGAAAACCCTAACTAAATTCTTCATTAGTAAAAGCAGATTGTGGCAAAGTGTCAACAATCCCAGACTCTAGATGAAAGTGAAGGTTATTCATTGTGTTTAACATTTTCTTCAGGGTTTGAAATTTTGCAAAGTAAGTGAAGAAGGAGCATCCCTCCCCCTGTAATCCCTCCTTTCTCCTCTAAGCTATCGCTCACAAACTCTTGCTTTAAATTTCTCATGACTCAACCTTTACTAACACTACTATATTACATGGCACTATCCACCAGGGTCCGATATGGGGTCACTGCTTGCAGGTATTCCCAACCTTGTGTAGAAGACAGACAAGAGAATGAGCACCTACCCTGGTCAGGCAACTCTGCTTATAAAAATATGATCGTTTGATCACAGAGAAGCCAGGAATGTGGCAGTGGGGTGCCACTTCCAAACAGAGGAGCAGCACATTCGGAAGTTTTTTGAGGAGGTGGGGTGAGGTGGCGGGAGGCCGGAAGGAGGGCAGAAATGCAGATATGAAGAATTAAAGTAGTCAGCAAAGCCTAGCAAGTGGATAAGGAGCAAGAAAGCCACTGACCTGCTGAACTTTATCCTGAGAGTAATGGGGAGCCATCAAAAAAACTGGAACAGAGTAACATGTTCAGAAATTCTTCATTTTTGCTTTTGGCTAGAATAATCGCAACTGAATCAACACTATGGGAAAACTTAAGGATTACTGTTTGATAGATGAGGTGTATTCAGTAGAGAAAACATGCTAAAAGATAAGAAAAATCTTATAATTGGTTTGTTGTTGTTATGCTATAATTCTTTATCATTCTATTAAGCCATGATAAACTGCTCTAGATTTTTTGGGTGTTGAATCAATATTCTAATTAATTAATTCTAACTAATTAATTTGCAGGAGATTACTGTCTCACCTTCACTGGGAAATGTTTCTTTAGCAAATGGAGTTGAGGATACCAGGTATTGTTGGTATATATCTTTTTCAATACAGGTGCATAAATATAGTAATGTTAAAGTTTAAGAATTTTTTTATTTTTCTAAATTTTCTAATATGCAGCTTTATAGTTAAAAAAACAGACTTTGTGGAATCTATGAAACCTCTATGATTTTTTTGGGTGGGCGTAAGGTTCTTAATGTTAAATCTATACCAGTTATTTCAGTGGATGCAGCATTTGCTGTGCTCATAGGAGCTTTCCAATCCAGGCCTGCCCTGAAACTTGTGCAACCTTTGTAAAATCACTTCTCTATCATCAAGTGTCATTTCCTAGCAAAATGAAAGCTTAGACTAAATGAGTTTGAATAGTCTGTGATACTCTATGAAGCATCAGTGCTGATGTTTTTCCATCGCTTTCTCCAAATCTCTGAACTCTGGTGTCAAACCAAGATGGCATGGAGAAGGAGCTAGTGTGTGTACTATTGTTCTCCATTTCCTATTAATGAGACTAAGACTGAGGACTTTACCTCAACTTCCTCAAAAAACATCTAACACAGATCCTAAAAGGAACCATGATATTCCACAATCAGCAACTCCAAGTTATTTGGAGGAACGTCCACTAGTGGGAAGGGGAGCATATTTAACATGACAATAATGGATGTGATTATACAGTATCTCCTTATAGGCTCATAGAGTCAGTGTCAGGGGAGGACCCGCTGGGTTCCTGGCAACCCTGAACCAGCTGAGCATGGCAGCTGCCATGTCCTCACCCTTTGACCAGAAAGTACTCTAATACAGGAGAGATTTTAGGACAGAAATGGCATCATGGGTTTTATTTACTGTGGCCTATCCACTCCAGTGACCTGAGTCAAGACAGTCTGTTGCTTGAACTTGCAACAGAGTTGCAACAATCTAGAGTTGGAACAAACTGGATTCCAATATTCCCAGCTCTGCCACTTGACAGATTATGACCTTGTGACTTAACTTTTCCCTCTTTCTCCTCTGTAATTGAGGGGGTCATAGTAATAGGCATCTCAAAGGACTCACAGGGACCAAGTTGGATGTTCTATGTGAAACATTTACACCTGGCTCTGGACCCCAATAACCCTAAAGACATTTAGCCTTTGGTGTGTCTCTTTTAGGGCTATGTGATTATCTTAACATAATAATTGTTTTATTGTTTCTTTTGTTTACAAAGTCATACTCATTGTAAGATGTCGAACTCATTTTTCAAATTATAGGTATTAAACACCATGCACAGTGTTTTAGTGTCCTTTACCACCACCTGACCTATAATTTTTGTTTTTTAATTCAAGGTCCTTGTTTCAAATAAATATTATTGCTTAGATGGAATTAGACTAGGTGTCAATTAAGTTCTAAGGTTGTTCACAAGAAAAGTATGTATATCTTTTTCTTCAATGTACTCAACTCACATTAATTTAAAAAATATTTTTCATGTGTCAGAATATTTTTAAAGTATAGCTAGTAAGCAAAGTTACAACGTATATAGTAAATGGCAAGGCACCTTTGACTCAGAGTTCTACTCTTTAAGGTTAAAAACGAAAAAAAAGTGAATGCATTCAGCAAGTTATAAAATACACTAGGAAAACACATTAGAAATTTAGTTCAAAAGAGTTTGCTTAAAACAAAATTTTATTAATCTTGAAACATATAAATGAATTTAATTTTCATGATATTAAAATTAAGAGACAATTCCATGGAAATATCAAATAAGTTTTTTGAATTTGTTTTATAACACAGAGATTTTTGAGTGAATGGTATTTTTTCTAAGATATAAATCCTGAATAAAATTGCTGCAGCTTATCTGTACCTTATTGTTCTAAATATTCTGAATATTTAAAAATTTAAGGCACAGGTATTCACACTTTTATTTCTGAAAGATAAATCATTCCAAAATTATCATAACATTTTCTTAAATTTGTAGTACAAGAGAAAAAGGTAAATATAATTTATGTATAAATACATATAGAAATATCAATAAAAATATTCTAGGTGATAGCTCCAATTTAAGATAGTTACAAGGCATTGTTGTATGCAGGGTGGCTAAACACTATCCTATAGCTTTATATGACATTTCCTTCAATCAAGTGATTTAAAGGTAAAAGGTATATAAATAAAACACAATACCTAGCCACATTTAGTGTACTTTTTGCATGGTTTACATCCAACGCTCTTATATAGTCATTATCACCCAGTTTTAGTTTTAAGACATATCACATGAGAACTATATTATTTTCACTAATGCATATTCAGTAATATTGAAAAAAAGTTTCTGAAAAAAACACATTAGCATGAAATCCATTCAAAGTATAGATAAGACAGTTGAAATCCAATTAAACATTATAGAGTGTCCAGTGAAAAGAAATGAAATGCAAAGGTAGAATATGAAACCATATTTACTGTTTTCAGAATAACAGGATCATCATTTTAAAATCTCTCAATGCTGCCTATTGGGAAAGCTAAAAAACAATTTTTAAAAAAGATTATTCAGTTTCACTAAAACGTGAAGTTATACCCTTTTTATAATCATTGGGTGATTTTTTTATAAAAAAAAAAAAGTTTCCTTAGGCAAAAAAAACTTCTGCCAATTGAAATATCTTCATTCTCGAAAAATACAGACTATACATACAAATAAAGAATTTCAGCCTCTGGTTATATGAACATTCACTGAGTTATTCAAATGAAAACAAACAATTGTGTCTAGGAAGAAGTTTTGTTTTTCTTCATAAGCACAGTCTAAAGTAACATCGACAAGCTGTCACCAAAATGTTAAGAGCATCAGTGAACAGGATCAGATCTAATGAATGGATTCAGCGACCGCTAAATGCACCTTCCCAAAGGGACAGGTATGGTGCCATGTTCTTCAGTTCTGTAATATCATCTAGTGCTCACCCCCTTCAACCATATAATAAATGTTTGGATTTATATTTAAATTCAACATCATTTAATGGTGGTAAAATGCCCAAGCCCGCACGGGACTGGTCTAAAGGTGGACATTTCACCTGGCTGTCTACAAACTCTAGTTCAAAATAGGTAAGCATCAGAATCAAAAATTGCTTGATTTCCTGGACAGCAAATAATCTTCCAGGACATATTGTAGCTCCTGATCCAAAAGGCATGTAGTAATACTTTAATTTGAGTCCATTTCTATAAAAGGCGGTCTTTGTCTTCCCATTTTCATCAAGATAGCGGTCATATTTAAAAACCTATGATATAAAGACAAAGAAAAAGTCCATAAGCTAGATTAAAAGAATATATCTCTTTCTTGACCTGGGCAATGGGAAGACAGATTTTCTTTTTAATACAAACTATTAATAATGTATCAATACCCTACTCCACAACCTAAAGTAATAAGATACAGGAGCTTAATGAGAAGGAATGAGAACAAGAAATCTTGATGTGCCTCCTAACCTGACAGGGCAACAAGTTCCTGGGTTAGAAAGTGCTAGAAAGAAGGGTTCCAAACACAGACTAGAAGAGTTGGCATAATAGCTTCTAATTTCCTGGATTCAGGTGGAATTACTTTTTAAGGAAAAAAGAAAGGCAACAGCTTTAGTATCCTGATAGCAAATTATCTAGCAGAGATGATCTGATGACAAATATCAGGAATAACAATTAAAAATTCAGACCATGACCCAGATTTTCCAAACTATATGAATATTATCATCACAAAGGAGGCAATTCCTACGGTTTCAATAATAAAATTGATTCTACAAATAAATTTCCTTTTTATCCCATCTGGATAGACATCTCCTGGATGTTGACCTTTACAGGTCACTTACCAAAGGATCTGGGTAAATTTCTGGATCTAAATGCATTAACTGTGGATAAAGAGCGATGATGTCATCTTTGCGGATATTATAGGAACCATCCTGGAGGTGCAAAGTGAAATCTTCTTTAGCAGTACGGATGTTCAAGGAGGCACTGGAAAGCCTTAGAGATTCCTTGATGATACTATCTAAATATTTTTAAAGGAAGGAAATAACAAAGGGAGAGATGAAGGAAGAGAGGGAAAATAGAAGAATAAATCCAATATTTAAAAACCACATAATATAGAGTCTAAATATGTCTAGCAGACTATAACAAAACAGAACAGATGACAGGAAGCTGGTGAACCAAACCATCTTCTGTTAGTCTGTTATTGATCAATGATTCAGTTGTATCTGAATATACTTTTTAACCTAATAATCTGAGTTCATAATAATCTTTTGATAAAGATATAATCTTTGTGGCCATCAATGGGAATCAGACTTTGACAAATTTATGGAAAAAAGAATTTATTTCTACATGACACTAGTCATCTAATACAACTGGAAAAATCAGTGAATCACTTACATATGAATTATTACAATTTTATCTTTTTGACATTTACTATACTGATAACACTTTTCTCTGAGTGTTTTCCCAGATGCTGATGTAACTTCAATTCAGTGTTTGCAAGGACCTGTTTTTGTCATTACTATCTGATGCCCTATGGTAATGCCCTCCTGCCTGACAATGGCATAAAGGAGGAAAAGAATCACTTGGGGAATAACTGAAGTACATAGACATACTGAGAACTTCAGTCTGAATTCCAGACTCTTATCTTAATAATCATGTTTTAGTCCTTCACATGACTGTGCATAAAATCATAGCATGCAGCACTTTACCTCATAATGTGAAAACTAAGGCCCCTAGAAGTGAAGTAAGTGAAGTAAATTACCCAGAGCCCAGCATGAACCCCATGCCCTGTGCTTCTTGCCTCCTAGTCCTTTCTTCTAAGACACACTATCCCTTGAGAAAAACAACAAAAAGAAAAAATAACCTCTTTTCTACTGTGAAAACATTGCATTCGCATCACAATCAAATATAGATAAGCAAAAATTAAAAAATAGTCTTCAATCCCATCCCCCAATCCATGCAGCTAATAACTGTGGTTTCTTAATGATACATTTTCTCTCTTTATTTCAGGAAAATAATAGCATACTCCCATTAGTCATATAATTAGTGGTGTAGAGTAACAACAAAGGCAGAGTAGGGCAGTACAGAGATGCAGCTGAGAGTGTAGACTTAAGAGTGTCACACTGGCTTTCCCTGGTGGAGTAGTGGTAGGGACATCAGGGAGCTGTCCACATCCAGCCCAAGGACACAGGTTCAAGTCCCAGGGTCACAGGGGAATAAGCAAGATGAACAGGTAAATAAAATAAACAAAAATGCTTCTTCCTCCTCTCTCTTCCTATCTCCTGCCTGCTTACCTTCCTTCCTACCTGTACCTTTCCATAAAAAGAAATAAAGTGTCCCCCATTAGCCCTATAATTTGTTCCACTGTTCCATCAAAGGCAGTAGCTTAACCTCTGAGAGTCTGTATCCTCACATGTTCCATAGAAACTGTTGCTAGTCATAAGATTGTGGTGGAGTCCAAAGAGTGAACACATACAAATTATTTAGTGCAATGATCAGCACAAGTTAAGTGCATAATAGCACTGACGATTATACTAGTAAGACAGTGAGCAAAATGTCATGTAGTCAGCATACCTAGCACAGGCATGTCATTCAGTTGCATTTGATTCAAACAAATAGGACTGTTTTCAAAGTTGACTTTTTGATCAGCATTCTCTAGTGTTTTGTTCACTTCTTCCATAGCTGCTCTCATTGCTTCAGGGCTCCTATTGCAAGTTAAAAGACAAAAAATATACAGAAAATAAGTTCTTTTAAAACCAAAAGATCTGCAAATGTGTATTTTCCCTTCTTTTAACTAGGTGATCAAGATACCAGAGAAGGTGGGAAAGGGACTGTCCCATTTATTTTTTTTGTTCTACTTTGTAACTGTGTTTAACTCCTTGGGCATTATCAAGAATTGTTGCCTTAGAAGGGCCTTGCTATATAGAAGCAATGTTTTGACAAAATTTTTGTAAATAGATGATTCTAATAAGGATTGAAAGATCACATTAGCTATACACTATAGCAATGGACAGTGAAATTGCATCTAAGATAACGATGATAAAGTTCTGACTAAGTTGCAGATAGAAATTTGACTTTTAAAAGCCATACTGTAATTTAAGGTAGCACAACTGTTCCATTTATATTATAGTTTATTGTTACAACATTTTGACTTTTGAAATGACTGCTCTTCATTTCAGTGCACTGAAGTTTACTGGATCCTCAGTGCCATGGTGAGGGATGATTGGAACATACTCACGGTCAACTGAACCTCAGAAATGTTTGACTGATACTATTTTCATGAGTATCATAAAATGGCTTCTATTAGCTACATGTTATTAAATTTATATTGTAAACTTAATAAATATGAGAACATATTTGACATTCCTAATCTTATCAAATAGTAACTGTGTCTAATGATGCCAAATATATGTCATTGGAATAATTTTATAAGCTATTTGAATGTCAAATTCCCAAAAGACTAAGACTTTGGAAAGAAATCATACTATGAAAAATATTTCACATATAGGTTCTTTGTAAATCTCATCAATAACTAATAGTTAAATCCCAATAATAATAAATCATGATTGATTCCTAGCTATCAGAGTTGGTCAAAACAACAGTAAGATTGTGATTACTAACTGGAAAAACAAACTATTAAGACACAAATGAATAAGGCATATGTGCTGCCATTTCTTCTGTCCATAGTAAACACTTAAATATATTTTTATGATTATGAAGAAAAAATCACGAGGAACAGGCTGGGGTTAAAACAGGGCCAGGAGACCTGAAGTGACCCAACAGAGGCACATTCCCTTCCCTGAAAAGGGCTCTACTTTTTTCTAAGATGTTTTTCAATCACAGCTACATATGAGTCTGTGAGAACTGGATGGAGCTGACATGTTAAGCACAGAAAAAGGGTAAATAATGCATCTTGATAGACAGTATGAGAAGGTACCACAAGTCCTTTCTTTTTTTCCTGTTAAAATGGTTAACTTTCTGCTTTCTACTAAAAAAAGTGGATAAGTTGCTAGTTACCGGATCACTTGAAATAAACTCCAAAAAGCCGCTGGAATGGTGTTTGCTAGGGATGCCCAGAGGATAGCAAGGTGTGACTTGGACTTCTCCATGTCATCTGAAGTGGAAAGCATATCATTCAGAAATCTAATCAGTTCAGAGATGTGGTTTCTGTTTCTAAGGTTCTCACGCCTCAAACCCTCTGCTAGTTTTTCCCGGGCATGATGAGCAGTCTTGAACACATGAATAGGGAGGCCTGCTACCAGAGCTGGAAAGATTTTGTCAAATTGCTTGAAGTTGTCAAGATTATTAAGAATAAGTGCTTTTTCTGCATCTTGCCCTGTAAGATTTCTGCCAAAGAGAGTTAAGTAGCCAGCTTCAAACATCACTCGGTAGCAAAAGGCATACATCCCTTCAGTCTCCCAAACAGGAAGTTTTGATTTAGGAACCAGAAGAAGTCTCATGACAAGTTGGAGATTTTCCATCATAGCTTCTGTGAGGGAATTCAAGGCATTGCCTTGCAGAGTTTTGATGAAAGTTCTGTTTATGTTTTCAGTGGTATTTCCATCAGTTGGGTCAATGCTTCTGTGCCCAAATGCCTGATGGTAAGTAAAAGTATGAAAAAGAAATTAAACTTGACATAGTAAATGGTTGAAAAGCAGATTGGATATTTTTACAAATCTCTATATGTTTTTTTTATTTTTTTTTTAAAGAAAGGGTCGGGGGAAGGAGAACTGGTCTTCTCATATACAATTTCACAACTCTTCACAAATAAATGACTAAGTCAAATCACTCTTTTAAGGCCAAATTTAAATCCCTACTCTTCCGTGTAACTGCCCTCAACTACTCTAGTCATGTATTTCTTTTGTTTTGCTTTTATTTGCATTTTAACTTCACATTAATCAGTAAGGTTTTCTAATTAATAGTACACTTTCATATTCTTTGTGGATGTATTATACTTTAAGCTATTTAGTGGCAGAGATCATGTCTAATATTTCTTTGCAGAGACTCAGTAAATATTGTTTTCTCTATGAAAGCCCTCTTAGGTTATACTCAAATACTACAAAAATGCCCAGTCAATTATTCAACAAAATTGAAGAATTATGTGGTATGACTATGATAAAAACAATTTTTCAAAGTTAGGTTTACAACATAATGTGCACTCTGGTATCTTGTGTAGACAACCATCAGATATGAGTGAATCTGTCTTATTAATAGAATTCTATCTGGCTCAGTAAAACATCTAATTTTCAGCTGGTCAAGAAATGACAAATACATACTTATTTTGACTTTTTAAATAATTAGTAGCATGATACTATATTTAATTTGATTCATTGTATTTCTAAGGAACTCAATGTAAGTTTCTTTAGCATCTTTTATCATTAAACTAAATAAAATGGCAATTTGATTAATGTATACAGAATGTAATATAAATTTAAAATTGATTACCTTTGCAGAAGTAGCAAAGTGAAATTTTTTCCAATCAAAGTATTTTCCATGGCACAACACTTTATGGTATGACAAGGGATTTGTGATGAAATGGACATAGTTTCCCATTAGTTTGCAGGTAAAAATATGACCATGTTTGCTCTGATTTGCTCTGAGGAACTCAAGAGGATTGGCACCAAATTTCAGAGCACATCCCAGGTATGGAATCAACCCATTCTCCAGAGGTGGTTCACCCATTTGCCTATAAGACACAAACATGATAGATATGAAAAATTATATTTTGTTTTTATATTTACATCAGGGTTAAAATTTTACCATTTATTTCAAACTTCAAAACTACATCTTCTAGGTACTTTTTTTTTTAATGGGGTCCTGCTTTTTTACTAAAATGTGTTATATTAAGTTAGTATCATGCTATGTTGGTGAAAATGATAACTAAATCTAACCATCCATTCATACTTTCAGAAGATACTTAAGAATGCTAGTCATTTTCCCAATAATGAGGATAAAAGGATTAACAAAGCCAGTAAGATTCTTGCATAGAGATAAGACTACATTTTTGTGTTCATATTTTTTCTAAGCATCATTTGCATAAGCATCTCAAACTGTTTTATTTGATTATTTTCTTTGAAGATACAAAACACTGCAGAGAGGACTGTAGAACTGAAGTTTTCAAAATCTCCATAGTTTAAATATATTATTTTTCTGTAATTATAGCTGAAGAGGAGACCCTAATTAATAAATTAGCTTTTTACAAAATAAAATTAAGATAACTTGACAGGATCACTAATTGTAATTTATTGATCTTCCATGTCATATTATTTTCAGTTAAGAATTTATATATTTATTTTCCAAAACAAACTGCCCCTCTTGATAGAATAATGCATACAATAATGACTTTTCTTAATTTGCAGATAAGTAATTTAATTAAAACCAAGAAACATCAGGTCTGAATTAAAATATCTTAAAGGTCAAAGAAACTTATAGAAAGTAGATAACACATAGCAATCTACCTAGCTGAAAATATGCTTTGGATAATTCCTTCTTCTGTAGAAGACATAACAGAGAATATTTACCTACCTCCCTCCCCAAAAAAAGATACTCTTTGAGCTATTCAGAAGTTAAACTATGGCTATGTATATTTATTTCTTTTATTATTGAACTAAGTATAAATGGCACACACATTAAATATGATGTCACATACACTTAATAGTTTCTCAAGACACCATGATTGATTATCATTAATGAGTCATATAATGATCAATGAAGTCTCTATGCTTTTGTCCAAACTTAGGTTTAGTCTATAAAACAAGTAAGAACTAATTAAAAACAGAATATTTATTTAGTCAAAGCATCTATTTGATTCACATGAAAGAAAGAAATATTTTCATTGCAGATCCTGCTTACCAAATGCAACCTTACTAAACTGTTCTTCTTTCCAAGCATATATAAACACACAGAAATCTTATAAAATTTCCTTCAGTTATCTTTAACAATTTGTACATTTTACACTACCATTGATACATGCCAATGCTAAAGAGGAAATGCTTCATGATGGCTTTTGTTAGATGTAATAAAAAAAGATATCACTTAAAATCTGAATGACTTTTTAAGTTTAAATAAATTAAGGATGAAAATGCTGTCTGTGCTTCTGTATTTAGGCACAGTTAATCAAATTTGTTGTATGGCAATGATGGCAAAAGAACATGAAATGAATGAATTAAAAATCAACTTAAAGATAAAACTTTTCTTACCTTCTCCTCATTCCAAGAATAAACCACAAACAACAACACAATGCTATGACAATCCCACAGATCATAGATATGGTCATCATTTTGCATTTGAATGTAAAACTTCTGAGGAGGAGAATTGTGATTAGGACAGTAAGGATGTCACTGAACAGACTCCAGCTCGACTTTTTATATATGATAGGATCCAGCACTTGAGTGACCAAAGCAAACAATTAATTATTTGTTCATCCTATTAGAAAAGAAAAAAAAAAAAAACTGGCCTTGAACTAAGTCCACACGTAACAGAAAAGTTTCCAAAACAATCAGAGACCTGAAATACTTGATAAGTTGAAGGTCTCTCAGCATAAGTTGACTTAGCATTTGGAGCTGAAGATGACAGCTAAAACTACATTTCTATAAAAGAAAAATTAAACATGCTTGGAATGACCATATCAAATAAAGTTATACAATGTAATTATTTAAAGATAATTAAGCATAAATTATTCATCCAGCTAAAGAGCTTACCTTTTGAAGAAGAAATCAATTCAAATGATATACAAGAGGTAGAGTGATCAAGTTCAAAGGTAGTAGAACTGGATGAAAAGTTACTTCTGTTTCATGTTTCAGTGATTTTACAAAATCATGAATATTTTACTCCTCACTGGTTCACTTTTGGCCTCTTCTGAACAACAAAATCCCAAGAAACACATACTTACCACATACACAGTTATCTTTAGTGGCTGAGGAAATGCAGATATTTCAATATTCATAGTCATATTTTCTTTTTACATGTGGTTTATATCTTTCCTTCCGAGAATGCCACTCCTTGCTTTGTTCATGTCTAAAAATGGCATCTAATATAGCCCTAATATGTTGTTTCTAATCTGGTGAATGGACATTCAGTGCTTCTTACAACTGTCAAAATTATTGATAGACTGCAAGAAAAGACTCAGAAGATTTTCTGATGTGTCAGGTACATAAATTTTTGTTCACGGCTTTTGTGACATCTCAGTATGTTTCATATGGCGGTTGGTGTAGCACTAGCTTAGCTGGAAAGCCCTGGGCTTTTTTATTTTTCACTGTTGACTATTTCAAATGGTAGTTTTATTTTCTCTATCTCCACTCCTTACCCTTCTCCTTACACACACACACACACACACACACACACACACACACACACACACACACACACACACACATTGAGCACCTAGTATGTATATCAGACACTGAGTCAACACTGGGGGCACATTGGTTAACAAAGAGGTTGCGAGCCCTCACCCTGTGGAGTTTCCATGACAGCAGAGAAAGAGTAAGTGCCCTGTTGCAGAAAAGAGTGTGTTTTAGTTCCAGAAGACCTGGCATGATTAACTGAGCTCTTAAACTTTCCAATCCCTAAAGAGTCTGAATTGCCTCTTTATTTGTAGAGTAGTGTAAAGGGCTAGACCTGGTAACATGTAGAGGAAGAACTTGTTCAGGGACTCAGCGAATATGAGGTCTCATTTCAATATCCCATCCCCATGAACAGAACATGTAAACTCAAGCTAGAGAAATAACAAGTAAAAGTGAACTAAAGCTTTCAGTTTATGTAAACAATGGCACTTTTAGGCAGTTTCTAATAAATTCAGGGAACAGTTTACATAGAATTCAAACATCAAATATATTTTTAAATAAAATGAACTGCAAATATAATCAAACTCGAGTCAAACTAGTCGTGTTCCTAAATTTATAAGTTAAACCAACCCTCTTTGGTAGGACATAGATTACCTCAACTAATGCTATGCTTGCATGCTCCAAGAACATCATAGAGCCCTCGTGCATCAGGACTGGTTCCTAATTCAGGACAATTCAGTGGGAGACAAAAGTGGAATGGGCTGATGAAGTCCAGTTGTGATTAGTTTGGGGCTTTCATAATAAATCGTTAGAAAATATTCTTAGGGCTGTATCTAGTCATGTTTGAGCTGCATTATCAATTTTTTAAAGGAAAGAATTCCAGTTATACTAGGAAAGACACTGAATATCTGATTCTCAAATATTGTCTTGAATCTTAAACTCTTAATATTAAGGTCATAAATGACTGGATTTTTAAATATTTTCAATTAACAAATACAATTTCACCAGATTAGGAAGGGGTTGGTAAGTTCTATTTCAGAGAATCATAGTAATTGTTATATCAGTTTTGAGGTTTTTCACTTTTTAAAGGCTTCTGACACATATTTTCCTACTTGAGTAAAATAATTGACTCAGGTAGGGAAGACATTTTAGCTATTTTTAAAGAACCATCTTTTGGTTTCATTGATCTTCTGAATTTTTTAATTTCTATTTCATTTATTTCTGCTCTAATTGTTATTTCCTTCCTTATACTGACATTTGGCTTCAATTGTTCTTTTTCTAGTTGTTTAGGTGTAGAGTTAGAATGTTTATTTTCAATTTTTTGTTTCTTGAGTTAGGCCTGGATTGCTACAAACTTCCATCATAGTACTGCTTTTGCTACATCCCATAGGTTCTGGTAGCTTATTTCTTCATTCTGATTTGTCTCCAAGTATTTTTTAACTTCTCCTTTGCTTTCCTCTTTTACCCAAAGGTCATTCAGGAGCATGTTATATAGCCTCCATATACTTTGGAGAAGACTTATCAGGAAAGCAATGGAACCATTAGCCCTCATTGCTTCTAGGTCCTGAAGTCTGTTTCTTCCTTAGGTGGAAGGTGTTCTCCCTTGTGGTACAGTACGTAAAAGCAGGACTGTTTTGTGACTCAGAGCCAGAGCTTCAGAGCATTCCCTCTTCTATAAACACAGGCAATAGTGTCTATCTCTTAATGTGTTTTTAAATTCTAATTTCTTTTTTTTTCAAAGGGAGGAAAGGCGGGAGAGGAGATTTTTTGGAAGGAAGAGGGAAGGAAGGAAGGAAGGATCTGCTAGTCCGCAGATCACAAACCTGGTCCTTGCTTTCCTGATAAGTCTCACCTTAATCTGGACCTTCTGGAACTTAGTCCAGGAAGCTCAACACAAGACAGTGAAAAGAAGCAAGAACAATGGTTCTTTGGAGTCAGTGGGCCCAACCAACCTCACCAGGAGATTGAGAAAGCTCAAGAAGAGAGACAGTAGCCAGATAGTGTATGGAGTCTTCTTAAGCATGATTAGCAATCCTGGCTCATTTTACCACTCCCACCTCATGGGACCTATTGAAGGAAATCAAAAGTTGGGTCATAGTGGGAGGCTGTCTCATCTTCTCACACTGGAACAGGGCAGCTCTCCATTGGGGGTGTCACCTCCACCTTTCTAATTTCAACCAACTCTTTGGAGGAAGACTGAGGTTCCCAAGAAGTGAGACACAGAGAGAGTAATAAGACCTGTATATGGAAATGACCGTGGAGATGTTCCTGAACTTGGTCAACTACTGAAGTACTATGTTCTCTGCAGGTAATGGGGAAGAAATACAGAGGAATATCTTCTTTGATGAATAGCAGAAGGTTGTGAAATACCACAAAGAGGTCCAGCTCCTTGCCCATGGATATGCTCCACCAGTTCTGAAGGAACAAGTCAGTTCTGGTGTCTTCTTTCTGATATAATAAGAAAACACTAAAGCTTTACTGGAAATACCTGATGAACATAGGCAGTCAGAGTGTTGATAAAGTATTTATTATTGTGCCATAGACTTCACATATATTGTCCCATTTAATCCTCATACAACATTATGAGAAAACAGTTCAGAGAGTTTCAACAGATTGCCAAAACTCAATTCATGTGAGCTTCAGGCATAGGATTTAAGTCCAGGGCTCGTGGACCTACAGTTCACAATATGCCATTGTATTTCGGCCTTTATTTCCTATAACTACAAGGTGTCCTCTTTGGAGTAAAGGAGACACCAAGAAAGGTCGTTTGGAGCCCATTTCTTTCTCCAATCATAGCTGTTCTGCTTTTTTAAATGAGAATATGATATGAAGTTTGTTTAAAGGAATATCTCCAAAGATAGCAAAATTTAAAAAAATGCAAATTGCTGCAGAATGCCAGTGCCTTCTATACCCAATGTCATCAGATATTTGTAATGATTTATTTATTAGTTTTATACCATTTTATTTTTTTCTTGAGTTAGAATTCACTAACATAGAATTCATCCTTTTCTAGGGTACAATTTGACAGTTTTCAGCATAGTCAAAAGTTATTCAACCATGACTACTATTCAATTCCAGAACATTTTATTATCCTAAAAAGAAACCCTGTATCCATTAGCAGTGACTTTCCAGTCTCCTAACTCCCAGACTCTGGAAACCACCAGTCTACTTTCTGCATCTATAAATTTACTTATTCTACATTTCATATAAATAGAATCGGTGAGCTTTTGCGCCTACTTCTTTCACTTAGTATAACATTTTTAAGTTTCATCGATGTGGTAGCATGTAACTGTACTTCATTCCTTTTTATGGTTTTGTCCATTCTATGTATATACACCTTTTATATATTCATTTCTCATTTAACAGACATGTGGTTCTACTTTTTGCTTATTATGAATAGTGCTGCTGTTAACATTTATGTTCAAGTTTTTGTGAGAGTCTATGTTTTAAATTTCTTGGGAATACATGTGAGTGGATTTTTTGGATCATATGGCAATTTGATGCTTAATTTTTAAAGAACTACCACATGTCTAAAGTGACTGCACTATTTATATTCAACCGGGAACATACAAAGTAGCCAGTTTATCCATGTTATTGCAAACAATTATTGTCTGTCTTTTAAAATCACAGTCATTCTGTTGAGTGTGACATTATATCTCATAATGGTTTTGATATACATTCCCCTGATAACTATTGATATCAAGGATGTTTTCATATGATTTATTGGTCTTTTATAAGTTGTCTTTAGAGACTATTATTCATATCTTTTGCTCATTTTTAACTGGATGATTTATCCTTTTATTGTTCAGTTATAAAATTCTTTTTCATATTCTGGATACTATGCCCTTATCAGATATGATTTTCAAATATTTTCTCTCATTCTGTTGGTTATCTTTTCAGTTTCTTGGTAATGTCTTTGGATGCAGAAGTTTTTAACTTGAATGAGTTAATTTAATTTCTATCTTCTTTGTTATATATACATTTTCATTTGGCTTTTAGAATCAGGTTGAACATTTCTGAAAAAAAAGCGCTGTGGTTTTGTTAGAGATTGTACTTACTCTTCAGATCCATTTGTAGAGTATTATCATCTTGATCCTGAACATGGGCTGTCTTTCCATTTACTTTGGTCTTCTTTAATTTCTTCCAGGGATGTACTTTACAAGTTTTTCAGTATACAAGGTTTGCACTTTTTTAGATACATTTACTCCTAAATTATTTTATTTTTATTGATGTGATTGGGAAACTGTTTTCTCAATTTCGTTTACAGATTACTCTTTGCTTATGTATAAAAATAAGATGATTTTTGGATGGTGGTTTTGTATTCTATAATGTTGTTGAACTTGTCATGTCTTCTAAAACCAGAGATAGTTTTCCTTTCAACTATGTATGTATTTTGTTCTTTCTTGCTCAACTGCCATTGATATAACTTCTGGTAAAATGTCAAATAGAAGTGACAAATCAGATTTCCTTGTCTTGTTTTCCAGTGTAGGAGAAAAGCTTTCAGTCATTCTCCATTATGTATGATATCAGCTGTAGGTTTTCATAACTACCCTCTATTGTGATGACACATGTGCTTCTTTTTCTAGGTTAATTTCATTTCTTACTTTTCGCATAAAATTTTGTCTTTTTTTAAAAAGGAAGGTGCAGGCAGGATTGGAGGTGGGCAAACAGGCAGCAAAAGTGAGGAAGAAGAAGCATTTTTGTATTTTTTATTTAGTCTTTCATTCTTGTTGTTTCTGCCCCCTCCCCCGCCATTATGGGACAGGAACATAACATGAATCCTTGGGATGCATGCGCACCACACCCAATCCCTGTTCCACCAAGGTACGCCTAATGTTGACTTTTTAAAACATTTTTTCTGCATATATTGACATAAGCGAGGTTTTAATTTTCTTATTGTATTAATTTATTTTTGCATGTCGAACAACCTTTGCATTTCTAGGATAAATTGGCAAACATTTATCATACTTGTTATATGTTGTTACATTTGAAGTGATAGCATTGTGTTGAGAATTTCTGCATCTCTATTTAAATACTGGTGTGAAGTTTTACTTATCTAGTTTTTGTATTAGATAATACTAGCTCTATAGAATGTATTGGGAAATTTTACCTTATCTTCCAATGTTGGGGGAATTTGGGAAGAACTGATGGTCTTTCTTTAAGTGTTTGATAGAATTCATCATGAAGTTACCTCATTCTGGACTTTTGTAAGTAAATTTATTTTTTATATCACAGCTTACACGTTTTAAATGAACAAAAATAGCTGATTTATAGTATCTTAAGATAAAATGCCTTTGAATAAGAAGTTCCTTTCCAGTACTTTGAGGTCTATAGTACATATCTAGAAAAATTACAACTCTGGAAAAAATGAAGGCAGCTTAAGTTAAATGGAGGGAGGAACTGTGGTTTCTGTTATTGAATTCTACTTTCATTCCATCATAATTAGAGAACGCACTTTATATGATTTCAGTCTTTTAAATGTATCAAGACTTGTGGTATGGCAGAATACATGTATGTCCTAGAGAATATTCCACACATATTGCAGAATATTTTGTGTTCTGATATTGTTATATGGAGTGTTTTATATATATATATATATATATGTGTGTGTGTGTCTGCTGGGTCTAGTTTTCTTCTAATATTATAATATTACCCTAGTCCTCTACTTCTTGGTTAACCTCCTATTGTATTCACTACTGAAATTTAGATAATGAAACCTCTGATTATTTTTGTTGAATTGTCTATTTCTCCATAAAGTCTGTCAGTCTAGATTGATATATTTTGGTACTCCATTGTTAGGTGTTTATATGTTCATAATTATTATAAATTCCTGATGGATTGACTCTTTTATTATTATGGAATGTCCTTTTTTGTCTCTAACAGTTTTTGTCTTACACATGCTTGATTTTTCTCCTATTAAAGTGAATTGTTAAAAACTAGTTTGTTCCAACCATAGAACAAACCTGAAGATAATATTAAAATAAGTTAAATTTTGAACAAGTTAGAGTACATTCATTAATTTTACCCTCTAATATACAAATAAAATTTTACTAGCAATCTGGCTGTATCATTTTAAAGAGATTAATGCTTATATTGCCCTCTAGTGGACAACTTTACACTGACAATTCTATAGTCAGGAGAGAGAAGGAAGCAGTCTTAACCCTCACCTATGGAATCATTAACCAGAATTCCAAAAAAACCCTGCATAAACCCACCTAATAAAAGAGACATTTAGTATTTATTCATTTATTTTATTTGAGGTTTATATACATTGTCAATCTTACCGATAGTATGGCTAGTTTTTTGTCAACTATTCTGCTTTCCTGATATTTGTCAGGCAATATTTTTACTTAGATAACATTTTAGCCTTGTTTTAAAAGTATTCTTCACTAAAGATTGGAAACATCTTTTCTTGTTCAGACTCCAAATTAATTTAGTTCATACTGAAATGGCATTCAGAAGGCCAAGAGACAGGTCTCAAGTGAAATTGTTGTTTTTTTTTTAATAGTCCCATTTATTTTCTACTTAGATCATCCAAATAATTAGTTATCTCTGCCCCAATTTCACAACCATATTATATTCAGACTTAAAAAACATTGTTTCATATCTACGTAAATGGAGAAACTCCCTTTTATATGTCTTAGAAAGGAAGAAACATAAAGAGTTATCTTCACAGACAAATTCTGTGGACACAGCCTGGTGACTAAATCCAGGAATTACTGGCAGTGACAATGTTTACTTGCATAACTTTTCTTTTACTATGAGTATTGAAAGACAGAGTTTCTCAATTTTTCAAAAAAGATGGTCCCAGTCAGCAATCAGGCATCAATTTCTACTACTTAGAGCAAGCTATGATGATTTAACAGCGTATCTCCTCTTTTCTTATCCTTTCCTATAATTTATATCAATTTTTTTCACAAAGTGTAGGATGGCCTCAAATTTTGTGAACCTATACTCTCCTAAGTGAACATTTGTGCATTTAATCTTTTCCCCCAACTTAAGGAAGTGTTGTGAACAAACTTCTTGTGTAAAGAAGTCTCAGGTTACAAAACAGTTTCTTAAGATTCCTTGGCATATTCTACCTTTCAGCTTTTTTATTGATTGGAAATCAATAAGTGCATACTTAGGACATGACAAATCATTGTGTTTGGCTATTATCCAAGACACAGTGAAAGAAGATCACTGTTGTCTGGTGAGTGGCTTTACCAAGCTGCTTAAAGATCACCATTTACAAGTTCTAAACTGCATAGTAATTTATGAAATGTGTTTACCCTGTTCTTAGGTTTGTTTAATGAATAACACTATGACCTCCCTACATTTTGTTGACTTTATATATAGCATCAATTAGCACTTCTTTATTCTAGTTTTAAACTGATAAATATTATTTAAACCTTAAATTAGTGGGCACAATGGTGTTATTTCTGGCTCTCATCAGTTTTGATCAAAACATCAAATTCTCCTTTTTTTCCTTCATCAGTGAGGAGATCACTTTCCATAGCCTCTCAGGCTGTGACCTTGAAATGATATTGATAAGGACATTGATTGCTATTATTAAATCAACATTCATTGTTCTTTGAACCAATGTAAGAACTTCCCAAGCAGCAGTAGTAGAATGATGTGGCCCTTGCTGTCCCTTAGGTTTAAAACAAAGGCAGACACTTTTCAAATGACAATGTAAGAGCTCCCAAATGGTCAAATAAAATCTCCTATAGACTTCACAGTATAGAACAAAAGGGAAAAGTTTAGAAGTGAAGACATCTGGTTAGAAGCAAAACAGCTGATATGCTGTGGATGTGAAAACTTCCTGGAATATCTCATATGCTGCATACAATGGGGCTCTGATGTTTTACCCTAGGACTGATGCACATTGTAAATCTCTAAAAAGCTTGTTTTTGTCAACTCTGTCTCCCATGTGATGCACATGAAAGACTACTATCCAATTATCTGAACATGTTTAATCAATTTACTGGTTGTGCAGACCTGATCCATAGCATTGTATTGATCAGACAAAGGTGTTATGTTGGATAAGATGGATATGGGTCCATCAGGGTAATACTGAGAAATGCAATACATTGTATTGTGAGCTATGCACACTCTACCCACAGAGTCCCACAGTCCCCACCCCATCTCTACTGTCCTCACCCCCTATCCTTCCTCCGTTCTCTCTACATCCCAGCCCCTCCCCCACCCAACATCCATTCCTACAACCATGTCAGAGTTGGTTGTTTTCTATATTTCTTATTCCAGTTTTGCATGTTTGTCTAATTTATGGAATTTTTATTATTGTTTGGCTGCAATGAATTTTCTCCCTGTAATAGTCCCATAACACAAATATGAAGTTGAAATGGAATTTCTTTACAAATTCTGTCCCTTGGATGATAGAAATATTTAATTTATATTCAAATATTGTTGGATGTATGTTTTCTTGTTCTGTTCACCCACCAGTCATATAGATATTATTTTAAATTCTACTATGCAGATGTTGATTGCTAATATTATTTGTTTCAATATGTTGATTACCCTCGAATAACAAGATTAGGGAAAACATATTGAAAAAGGAAAATTAATCTAACTATCAATTTAAATGCAGAATCTTAAGTAATACTGTGTTCACCGTATGTCCTTTCATCTCCATATTAAGTGTAACTCATCCATTCAATCTCCAATTTATGACTTAGTTCCTAGATAATTTACTTGCACAAAGGAATAATTCTCTTTTGTCTAACTCTATAAAAACATTGTGAATTTTTACCCTGGTTTGTTCTTTAGATTACTATTAAATTGGGTCCCTAGTTTGTATAAATAAAAGTTAGTAAAGATTAAATAAATAACTGATTCTAATCCAAATGATGAATAAAAAAAAAATCCATCTACTTTGTCAAAAATGGTTAGTAACTATCAATGTTTGATATCTGTTATTTTACATGCAATTTATATAGGAAAAATAATACTCTAAGATAATTTAGAATGTTTGTTTATATTTTTCTTTACCCAGGAGTTATTTAAAAGGGTGATTGTAAGTTTCTGAATGGAGAGTGTTTTGTTTTGATTAATTATTAATTTATTGATAATGTCTACATTTACTACACTGTGGTCAAAGAACATGGTCTTATGTGAATAATACTTTCTGAGTTCTGTCTAAGATTTTTCAGTGTGATCTAAAATAACATTAATTTTGCTGAGTGTTCCCCGCAGGTTTCAAAATATAGATGCACACCAGTGTAGTAGTGGTTAGGATTACTGTCCTGGCAGAGTGCAGTTCACATACATCCCAAGGACCCAGGATGGCTTCCCAGGTCCACTTCCCGGGTCCCAGGGTGGGGGAACAACCAAGATGTATAAGTAAAATAAATGAAAATGAAAAAGGCTTCCTCCTCTCTCTTCCTACCTGCTTGCCTGCTCACCTTCATTCCTGCCTGCACCTTTCCTCTAAAAAAGAAATTTTTTTAAAATAAAGTATACATTTCTACATTTTAAATGTAGGATTCTATATATATTTCTATATACATAACTATAGCTGAGGATTTGTTACTCTCGCCTTACCATTTTTGTCAATTTTTGCTTTTCATATATTTGAAGCTGTATTGATAGGTGCATAATGGTTCATGATTAAGGGATGACGAACTTATTAATAATGATTATCGACATATATTAAAGCTAGTTTGTTTTATATTATTACACTGAACTTCTTTATATTAGTATTTGCGTTAAATATCTATTCCAGTCTTTATGGTCATTTCTAAATTTGATTTTTGGTTTTTAAATATCAAAAAAGTTGAAATTATTTTATCCAAGCATGAGTGTTTCTATATTTTAATGTATGAAATTATCTTTTTCATGTTTATTTTGGATTTTCATATATACCTATCCCACTCCTTTTTTCTAATTTTCAGTATTCTTTATCTCCTTCCTACTTCTGTTGAATTGAGGATGTTTTTGTACTATATTTAATTTACATTCTTTCTTCTTGTAGTATAGCATACATACTATAAATATTGTTGAAATTTTATTTAATATAGAATAAATATAAATAATAAATATTAAATACACATTATTTATTATTTACATTTATTTAAATCTTCATAACTAATTCTATGCACTTAGAAGCAACCTGATCTTTCACATGTGCAGTTACTTCTTAACAACTGTTAAAAAGAAGAAAACAGGTCCAAAATGGGGGTCACTTACGTTGTCTATGTCCCAAACCAAGACTTAATTACAGTTTCATTTCCCAGAAATATAATCTTAAACCAATCAATCAGGAGTCACTTTATCGGCACTAGTTAGGTAATCTGCTTCTCTTCTCTAGAACAAATTGACCTTGCAATAACCAAGGTGCTTCTTTGCCAAATGTAACTTCTTGTTCCTGTTCCCTTCTTGCTACAGAAGTACTTCATTTTGTACAATTCCTTGGAGAAATTTCTGTCTGTTAGATTGGATGCTGCCTGATTCATTTTTTTGCTCAAATAAACTCTAAATATTTGATATGATTCAGTTTATCCTTTAATATATCTTATATAATTTCAATATTAATAGTACTTACATTTTAACGCATGTATTTAACGTGTTTTTCTAACAATATTCAGAGATACTTAGTGTTTTTGTGTTTCTCAAAAATAAAAGAAATGAATGTGATTTGATTTTCCCTCCTCCTTATGCCCCAGAATCTCCTATACAGAGATAATTAAGTTTCAGATTACTATTTTAAAGTTTTGGATGTCTTCAGATTATATACAGATAATTAGACTTAACTATCTATTTTGCGAGCAATACTCACCTCTCTTGTTCATACTTCACATCCATAGCCTCCTTTCTTAAACACTGGTTCCTTTGCGTGACTATATTCTTGAATAATTCTTCTAGGATGGATGTATAGGTACACACTTAGTTTATTTATCTTCGAGTGCTCTTCTGTTTATCCAGAAATCAGTCACCTGAATCAATTTCTGACTTATCTGCTTCCAGTTCGGGGAAACTCAGTGTTTTAGCTCTGAAGGATTGCAACTGGCTTTGTCAACATCAGAGGAAGAACAAGACTATGTAAATAGGTATACCTGCATTGTGTGTCACTTCCTCAAAAACAATTCTGCCAAATATCCGAAAGACCCTCTTTTTCTTTGTATATTCACATATTTGGGCTTGGAGTTGCTTTGAAACGCCCATGTCTTCAAATCAGAGATCTTTCACCTATTTTTTTGTGTCAAATGACCTTCACTTTTGTTTCTCTGGTAGGGCAGAAAGCTACCTTAGCTCCTCTGCCATAACCTTGGTGCTTCGGAGGATTTCAGCGTCTGCCTCAGTGTACTCACAATCCAGGTCTGCTGGTTCAGAAAGCTATGGCTTTACAGAGTTGTGTCCAAAGCAGATAAGCTAAGTCTCTTGTGTGCACAGTGGCCATGTGAGCAGAAGTGGTGTAACAGACAAATAATGACCTTCAAATATTTCCATATACCAATCCCCAATATTTTGAATATGTTAATTTACATGGCAAAGGAAATTGCAGGTGTGATTATCGAGAGATAACAAACTAAAACAGGTGAAATATTTCTCATAATTTTTCCTATTCCTATTTTCTATCTTCAGTGAAAGGCAGTTCCAGCCAAGATAGACAAAGTTATAAAGATAAACCTATTTACTCACTCCTTACCCCAGAATAAAGAGAAAAGGTATCGGTAACCTCACAAATGAAAAGTCGTGGAGATCTGCACTTCCATGGAACAATTTTGTTGGATTGTGTGGGCTACTAGAAAGGCAACACAGGCCCAGGAAGACAACTAAGACTAATTTAAACATGAAATATTGTTTAGGAATGTGAGGGGGGCGGGGGGAGATGCAAACAGCAGAAGGACTATCTTCTCTAATTAAACCACCCCAGAAAATTGGATTGGAAGGTGGTCTTAGTGGTTAAAGCCTCTACCCTGGTTGCTCCTGCAGAGACACTCAGTTAAAAGTCATCAGAGGAAGAAAATCTCCAAGATTATGTCTTTATCGGTCTTCATCTCAGTTCTTACATCTAGAAGTAGCTTGCTCTTTTTAAGATGTGCAGGTGCTTCCTAAGTGCAAGTTGACTGCTGGTGTCAGGTTCAGGCCAGGTTCAGTCCCAGAACCCAACTTCACAAAATCTAGATACACTATCCTTTCCTCTCTCTCTCTCTCTCTCTCTCTCTCTCTGATTCAGCATCAGAGTTGGATCCTCTTCTAACTTTACTGTATCTTTATTTCAGGAGCCTATTTCTCAGATATAGTCCTCAAATTGTATGTAGGTTATTTTTGTTGATTCTGATCATCTCTGTAACTTCAAATCTTAGAGAACATAACTCCCTTTTCTCTAAGATGTGCTAGAATTCTAACTAAGCTGGTTCTTACTACTCCAAATATAGGAAAAATCTGCCTTAAGTTTATTCTTATTTTCATGGCTGTGACCGTGAAGCAAGTGGCAATGTCTTTATATAAAGAGAAAAGTTAAACAAAAGTAATTTTTGTGGTGTGCTCTTTGAGTAAGACACCTTTCTATGGATGGGCATGAATCTTTGTTCTGTGACTTACCATGAATTCTTATGACTCAATTTTGCATCAGTTTGTAATAAATCTTCAGTGACAGGAATCAAGTTTTACTTGTCTGTGAATTTCCCACCATTTAAAACAGTTTCTGGTATATTACATATGCTCAATATATGTAATATATTTTGAAATGACACTGTGACAAAGAATGCTAATTCCCTCACAATGTCTATTTTTTCTTTATTTAATAACAGAATCTTAGAAAATGTGCTTGGCTACAAGATGATATTTCTCATAATTTAAGTGTTTTCTAAACCTTCTGAAAAATCTTTATAAGAAAGAGGGGTGCCTCTGTCCTTTGGTTCATCTGCTTTTTACTTTTTCTAGTATCTGAAACATGGATGTGATGGCCTGAGAAGAGCAGGAATGTTGCATCATGAAATGATCTTACTTCTGCATTTGTCTTATAAGAAAAATTAATGTCTATCTTATTTAAGTCAATTTAGTTTTGGTTTCTGCACACAACTGGAAATAATCCTAACTTAATTAAGTATATTTTTCTTACTTGTAGAGAAAAAAAGAAAACAAATGTATAGAGAAGATTAAAGAAACAAACAAATAAAAGGGCAAACCAAAGCAGTACTGGGATTCTAGTGGTGGCATATTCCATAAAATCTTTCAGAAAACAAAACACGTGTATTATGCTATTAATAAGTTTTGTCAATGTGAATTAGTTCATGAAAAAATTGTAGATGGGGAGGAGATATTAATGTAATAAAGACGAAGTTGCTTTGGTTCATATACAATTGTTCCCAGCATGTGATTTCCTATATATCAGGAACAAACTCTCCAAATTTAAAAAGAAAGCCTTGACTAACAAGTGACATCAGCATCATGGTAGCTTAAGATCCTTTTGCCATTTTGCCCCTTAAATCTACAATTGATAGATCAACTATAGATCAACAAGAATTCCTCTGCTCATCACCCTAGAATGTCAAAGAAATCCACGTAACTATGTGACTCAAGTTCAGTGAAGCAGGTTTTGCAGAGCTGGCAATGCTAAGGGGAACAGAAATGATTAGATTTCCAGCCCAACAAATGACATTGGGTAGGACGGGGAGAACAGAATCAGTATAGAAGTCCATTGCTTTGCCCAAGTGAACTTAAAAGCTGCAGAGGTGAGGTGCACTATATAGATAGCAACATGGAAGACAATAAAAAAGTACTCTCATTACAACATTCCCTGCTCCACACACTGAATCAGTACAAGGGCCAGAAAGTGTACTGAACATCAACAAATAACAGAAAGTCAGATATGGGACTCTAAAATATAGGGATTACAGCAGAGATACACATGAAACCAGGCTTCTCACAACTGGCCCACCCATGGCAGTGGATGACCCCTTCAGTTCCTCACCCCTCTTATTCAACAAAATTGCTGTGTATATCTATTATCCCGTGGTTCACCTGTGGCCATTTGGAACTGGAATAATCAAAAAGTAAAGCAATATCATCACCTACTTGGAAAAAAAAGAAAGACAACCAATGACTAAGATGTTGATTTAGATTTAAAACAGTGACAAAAAATAAAATAATAGACAAACCAAATATGCAGAAAAATATACCAACAAGCAACTCAAGAATTCACAGTAACATGATACTACAAGGAGAGAATGCTAACTATCCAGAAATCAAACACAAAGACACAGAAGACTGTGATTTAACAGATAAAAATTCAAAATAGCTGCCTTGAAGAAACACAATTAGATATAAGAAAACTCGGGAAAGTAGGTCAATGAGTTCAGGAATAAAATGGATGAACAGAAGCGTACATTACTAAAGAGATACAAGCTATAAATAAGAAACTAAAGGGAATCAAGATATGAAGAGTTCAATAAATGAGATGAAGAGTGCTATCTAGAGAAAGTATTGGAAACAGAACAGGTCAAATGTGAAAAATAGTGAGCTTAAAGATAGAAACCTAGAAATTATTCAAGTGGAAGAAATAACGTGTAAAAATGAAGAAATTCTACAGTTATCAAATTTGACTAAGAAAAGTAATATAAGGATAAAGAGTATCTCAGAAAGTAAAAAGAGGATGAAGGGAAAAGGAGCAGGAAGTTTATTCAAAGAAATACTAGCTGAGAATCATCTAGACCTGGGAAAAAAACTGAAGATACAAGTCCCTAAAACCAACAGAACACCCAGTTTTCTAAATGCAAAAAAACACAGTAAACCAAGACACATAAAACTAAGACTGGTAAAATAAAAAATAGAATATTAAAATCACTATGGGTAGGGAAAAGCATGCAACATACAACAGTCCTCTCATCAGGCTACCATCATACTTCTCAACAGAAACTATGTGTTGAAAGTAAGTGAAATGATGTATTCAAAATACTCAAAGATAAAAACTAACAGCAAAGAATCTATCTAGCAAAGATTCTTTAAATTGAAGGAGTGAAAATGTATTTCCAGACAAATGAAAGTTGAAGGAGTTCACCACCACTAGACTTCCTTTACAAGAAATATTGAAAGGAACTCTCTTTTCAGAATAATTTAATTAAAAAGAAAGTTAACAAAAAGTTGAGCAAGGTGATAAGTAAAATCAGACAGTAGCAACTCTATTTCAGAACAGGGTATTAAATACTAAATTAAAGAACAAAGGTTAATGCACTACACCCTGGTTGAGTAGAGGCTGGGTACAAATCACAAACATTCCAACGTCCTAGATTCATGTCCCAGGGCCAGTGGGGACAGTCAAGGTGATCAACCAAATAAAATGAATGAAAGCACTTCTTCCTCCATTCTTTTGATAAAAAAAGTATAACAGTTAATGGAAGATATAGATTCAAAGATGGCTTCTATGGGGAGCAGGTACTGAGATGCCATACAAGAAAAAAAAAAAAAAGAAACAGTTTTTCAGAGCCAACACAGAAAAATAAATTTTCCTGCTTCAGCATTGCCCAGAACAACTTGGAAAACAGAAAAGACTAACAGTCAACTCTACAGGTAGGTGAGGGTGTGTGGATTTAACAGGAAATACAGCAGCAAAGGGGAATCCCCAGAAACTGGAGTTTTGTGGTGTGGACAGGATTCTAAAGAATGCCAAACAGTCATGGTGACTTCCAGCACTCACCCAGGGTTTGAGATAGTAGGATGCCGCTGCTGAGTCCCTCTTCTCCTGGAACAGACTCCAGGGGCAGCCCTCCTGATCTCTAGAACTCAGAAAAGGGAGCCACAAGCCTAAGCCAAACTGAGCAGCGCTGCCATCAACTGGTGGCTAACAAAGGGGAACAACAGAAATGGGAGCCCGGCAGCAATAAAAGTACACAGACTTTGTCTTCACATGCCAGGGATTAGATGCAGCAGTAATCCCCTTGCTGCCCCACCCTTCACCTGCTGGCAGAGCACAGGAAGTGTCCCTAACCTCTAGCACAAACTCAGACAGAGCAGAGAGTCACAAACCCGAGCCAAACTGAGCAAAGCTGCCGGCAACTCTTGGGTAGAAAAATTCCAGAAGGAGAAAATTGGAGACAGAAAGAACAGGAGCACACAGGTGCTGCGCACCCTCCACTACAAACCTGGGGGCTTGGGCGCCCTGGGAACCAGGCTCCAGTGACTAAGACCCTGGAAGAATAGTCCGTGGAAAGGACTTGACCCTGATGGTTTGGTGAATACAAGGGACATAAGCACAGACAGCAGACTCAAGTCACATAGCCCCAGACAGCAGAATTCTACCAACAGAACAAGCCTACCTCCCCGCACCATCAGGTGGCAAATCTACATGCTCAGACAACCACTACACCCCCAACCCCACGCCCACTCCCACCCAGCAGCCCTCATCACTCCCTGACACAGCAAGACACACTGTGGAAGTCTGTATGGGTCAAAAATAGAAAATAAAACAAAACAGAGTGCCTGCTGATAGAAATTAAAACAAAGAAACAAACTAGCAGATCCACAAGATCCCAAATCATGGGGAAAAAGATACCACAACAGACCCTGAAACTTCAGGAAACAGAATCACAACAAAATGACAACTCGTCAGAAATTAACTTTGAAGATACAGAATAATTTTTTTTCTAACAAATAAAGAATTCAAGACTGCAATTATAAAAAAAGTTCAGAGAATTAAAAGAAAATTCAGATAAAAAGAACAAAGAGCTTAAACAAATGATTAAACACCAACAGACAGAGACTGAAGCTCTGCAGAAAAAAACTAGCAGAACACAGGATTTAAAGGAAATAAGTCATCAAAATAAGAATAATGTAGAAAGCTACAGAACCAGAATAACCCAAATGGAGGAGCTGATTAGTGATACAGAGGATAGTAATTCAGGAAGGAGCCAAGAAGAAAAAAAAGACATTAAATGCAAAACAAAACCAAAAAAAAATGAAGAAACACTCAGAACTATCAGATATCATCAGGAAAGGCAACATTAGAATATCCCAGAAGGGTATCCCAGAAGGTGAAGAGAAAAAGAGAAGAACAGAGAACATCATCATACATCATCATACATCATACAACATACATCATCATACCTGAAAAATTCCCAAATCTAGAACAAGTAACAAACATACAGGTCAATGAGGCAAACAGAATACCCAATTACATAAATTCTTAAAAAAAAACCCAAAAAACAAAAAACATACCAAGACACATAATTGTGAAGCTATCAAAAATCCAAGACAAAGAAATAATTCTAAAGGTAGCCAGGGAAAAAAGGCAGATAACACATAAAAGCACTCCTATCAGACTAACCTCAGATGTCTCAGCAGAAACTTTATAGGTTAGAAGAGAATGAAATGATGTCTTCAAAATACTTCAGGACAAAAAAATTCCAGCCAAGAATACTATATCCTGAAAAACTCTCTTTCAAATTTGAGAAATAAATTAAGGTTTTTTCCAACAAACAAAAGCTAAGAGTTTGTAACCACGATACCTCCTCTACAAGAAATATTAAAAGAGGACCTACTAGCTAAACAAAAGAGGAAAAACTTCACAAAAATATAACAAAGTAACAAACAGATCAATATAACCAGAAAACAATATCAAAATGACAGTAGCAAGTTTTCAAATGTCAGTAATTACTGTAAATGTAAATGGATTGAAGTTGCCAATCAAAAGGCACAGAGTTGCTAAATGAATTAAGAAACGTAACCCACCTCTATGTTGTCTACAAGAAACTCATCCTAGGTCAAGAGACAAGCAACTGCTTAAAGTGGATGGATGGAAAAACGGTACTCCAAGCTAATGCCAAATCCAAAACAGCAGGAACAGCTATGCTCATATCAAATAAGGTAGTCTTTCAACCAAAGAAAATTTAAAAAGATAAAAATGGACATTATGTAATGATAAAGGGATCACACAACAAAAAGATTTATTAACATTTATGTAGCCAATAAAGGAGTACTCAAATATATCAAGCAAATATTAACAGATTTAAATAAGGATATTGATAGCAATACAATAATAGTAGAGGACTTTAATACTCCTGTTTCAATAAAAGACAGATCATCCAGACAGAGACTCAACAAAGAAACAAGATCTTAGAATGACAAAATAGAAGAGCTGGATCTAATAGACATATATAGAGTACTCCACCCAAAAATTATAGATTGCACATTCTTCTCAAGTACTCATGGAAAATTCTTAAGGACAGACTATATGTTCATACATAAAACAAATCTCAGTAAATATTCAAAGACTTAAATCATATCTAGCATTGAATTTTTCAGATCACAATGGCATCAAGCTAGAGATCAACCAAAAGGAGAAAGAGGAAAACGGCAAAAGAGTGGAGATTAAACAGCATGCTGTTGAGCAACCAGTGGTTAAAAGAGGAAATTAAGGAAGAAATTTTAAAATATCTGGAATCAAATGAAAATGAAGAAATGATGTATTAGAATCTTTGGGATGCACCAAAAGCAGTAATAAGAAGGAAATTTATAGCAATACAAACCTACCACAGAAAACAGGAAGAATCACAAAAAATAACCTAAACCATCACCTAAAGGAACTAGAAAAAGCAGAGAAACAGAAGCCTAAATTCATCAGAAGGATAGAAATAATAAAGACTAGGTCAGAAATCAATGAAATACAGATCAGAAAGATTATTCAAAAAAAATCAATGAATCCCAAAGTTGTTTTTTTGTAAGAATAAATAAAATGGGACAGGCCATTAGCCAGATTCACAAAAAAGAGAGAGAAAACACAAATAAATAGCATAAAAAAAGGACAAAGGAATAATCACAACAGATACAACAGAAATACAGAGAACTATAATAGAATACTACATACAACTATATGGCAACGAACAGAATAACCTAGAAGAAATGAACATGTTTTTGGAAAGGTACAATATCCCAAAACTAAGGAGAGAAGAACTAGAAACCATGAACAAATCAATCACAAGCATGAAAATTGAAACAGTGATCAAAAACCTTCCAAAAACAAAAGCCCTGGACCAGATGGTTTCACCAGCGAATTCTACAAAGTATTCAAATAAGAATTAATTCCAATACTCCTTAAACTGGTCCAAAAAATAGAAGAGGGAAAACTTCCAAACACTTTATGACACAATATTATGCTGATTCCAAAACAAGACTAAGACTGCACCATAAAAGAAAACTATAGACCAATATCTTTAATACATACTGAAACAAAAATTCTCAACAAAATATTAGTAAATCAAGTTCAACAGCATATAAAAAGAATCATCCAACATGATCAAGTGGGATTTATTCCAGGATGCAGGGATGGTTCAACACAAGCAAATCAATAAATGTGATACACTATATAAATAAAAAAGGACAAAAACCAAATGATGACCTCAATAGATGGAGAAAAAGTATTTGATAAGATTCAATACCCTTTTATGTTAAAAGTCCTCCAAAAAACTGGTATAGAAGGAATGTACTTCAGCATAATTAAGGTTTTATGTAACAAGCCCACAGCCAACATTGTACTCAACAGAGAAAAACTGAAAACTTTTCCACTAAGATATCAAGGATATCCACTCTCACCATTACTATTCATTATAGTGCTGGAGATCCTGGCCAATGCATCTAGACAAGAAAAAGATATAAAATGCATCCAAGTGTGGAAAGAAATGAAACTATCACTTTTCGCAGATGACATGATAATATAGAGAACTCCAAAGAATCAAGTTAAAAGCTGCTAGAAATAATAAACAAATATAGTATAGTGGCAAGTTACAAAATTATTATTAAAAAATTAAAATTTCTGTATGCCAACAATGAAAATACAGAAAGAGAACTGAAGAAAACAATGCCATTTACAATCGCACCAAAAAAAAAAAAAAAAAAAAAAAAAAAAAAAAAAAAAAAAAAAAAAAAAAAAAAAAAAAAAAAAAAAAAAAAAAAAAAAAAAGAAATACCTTGGAATAAACCTAACCAAAGAGGTGAATGATCCATACTATGAGAACTATAGGACATTGCTGGAAGAAATAGAAGATGACACAAAGAAATGGAAAGATATTCCATGCTCATGGATCAGAAGAATCACATAATCAAAACGGCCATACTGCCCAAGGCAATATATCAATTCAATGCTACCCCCATCAAAATTCCAAAGGCATTCTTCACAGACATAGAACACAAAATAATGAAATTTAGCTGGAACAACAAACAACACAGGATAGCAAAAACAATCCTCAAGAAAAAAAACAACAACAGAGGAGTCATGTTTCCTGACTTCAAACTCTACTACAAAACAATAATAATTAAAACATCATAGTACTGGTATAAAAAGAGACAGATCATTGGAACAGAACTGAAAGTCCAGAAATAAATCCACATATATATGGACACTTAATTTTTGACAAAGCAGCCAAAAACTTACAACGGGGTAAGGACAGCCTCTTTAATAAATGGTGCTGGGAGAACTGGTCAGTCACATGCAAAAGGTTGAAACTGGACCATTACCTAACACCACACACAAAAATTAACCAAAATGGATTAAGGACCTAGACATAAGACCAGAAACCAACAAATACATAGAAGAGAATGGAGGCAAAACATTATTAGACATAGACCTAAGAGATATCTTTGGCAACTCATCTCCCATTGCAAGGCAAATTCAATTCAAAATAAACAAGTGGTATTACATAAAACTAAAAAGTTTCTACTCAGCAAAAGAAACTCGCATCAAAACAAAAAGGCATCCAACTGAAAGGGAAAATATTTGCCTCTCACGCCTCAGATAAGGGGTTAATATCTAAGATATACAAAGAACTCAAAAAATTGGGCAACAAAAATACAAGTAATCCAATAAAAAATGGGCTGATGACGTTAATAGACACCTCTCCAAAGAAGACATACAAATGGCCAACAGGCTCATGAAAAGATGCTCTATGTCTCTTGTTATCTGAGAAACACAAATCAAAACAACAATGAGATATAACCTCATGCTGGTTAAGAATGGCTATTATCCAAAAAAAAAAAAAAAAATGGAAATAATAAGTTCTGGAGAGGATGTGGAGAAAAGGGAATTCTAATTCACTGTTGGTAGGAATGTAATGTGGTACAACCACTCTGAAAAGCTGTAGGGGGAGTCCTCAAAGAATTGAGAATGGAAATTCCATATGATCCAGTTATTCATATACTGGGCATTTACCCCAATGACACAAAAACACTTATTTGAAGAGTTATATGCACCCCCATGTTCATTTCAGCACAATTCACAATAAGAACAGGAAACTACCTAAATGCCCATCAACAGAGGAGTGATAAAGAAGATTCCATATATACTATGGAATACTATGCAATCATCAAAGGGAGAGACCCTGCCATTTGAAATAACATGAATGGACTTGGATAGAATTATGCTTAGCGAGATAAGCCAGAAGGAGAGGGACATCATATGATAGTATTCATATGATGGGTAAAGAGAAAACAAATAAATGTCATAAAATAAACAACACCAAAAACGGGGAAGGGGGAGAGAAAGAGAGAGAGAGAGAGAGAGGGAGAACACTACTCCAAATAACTATAGACTCTTAGAGATGAGATACAAAAAGGCAAATCAGGGGGTACCAAAGTGACGGGGGCTGGGAGGTGCAGAATGGGCTGAAAGGAAGTAACTGTCAACAAAGGGAGAACAAAAGGGGAGGGGTAAGATTAGTAAATCTACTATGCTAATGGTAAATGTAAAAATACCATTATATATACCTTAAAACAAGTCATTGTCAAAATGCAATATCCCTTCAATAATAACAAAAAATAAAAAGATTAATAGAAAAGAAACACAAAAATATAGGCGCCCTAATGATTTCACAGTCTTTAAAGGGATAATGTATGGCAGCAAAAATATTAAAGGCAAGAATGGACAGGATGGAAACTGTATAGGTTGTAGAGAGTGAACTGTTCTCTGTCTGCTACTGCTAAGGTTCCCAAGGCAGAAATTCTCTCATGATAGCAGAGCTAGAAGCAGTTAACAAGAGTACCTCTGCAAGATATCCCTAGGCAGAAGTTCCAACCTTTAAATATTCAAATATACCCGATAACAGCTAAATATGTGAAGCCTTTCTTTGCTTTGCCACTTCTTATTAACTCATTGTAAACATGCCCTATAAAATAATCAAGGAGTCAGGTTTGAGGCTACTGCCTCAAACAGAGAGTGGGGTCTCACCTGGCTCCCACTTTTCTAGATATATGTTGTCTGTCTTTCTTTCTTTAGACTCCTGTAGCCTCCCCTTGGGACCCTTTTGAGCAGCTGTGAAGGATGCGGCATATGTAAAGGAGTATAGAGAAGCATTCACAGAAAAAAGAGTATCTGAAATATGGGACATTTTATACAAACTGCAAGGTAACCGCAAACCAAAAATCTGAGTAAAGAGACAAATCAAAAACAAACAGGACAGAAAAATATACTATAGATAGCCATTAAAATAAAATGAAAGAAACCAAGAAAATGAACAAAAGGGAAATAGAATAACTAGAAAGCAAATGATAAAATGGAAATAGCAAGTACATGTAGGTCAATAATCACCCTTAATGTAAATGGAGTGAATGCTTCAATCAAAAGGTAGAGTGGCTGGATGGATTGAAACAGGGAATTGGAAAAACTTTTTACTTACTGGGTTACTCTTAGCTCACAGGCCAGCCTTGAGGCTCCAAATAGGAAAGTGCAGAACAATATGTTATGGCCGCAGAATACTTCACTGGTCGCAGACCCCGTTAGACTATTAATCTTAAGGTAACTGCATGTCCAGTTTGGGCACATATCCCGACACACCCGACACAGCGGGAGCTCTAGGAGAATTGTAGACTATACTTGGCACCTGGCTAGTTAATTTGACTGAAACTTTAGATAATGGAAAAACGTTAAAAATGTAACTCTATGGAAGCCATGATTGTGTCTGTCGAAAATTATTAACTGCCTTTGCTCTCTGCACCTTTCTGTGTATATATAAACCCTGAGCAACGCACACAGATTACCATGATTTTGGGGTCTCTTATCACCCCCACGGTCACCGGCTTAATAAATCTCCTCCTAAAATTAATAACTTCTGGCATGTCTCTTTGATCTCACTGGTTACTTTGTAACAGGATGAAAAATCAAATATCACTGTATGCTGCCTTATAAACATAGACACAGACTTAAAATGAAGGAGTGGAAAAATGTACTCTAAGTCACTGGGAAATTTAAAAAATTGAAATAGTTATACTTATATCACATAAAATAGACTTCTAGGCTAAAAGACAACAAGAAACAAAAGTAGATATTATATAATGTTAAAGTACACACAATAATTAGTTATATGTACTAAATCTTGAAACACCAAAACAGATAAACATTCATAGATCTAAAGTGAGACACTGACAGCCACATAGCAATAGTAAGGGACTTTAGTACCTCATCTACATCAATGGATAAATTATCCAAAGAGAGAGTTAATAAGGAAACAATTACCTTAAATCAAAAATGAAATGAAATGAACTTAACAGATATTAACAGAACATTTTACCTCAAAAGAGCAAAATACACATTCTTCTCAAGTATAATTGAAACATTCTCAAGGATAGAACAGATGTTGAGACACAAAGCAAGTCTCAATAAATTTATAAAAATTGCAATCATAGCATCTTTTCTGATCACAATACATGAAACATCTGATATATGAAGAAATATTTTCAAGTCATAAATATGTAGGAGCCAAGTAACATACTACTGACCATCTATTGTGTCACTGAGGAAATCAAGGGAGAAATTTTTTAAAAAATACCTGGAGACAAACTAAAATCAAGGCATAATCTTTCAAAAAACGAGATTCAGCAAAAAAAGTATTAAAAGAAAAGTTTAAAGCAATATAGATCTACCTCAAGAAATAAGAGAAATCACAAATAATCTAACCTTAAATCTAAAGGGACTATAAAAAGAAGAAAAATAAAACCAAAAGCCTTAGAAGAAAGGAAATAATAAAAATCAGAGCATAAATACATGAAGAAGAAACCAAAATACAATACAAAAGGTCAATGAAACCATGAACTGGTTCTTTGAAAAGAGAAAAAGAAGAAGTCTTTAAATAGACTTACAAAGAAAAGAAGAGGTAAAAACTCAAATGAATAAAATCAGAAACAAAAGAGAAGATGCATAACCATAAAAATACAAAGGATCCTAACAGTTTACCACAGCTAACATTTGCCAATAAATAGGACAATCCAGAAGACAAAAATCTTAGTAATATACAACATTCCAAGATTGAATCAGGAAGAAAGTCTGAACAGATGACTTATGAATAAGGAAAGTGGAACAGCAATCAAAAGCCACCTGTCAGTACCCCCACAAGAGCAAGCCTTAGACCAGGGATTAAAGCAACTATCAGGACAGTTAATTGCCTCTGGCTCCAGCACCCAGTCCTGGATGCATCCGGATCGATAAGGAAAGCTGATGGACAAGTTTGACATGTGAGATGTGTAGTACGTGACCAGGACAGACCCTTCACCAAGAAACAAAGGAATGACACAAGTTGAAGAAGACCACCAATAACTTCAAAGGACAATGTGACCTTGCCCAATCAGGAATTGAAACCTGGTCTGCAGACCTCCTCTCTCCCTCTCCCTTCCTCATCATGTGGGATTTTCCCTTAAAAACTCAGGCTGCCTGGCAAGGCAACTGGAGTCAGTCTCCCTGGTTGTTCCATTCTCTCTCTCTCTGCTCCCCACTAATGGATCCCCAACTTGTTCACTCACTGCGCCTCTCTGATATGTGGAGCGACCCTGAACCCACGGGGTCTGAACCTTCCTTGGTCAGCTCCATCCCTTTAACCTCTAATTAAATCTCTGAGTGCTCACTCGCCTAACTCTGCCATGGATTCTTTGAGCGACTCGAACCCCACACCACCTAAACAAAAAAAAAACAAAAAACCAAGACCAGGTGGCTTCACAAGAAAATACATTTTATAATACACTGATAGCAAAACCAAAGCATACACACAAATAAAACTATGGACCAATATCTTTAATGAAAATAGATGCAAAAATCCTCAACAAACTACCAACAAGTCAAATTAAACAATAAGTTAAAAGGATCATGCACCGTGATCAAGTGGGATTTATTCCAGGGATGCAAGGATCGTTCAGCATACAATTAATATAATACACTACATCAACGGAAGGAAAGACAAAAACCATATGATCTCAAAAGATGCAGAAAATACATTTGACAATATTTGACATCCATTTATCATTTTTTAAAAGCTCATTAAGAGAGATATAGAAAGAATTTACCTTAACATAATAAAGACCTCGTATGACAAACCTAGAGCCAATATTGTATTCAATGGTGGAAAAAGGAGTTTTTCCTCTAAGATCAGGAATAAGATAGCAATGTCTACTCTCACCACTATTATTCAATATGATATTGGAAATCCTAGCCAAAGAAATTAGATAAGGAAATAAAAGTAATCCAAATTGGAAAGAAAGAAGCAAAACTATATTTGCAGATATTGTCATTTGACACACCAACAGTTAAGTAAAACTTGCAAATATAATTTAAATACAGCTTTTAGTATAACATTTTACTCTCCTTCAAAGGTTTGTATTGAATTCTGCTTTCATAAAAAATTAAAACAAATTTTGCTATATTTAAAGTTTCTACCCTCCACAAAATATTTCCATTTTGTGGGACTGCTAGAAAATTGTAAAGTGACTTTTAAAAAGGAGTTTCAATTGTCAATTACATCACTTGTTTTTCTTCAAGTTCCTACATTTTTGCCTTCTCACATGATCCATGATATTAATACTTATGTGGACATTTAATATGTGTTAGAATACTTAATGTAGAGCTTCTATAACAGAAACTACAGAGAATTTGCTACCATAGGTTTTAAATAGTCATGTTGGTAAAGGAATACAGTGCTTTATACATCTATCTTCAAAACAATCTTAATGGGAATAGTAATTAAATATTTTGTGACCACTTATGCTCAGTTTAACTTTTAGTAATACCTGGAATATTTAGAGCATTTGCATTGTATTAAGAAAGTAAAATAATCCAAGTCCTTGAATACATCCACAAACCACAGAAGCTGTGCCAGTATGATACTTGGATTACCCTGGGTTCCATATTTTTTGATTGGTGTTTCTCTACCACACAGGGCAGTGCTCGTTCAGTATATTAGAAATTGTTTTGTTTTTCATTGTGGAATTCTATTTGGGATTCCTCCCTAAACTGTGACTGCACACGCCGCTTCAAGGATGCCAAATTCTCTGCTCCAAGTTACACATAGCCAAAAGTATTCCAGATGTTCAGAATCAACATTATTAGTTAAATTTATATAGCTTATACAGCTAGAAAAAAATCCATAATTTATGAACTCTACTCATAATGAAAATTACTGTAGTTTCTTTATTCACTAACCTTCTGTGTAGATTATTGGGAAATTGTATTCATTTGACTATTGGATCATCCTTCAACTCTTGTTATAGTCTCTACCATTTAATTGTTTTATATATAACTGTCAGGCTTTAATTCTAATAATCTAGAAGATCTGGCCAAAGTCAACTCATAATCACTTTACTCTAAAACTGGTTCTTTCCAGAAACTATTGATACAGGGTAGGAAAAGGAACAATAAGATTGTCAATGCTGATTAACAAACAAGTTTAATAACACTCTTCTTTACACATGTGTCTACTGGGACTTTATAATCCTGGAATTTACAACCATGCAACACAGACCCTTAGCCATCTAAAATAAGCTAGCTTCTTATAACTACGCTGTAAAACATAGCAGTCCTTCTTCCATCCAGAAATGATGTTAATCTCACATGAAAAGTGATTGTAGAGAAGTCAGAAATCTAGCTTTATGGCCAAAAGGAAAAACAGCAATTCAGTGGTTAGTTGATGAAAACAGGAAGTTTTTGTGCCCTTCACTGCATTGCTTTCCTTTTATTAACTCTTGCTCTTTTTGTCCCCTCATCTTCAGACCATCCATGTTATTAGCTCTCAATAGATTTGAATAAGCCATCTGGAATTTACTCACTTCTTTGGAGTTCACCACAGTGCAGATCTTCTTTTTCCCATCAGTAGATCTTAACAGACACTTGTCTAAGGGCTCAAACCCTTCCACAGAACCTTTTCTTCGAATGGCTTTAGTTCAACCATCAACTTCTTCAGGGCGATGAATACGCCACCGGACAACCAGCACTTCTGCAAGAGCCCCATCAACTCTGTCAGGAACTGCTCATTCTCCAGCAGCACCATCCCAGAACTGGTGGTTCTGCTTCATCAGCTTAAGCCCCAAGCTCCTGACCACTTAATTTTACAGATAAGCAGAAGTGATCTCATCTTCCTTGTTGTTTCTTCTTTATTAATCATTATGTCATTTATAGACACTTTCTGATGCCTGGGCTATGCTTTAAATGGTCTTTGATGCCTGCCACAGAAACTAAGAAACAGAAACATTTTTATTCTAGAATTACCATATTTTCTTGTTTCTAGAATCCATATTATTTTTACATTTTAACAAGTCAGAACTTAAAGTTTTCTGTAATAATCAGTGTCAAATAGATATTTTTAGCTGCCAGGTTATAGAGTAAGTTGAGAGTTTTGGTTTTTTATTTTCCTGTTCATGTGTACCGTTCAGTCAAAATGTACATTTGGCACAGACTGTCAACTCAGCAGCATTATTTACAATCACAGCACTCCAGGTGCTAACTTTTTAACTTAAGTTTGGATTCCTTGCTGTTGAAAAATCCAAGTTGTGTAACAGATTACACAAAATAACTCACTGTTTTTGTCTTTGCAATAGCAACCTCTTCAGGTAATTGATCAATGTTTTTACTTACTTGCCAATCTTTTGGTTGATCGTAATTGCAGGCTACTCAACAGTGTGCCAAGATATGTCATCAGAACTTAACCACCACCTTTAACTGCTTGTCCAAAGCTTCCTTTACATAGTTCTAGGTATGAACGACATCTTTCATGAAAACTTAAATATTTTCTTCACTTTTTCAATGCTTTTACCATTTTGTTCAAATTTTCTCAGCAAAATCTCTTTGCTTTTTGAGATACAACGTAATACTTTTTTCATTCCTCAATGTCGGTAATCAGGATTTGAATTTCAGGTTGACAGCTGCTGTGCTGACATCATCCTTCTGAAACAAGGAACCAGAGAATCTTTATTTTTTGCTGAGCTAGGCTTGTAACCACTTATGTTTAGGGTGGGACCTCTACTCTTGTAACCACTTAGCTTAGGGTGGGAACCTCTACTCTTGTAACCACTTATGTTTAGGGTGTGACCTCTACTTATGTAACCACATACAAAAACAACACTAAGTTATAAATACCCTGCACTATCAAGGTTCAGGACCATATGATTTAAGTCTGTTTTACTCCACATGGTCACAGGCTAATAAACGCCTCCTAAATTCTCTTTAATTCTGGTATGTCTCTCTGATCTTATTGGTTAGTTTGGAATACTTCTCCATAACTAAAATCACTTTGTTAAAAAGGCTGTTGTTCATGTATAAACCATAAATATACTTCACCACAATCATTGTCAAATAATTTCTTTATAAATTCTAGGCTGCAGTCTTGAGAAAAATAATATTTCAGTCATTAAACACGCAAATAATTTTTTTAATGCCTGGAAGCATTGAAAAAATCATATTACTATTTGTAATATTTTTTGTATTTCACAATAGCAAAGTCACGATATTCCTTTACCTGTGTTATAAATTGTGTATATATGAAAATATTTACAATAAGTCCTTCAATATCAATTGGCCTAATTCGCAGATGTTTGGACTTAATTGTTCACACTGTGTGCATCACAGTCAATGACAACAAGATCCCTTCCTAGTTTGGTTTTTAATTAGTGTTTCTCTCTTGTCTTTTCATTTCATACCACAAAATTTGTGTTATAGTTGTCTCAACAAAATCTAACATTTTTTTTCTTCAATCGTGTCTGTCAATAACTGAGACCAAGGCATCAGTTAAGATCTCACCATCTCATTGGGAGCAGTCTTCATATGTAAAACTTTGACTTGTACCCTTTGGTCAGGATTATAGTATCAAATCATTTTAATGCCTTTCCTGCTGGAAGTATCCATAGAAATCATCACAAAGTTTGCCACTTTCAGCAAGTTCAGATTTGGTTATTGGTGCAACTACATTCAAAATTGCATATTCATGTTTTGCTCCTGCTAAATGAAATTTTGGTTCAAAAAGTTTTGGGAACAACTTTGATAAACAATTGGATGCTCAAAACTCAAGTCATGAGAAATTGTATGTAAGGCAAAGTTAACTTCTTTAGCAACAACAGGAAGCCCCAAATCCATTGTTTCTGACCTTTTTAAAAAAGTATCTAATCATGATGATCTAACAACTGAGACAACCTTGTATACTGAGATTACAAATGATTTTAAATATCAACCTATCTCCTATAAGCCATGGAGAACTCCACAAGACAATGATCAGTTTTCACCATGTCCACACAAAGATTTTTGTTTGGTTGTTTGTTTTTTAAGGACAATCTTGTTGGCATTCTTTGGTAAACATCCCTCCTTTTTTTTTTTTTTTTTTTTAGCATTATTCATGAAATTAGTATTTTAAGAATACAAATACCAAAATCTTTGCTGAAGCAAAGCTCAGAAATATGCAAAATCTCATAATCCCACATGCAAGAGCTGTGATACTTCTAACCTATACAGATAGAGTGAACATTGCTGTTGACTGACAAGAAACCCTGCATGAATCAGCAGGTGTCATTACGCCATGTTGAGACAAACAGAAACAATCACAGGTGGTGGAACAGGAAACTCAGAACATCCCAGTCTTTAAAAGGAGAATTTTATCTTAGCTACACTAAATTTGCTGTGTGCTATCCACCAAAGTTCTGATTTAATATGTACAAAAATCCTTATATTTTAGATAGGGCAAATTAACTTTAAGCAGACTGTGATTGAAATCAGGACAGAATTTCAAACCAGATTGGACACTGGGACAATGTTGCTAAATTGTGACAATCCCAGTTAAACCAGATGTCTGGTAAACCTAGACATAGGGAATTGGGAGAAATAGATAACTCTTGTTATTTGTTTCCAAAGGCCTGGATAAGAGTACTCAGGAAGAGCAACATCAAAGATCAGAGTCATGATGGTGTTATGTGTTTAATGTGAGAAAGGTGCAGAGATGGGGCTCTTAGACCAGGATTTGGGGAAGTAGAGCAGCCCTCTGACCTACAAACTAGCACAAAAGCAGGAAGTGTTCTATGTTCTTAGAACATATAATCTCCTTTTAAAAATATCAGGTTGTTACTGGGATTCTTGAAAAAAATAACAGGATGACATCCATTTTTTATTCTTAAATCATAAGGGACAACGAAGGATCCATTCTCTTGTGTGAGAGGCACTGTTCTGTCATTTCTCCTGTTTCTCAAATCAAGCCAGAAATATCTTTCCAGATGCTCTTAGCTTATCCTTCCTGGTGTCCCTAATAGAACTGTTAAATGCTTTTAGGTGTTATTCTTCCATACTTGCAAGCTTATCAGAGTTGTTCAGCTCCATTTCCTGCCAGAGGCCTGTTGGACAACTTGCTCTTCTGTCAACCATGAAGCCATTTTCCAAGGACTTTTCCATCTCATTACCCTAAACATGACTCCACTGCTCAGCTCCGCTGAGTGTCTCACTCCTGGACCCTCTGAGCTCTCATCTCTCTTTTCGAAAGAACATATCCTCTAGCAGAGAGCCTTAAAGGTGGAATATTTAAGACTTTCCATTATGCAAGATTTGATTCTAGATAAAATGATAAAAGAAAATAAGATTATGGAAGGACAGTTTGGAAAGCAAAACTTGGCTGATGAATTAAGAGGGGAATGAGGAAATGTTACTAGCTATAGTTTGCTTTGAAGCTATTCTTACTACTTTCTCTTAATTCAAATGAGTATATTTATTAAATGCTGATGGTGCACTTACTGATTACTGTACAATATTTTACCTAATTTCTATGAAATACAGAAAGAAAATTAATGTAATTCACAGTTCATCCATCATAATCGTTTACTTCTCAGATTGAAAGCAGTTTCAAATCATGACCTACACAGAAGAAAAACTTTAATACTTCAGAAAATGTATGCATCAAAGAATGGAGGTAAGACCTGTCATTTACACTGTAAGAGGAAATTGAACCCAACTCATAGTCCAGATAAATGCCAATCCCTCTGAGCTTTTCTTTAAGAGGCAGAGGGACAGAAACAGTGCCCTGTGCAAGATAGTCACCATGCTGCAACTGAATAGTCCAGCAACTGTTCTGACAGTCTGAACACAGCCCCACAGCCTACTCTAGCTGCACTTTGCAGTAATGTTGGCCATGACTGAACCCTTTGACCTCATCTGTGAAAAATATCTGTGGAACATTTTGTCTTTTCCTCAAAAATGTGAGACTTTATTCTTAGACACAAGCAGATGACTATGTACTGATTTAGAATTCAGAGACACTTTTTTCTCTAAATTTCTGTAAAACCTTTTGGAGCACTGAATACTTGGGGCGGGAGGCAGGGTGGGGGCGCAGAGAACCACTATCCTTCCTCCCTTAGCTGAAAGGTGAAATTGCTGGGGCCTCCAGGCTCTCACACCTGTCCTGGAGACTCGATATTTCAGCAGTTTTACTTCTGACATCACACTCCTCTCCACCACATCCTTGAATAGATCTTTGAATGCAAAAATGTGGTCTAAAAAGGCAGTGATTTTAAAATATACAAAGAATATGTAAAATTCAATAATAGAAAAAAAGGGAATCCAATTGAAAAAAAGGCAGAATTGGAGAGACATTTTTTCCAAAGAAGACATAGAGATGGGCAACAGACACATGAAAATATGTTCCTACTCACTGGTTCTTAGGGAAATGTAGATTAAAACAACAATGAGATATCACCTTACATTGGAGAGACAGTCTGTTATCCACATCTGGAAACAGCAAATGTTGGTGAAGATGTGGTTAAAAGGGAAACTTTTACATTGTTGGTGGGAATGCAAATTAGTACAACTCCTATGGAAAACAACATGGAGATTCCTCAAAATGTTGAAAATGGAAATCCCTTGTGATTCCATCATCCCACTTCTGAGTATTTACCCAAAAGATACAAAAACACTAATTCACAGAGATTTATGCACCCCCATGTTTACTGCATCTTATTCACAATAAGAACTGGAAACTCCCTAAGTACCCAATGTCAGATGAATAGATAAAGAAGGTAAGGTATACATACAAAAGGGAATACTACTCAGTCCTTAGAATAGATAAAATACTGTCATTTGAATCAATATGTATAGAACTAGAGGGGATTATGTTAAGTGAAATAAATCAAAAGAAGAAAGATACCAGATAATCTCACTCATAGGTAGAATGTGAAAAGACAAAGGAAGGGAACAGACTAAGCAAAACCAGCCCTTGAACACTGGCAATATAAATGAGATTACCAGTAGGAAAGGGGATGTGGCAGGGACAAATGGTGGCAAAGCCCACTGGATAATGGTGAAAAACTCTTGGTAATTTGGTGGTGGGCAGGGTGTATTGACATATATTTGAGCAATGGGGGACCTGCACATATGGGTTTATGTTAATTTGTAAAACAAAGTTACCTCAATAAAATACTATTAAAAGGTAGAAAATAAAATTAAGAAAATAAAACGGGGTGTTGGCACTAAGTTTCTGTTGAATGTCCTTTGATTTTGAAGCTAGCTGGAGAGAGTTCCTTCTTGCTCTTATTCTCCAACCTCCTTCAGGTGCTCAAACTCAGAGGCTAGCTTCCATTTTTGCTTTCTCATCTTCAGTGTTAGTTTAACCAGTTGTTTATCTGGGTAGCATACTAGCTTCTGAACATCTGCCACCTTCTTCTTCAGTGACTTGATATAACTGCTGAGCCTCTGCCTGTGATAAAAGGCACTCTCTTCCATATACCTTACCTGGTGACTTCAGTGATGAGGGCACTAAGTGCACAGGGCACATAATTCCAGGTCCTCCTCCCAGAAGATGGTCAGCTCCTGGTTAAACCTTCCACACGAGTGGGTCTCTTCCTGCCTCTCCTTGCTGTTGGTCCTCTGGAGGAGTTGCAATGTTGACCATCCTTCCCAGCTGTGTGTTCCCACTGAAGTGACTTTCCAGGCCTGGGTGACAGTACACAAGGCAAGGCATCCTGCCTTGCAGACATGCCCCAGCTCTGTTGGAGACATGAGCAACAGAAGTTATGCCCACATTCTATGGTGATGGTGTCTGTCAGGTTATCCAGACAGATGGGACAGGTGGCTTCCATCTAAAGTGTTGCCAGGGCTGCTGAGATCTCCATTGTGCTGAAGGCTTGACTGAGGTAGGTTTTCTGAAGGAGGCTGAACTCTGAACAGCAGGTATACCCTTAATCTTCCTGTCCTGATTGTCTCTCTGTTAAGTCAGGACAATCCTGAGGTCATATAATGTCACTAGGTAGATGCCCAGCAGATATCCTCTCACCACATACAAATGATGACAGATTAGCTGGAGAAGTTGGTGCCAGAGGATGCGCAGGGGATGTGGATCAGAAAGTGGATCCCACTCTAAAGTGCCTATTTTCTTCCTGAGGCAGAAGCTTCTGCATGGGTCTGTAGGGCCAGTTTCGTGGCTAATGTCAGGGAGGGTGGTCTTATGCCTGTTTTCACTGGCTGGTGTCATGTTGATTTCGTAATACAACCAGCTCTTAAAAAAATTACCCAGGCATTCATATAAACTCTGCATTCTTCAAAATAACATGCTAAAATTAACAGGCAAATGAGCTAGATAGAACTGGGAGCAGAGCACAGTGCTCAGTTTTATAACAAAAGAATCGACAAAATAATAAACATTTATTTTTTTCTGAAAACAATTCAATCTCTAATAGTAGCCTAACCTGCACAGTCCTTGAACTGAGGTGCTTTGCCCTTCTTCTTTGAGATACAAGTTTATATACTTGTAAGAGGTCAGTTTTATAAAAATTAAAAATTTTATTCAGGAGCCTTATATGCATATATATGTATATATATATATATATGTGTGTATGTAATAGTGTAAATGTATACATATACGTATGGTCTTAAATGCGTATGTATATATATATATATATATATATATTTATATATCAGAGGGAAGTAGTTTTGCTTTCTTATCTATCTTTCCAGCTTCACTAGACTGCTTAACACTGTGAAGTGCATAGCAGTTCTTGACACGCTAACCTACTTTTGCTTTCATTAAAGGAAGGAATTTCTGTAGGATGTTTTCCTTAAGTTACTCACCTATCAAAGGTGTGACTCATGATTTTGATAAAATCTGTAAAAAAGATGACTTCCTCACAATGGCAAAATAATCTATGAGGAAAGAAGTATAGAAGACCTGATAGCCTCCTCATGCCCCTTACCTCACACCCCAATGACTCATGAGACTGGTGCCTCTGGCAGAGGCTGCAAAAGCTGTGGACCTGGATTTAAGAGGCAGATTAAAAATCCAGGCTGGAAGCAGGGGGGTGGGGGGCAGGGTGGGAGGGTGGGGAGGGGGAATTTAGAAAAGAAAATAGCTTTAAAAATTGTAAATACCTGGCAGAATGTTTAATTTACCAACAGAAACTATTGGTATTTACAAAAGAATGTTCTGTCATAAAATAACCAGCTATGCTAAATCTAAATTTAAAAAGTGGCATTTAATAAAGAATAATTATGCAGATTTATAGGCTTTATAAAAATGATTTATTTCAGTGTTGTTTTTAAGTAGAGAGCATCCCTTGTACATTTAGAAGATAACTAAATTGACAAAATACAATTTACATTTTTTTCTGTGGGAACATTTTCTCTTTCAAATGACATTCTATAGAATATACACAAATTTGTTCCAGGAAAGTCAGCGGATGGGTGTTTCAGTGGCTGTTTTACTATTTAGCAAAACATTATTCATATTCTTGCTGCTATAAAATCCTGAGGGGCCAGCTGTGTTCCGGAAGAAAGGCTGACATTAAAAGGCATTTAGGGCAGACTAGTTTGTCTCGTGGCTGAGATTTTATAAAGAAAGGGGAAGTTACATAATTCAACAAATCAAGTGACCTGCAAAGTATCAACTCTTTTTATCACTAAGGCAAAATAAAAATTTTAGAAGTAGCAACAATATTAAGTACCATAGGATTGTTCAGCATTAATAGCTTAGAACTTTTAAAAAGACAAAATTCACATTTCTCAATATTGAATAAAAACATATGGTAATTACTTTAATCTTTATTCCTATTCATAAACATCATTACAAGCCAGGAAATGTTATAACAGGCACCCTTTGAAATAAGGGCTGGACTTTAGGCATTACATGGAATACTAAAACATTTCAAGAGGCAGGAATATCTCTGGTTGGTCATTTTCTAACATAGTAATTGTTTAGCATATATTCATGTTTATGGACCTACTATTCTATTAGATGACTGGAAGTCCTGAAAAAAGTACCATATTCTGGGAAATAACCTTAGCATCTATAGCTAAGCAATGATCATAATTTGGGTCTAAATTAATAACATGTAGGACAGATTAATGGAACAGCAGTTAGGTCAATTACCTCCAAAGGAGAAAGTCACATACCCCTGGGTTCGATTCCTGGGCCTGAGAGGAAGCAACCAATGTGAACAACTAAATAAAAATAAAATAAAGATCCTCCTCTATCTTCCTGCCAGCCTTCATTCCTTCCTTAACTGTTCAACAACAAAAAATAACTGTTAACGTTATATATTGTTCAAAAATGAGTCGTGTAAAATATGATTACATTTCTTAGTCGTTTTGCCTAATTTTTCACTGTTTTGTACTAAATTCATATCATTAATCTTTTCTTCCTCTGTCTTTTATCCCTACCATGCACCAGAAGCAAGAATCCCTCATTTTGATCAAGCATGTTTCCTGGAGACTTTCCTCCTCGAGACTGCTATCAGCCTATTTCAGCCAGGCCTCTGCTCTATGCAGTTGTCATCACAGGACCTCCCTCAGCTCTTTTACTTCTTTTGCTGAAACTTCTATTTGTGGGAACCAATCTTGTAGGAACCCTATTCCTTTTTCTCGTTATTTTTGTGTAGAAAATCCTTCATTAAATTCCCAACAAAGAAAGCATAAGAAAAAAAATTGCTTCCTTCTGTACATAGAAATGCCTTCATTTTATCACACTTCAATGATATAGTTTGGCTCAGTACACACCTCTAGTTCAGTGCTCGCTTTTCCTTATGATTTTGAAGGCATTGCTCCACTGTCCTGTAGCTTCAAGCATTTCTGTTGAGAAATCACTATAGTGTGAGTCTTTCCTAAAATGAATTGTTTTGGGCGATTAGTAGGTCCTCTCTGTCTCTAATTCTGGAACTGTTTCTTGATTAGTTGTTTAGCAATTTCCTCCTCTTCATTTTCTGTCTGGAACTTTTAGTAGTACTTGGATGTTGGACCTTCAGGGTCAATCCTTATTCTTGTTATTTTTCTCCTATTTAGTATCTTTTAAATTGCATTTCTCCTTTCTGGAAGATATCACTGACTTCATCTTCTAAATCTTCTAGGAACTTTTTAACATTTTTGCTATATCTTTTAATTTCAAGCATCTTTTTAAAACACAGAATTTAAAATATTCCTTTAAAAGCCACAAAAATTACTTTAGGAGAAACATATCCTAACATAATAAAGTCCGAATAAGATAAACACATAGTCAACACTATACTCAATGGTGACAAGCTGAAAACTTTTCCTTTGAGTTTAGGAACAAGACAAAGATTTCCATTCTCACTACTCCCATTTAATATAACATTGGAAATTCTAGCCAGAATAATTAGACAAAGATTTAAAATGTTTCCAAATTGGAAAGGAAGAAGTAAAGCTACACTATTTGCAGATGATAATATACATAGAAAATCTCAAAGACTCCAGTAGAAAGTCTTTAGAAATAATAAATGAATATAGTAAAGTGACAGGCTACACAATCATTTACAAAAGTCTGCTGCATTTCTACAAACAAATGATGAAGTACTAGAAAGATAAAACAGGAAAACAATTGCATTTATAATTACATCTAAAAGAACAAAAGACCTTATAATAAATTTAATCAAATAAATGAAAGGCCTACACATTGAAAGCTGAAGATACAGTTGAAGGAAATAGGAAACACAAAGAAAAGGAAAGATAATCCATGCTCACAAATTGGAAGAACTGACATTGTTAAAATCGCCACATTATCTAAAGCAATGTATGTACTTAATGCAATTCCTATCAATATCCAGTGACTTTCACAGAAGGCTTTTTTCAGTCTGCAAAAGGGGAATCTGTTCCTTATCTTTTCCAACTTCTAGAAGCTTCTGGGATCCGTTGACTCATTATCACATTTCAATCTCAGCTTTCTTAATTTACCTCTCCTACTATCATCTCTGAACATCTAGCTTCTCCTCTCTCCTTTGTCAACAACTTTTTGTAATTTCATTGGGACCATCCTCATAATCCAAGTAATCTCCACATCTCAAAATACATAACATAATCACATTTGCAAAGTCATTTCTTTACAGTAATTTAGGGGTTCTTGATATGGTTATGAAACAATTCAAAGGACACATCTGGCAGCAGCAGCACTTGGCAGGTTAATTAGTAGTAAGCTCTTAAAGGAAGATAAGAGCCCATGTCTTTAGATCTTGTCTTCCCTGATTAGGAAGGGAGATGGGACAAAGGAGAAGAGGGGGAAGGGGCCCATGCATGGGGGCATGATGGAAGAGAGTCAAGGGCATAGAGTGCAGATCTTCATTCAAGCAGTCACAAATTGAAGCTTTTAAACTGTTCTTCAACTACTTGAAGGCAGTGAAAGGGAAACGGTGCTTTCTGTGTAATCACTGATTATGTTGACCATGGACTATGACCTGGAGTCTCAGGAACTGCACTTGTTTTCCAAGACTTTGCTCTTGTTCTCAAAATGCTTGGGAAAAAGCTGAAGAAAAGAGTTACTCTTTATACACTCCTCCCCCAACCTTTTGCCTTGCCTGACAGAGATTTCAAAGGGCTCTAAGAGGGAGGTATTCAAGGCTAAATTATGGGGTTGTGATAAATAAAATTCCCCATCTGAGCTGCAGACATCTGCAGATACCCCTAGGTTGAAGGACAGGAGGCCCCTGGCATTTCTTTAGTGATAGATATTGTGGCTGGAAAGGAGTAGCTAGAGACAGTCTGTAATTGGATATGTTATTCTCTGCAATGGCACATGTAGGGGAGATTAAAAAAATATGATCAGAATGGAGGCACTATTAATAAGGTTATTAATAAATGTCTAGAGCTGGTGGTACTAACAAAAGGGGAGGTTTCTTTATTTTGTTCTTATTTTTTGTCTTGTTCCTGGGTCTTTCTCCTATAAAAGGTAACCTGTGTTCAGATTTGGGTGATTAGGACATAATCATCTTGGAGGGGGCATTATTCACCCTACTACACTGGTAACTCCTATGCTACTTCAAATTTAATAAATCCCAAAACAATATTCTAATCTTACCACCTACTATATCTGCTTATCTCAGTGTAGCCTACCTTAGATAAGTGTGCCAACATCTTAGACACCTCTCTATAGTTAATCCACATCCACACAACCACTAAGTCTTCCCGGTTCATTATTATTTTTTTCTCTGATTTCTACATCCCCCATTTCTACATCGACTACTTGTGCAGACTGCCAGTATATCTCCCCACATCCTAGAGTGACCCATACATCCAATACATCCTTCAAACAATAACCAGAGTAATCATCTTAAATGCAATCTAATCATTTTACTTACTCTTCAAAAACTTTTGTACTGCCTTACCTACTTTCCAGTTTCATCTGAAATCATTTTTCTTTTATAATTGTGTTCTGGTCACAGTGGTCTTTCTGTTCTTGAAATGCATCAGGCTTCAATTCAGAGGCAATGTTTTTGCATTTGCCATTCTCTTCCTGAAACACCTTTCCTCCATTTGTCATTCTATTCATTCTTACTCTTCAGCTTAAAGGTCACATCTTCAAGGATGCCTTCCTTGAAGTCATACACTAATTTTTTGTTACACTATCTCTCAATAAGACTTCCATATTTTCGTCCAAACACCCATCACAACTCTATTTGTGTAATTATCCTGTATTTATGAGCTATTTTTAGAATTTTGTTTACAGAAAAATCAGAGATTTCTTATGCAACCCCATCTCCCCAAAGAAAATCCACTCTATTTATTATTAGCATCTTATTAGTCTTGTGCATTTATTACAATTGGTGAACCAATATTGATATATTATTGATAACTAAAGTCTGCACTCTATGGGTTCACTCGGTGTTGCACAGCATGTTTCATCAACAATTATTTGATGACAACTGGATGTCCACATTTCAATTCTATCACTGTCAGATCACATAAGTTAAAGGACAAGGTCTCCAGTACACTGACCCTATTACAGACACAAGCTTCAAATGACGTCCTCATGATATCTGCTCTTCTCTTTAGCTCGGCTTCTAATTCTGTGATTCTGACAATCCCCCTTCAAGTTTGATAATTAACTAGGATGACTCACAGAATTCACTGAAAGCACTGTATGTACAATTACAATTTTATTATAAAGGATACAACTGAACAGTCAGATGAAGTATATAGAGCATGTTCTGGAAGAGTCTCAGGTGCAGGAGTTCTGTCCCCATAGCTTAGGAGTAAGTTACTTTGTAGATACATGGATACATCTGCCAACTGGGAAACTCCAATGAAACTTGAGTTCAGAATTTTCTTTGTAGTTTCATTTCATGGGAGTAATTGGTTAAATCACTGGCCTGTCCATGAACTCAGATTCAAATCCTTTCCTCTTCCTGAAGATTGAGGAATGGGACTGAGAGTTCCAACCTTTCTATCACATTCTTGGTCTCTCTGGCAACCAACCTCCATCATGAAGCGACCTAAGGCCTCTCATATTCCCACCCACACTCTAGCCTTGAGCCTCACTAGCATAATCAGGACATACCTATTATTCACGAAACTCCAAAAGTTTTTGAAGTTCTGAGCCAGGATCTGGGGACACAAATTAAATAGATGTTTTTATATGATGCCATCTATGGTTTCTTTTTTGTTTGTTTATATTGGGGTAACTTTGATTTACAAAATAACATCAGTTCAGATGTGCGGGTTCATTATTCATCATATATAACACACCACACAAACCACCAAATTACCAATAGTCTCCCACCACAATCTATTATATCACTACCCATTGCTCTCATCCCTCACACCCTCTTCCCCTCTGGTAACCTCAATTCCATTGTTCAAGTTCAAGGGTTGTTTTTTGTTTTATCTGTTCCTTTGCTTTGTTTCTTTATCAGTATATCTTTCTCCTGACTAACTTCACTTAGCATAATCCCTTATAGTTCCATGTTGTTGCAAATGATAGGGTGGTGTAGTATTCCATTGCATGTATATGTGTATATATACATATATATATGCCACATCTTCTTTATCTATACATCTGTCAATGGGCTCTTAGGTTGTTGCCAATTCTTGACTCTTGTAAATAATACTACAACAAAGCAATAAACTCAGAGTACATATATCTCTGCATATTAGTGTTTCTGTGCTTTACAGGTAAATATCCAGAAATAGGATAATGAGATCATATGGAATTTCCTTTCTCAATTTTTTGAGGAATCTCCATATTGGTTTCCATAAAGGTTGCCCCTTTTACAGTTTCATCAACAATGTAAAAGATTTCCCTTTATTCTCCACATTCTCACCAACATTTGTTGTTTCCAGTCTTCTGGATAGTAACCATTCTCGTTGTTTTGATTTTCATTTCCCGATTAGTAACAAGAGAGGTGGAACATCTTTTCATGTACCTGCTTGCCACCAGTATGCCTTCTTTGGAGATATTATTCAGATCTGCCCATTTTTTGATTGGGTTGTTTGTCTTTCTGTTGTTGAATTTGAGTTCTTTATCTATTTTGGATATTAACTCAAATATTAACATTTGTCAGATGTGTAATTCACAAGGTATATGGTTTTTGACAAATGCAAAAGATTGTAAGTTTACCATTTTTTATAGCTTCTTTATTATTATTAAAAAAAATCCCTTGTGCTTCACATTTGTTCTTCCTCACATTCCCGAAACCCATGGAAAAAATAGGTCTTTTTACTGCCTCTGTAATTTTATCCAGAACGTCATATAGTTGGAGGCATATTGAATAGGCATATAGATTGCCTTTTTTTATATGCATTTACAGTTATTTCTTGCTATTGCATTGCTTGAGAGCTCATTTCTTTTTTAATGGTGAATAATATTCCATTGTATGAGTTTATAAAGAACTCATACAATTCAATAGGGAAAAAATCCAATTTTAAAATGGGTATAGGCACTGAATTGGTATTTTTCCAGAGAAGACAAACAGATGGTCGAAGTACATGATAAGGTACTTAACATCATTAATCAAGAAAACGTAAAACAAAATCACAAGGAGATGTCAGCTTAAAATAGCTATTATCAAGAAGACAAGAAAAAACAAGTATTGGTGAGGATGTGGAGAAAAGAAAACCCCTGTGCACTGTTGATGAGAATATAATGTGCTGTAGCCATTATGAAAAAGTCAGAGGCTGCTCAAAAAGTTAAAAATAGAAACGCCACATAATCCAGTAATTCTACTCCTAGATATTAATTAAAAGGAAACAAAAACACTAAATTGAAAAGATATCTGCCCCTGATGCTCACAGCAGCATTATTTACAATCACTACCTCATAGAAACAACCTAAGTGTCTACCAGTGAGTGAATGGATAATGAAGTAAGATATATATTTCAGTCTTTAAAAAGGAAGAAAACTGTAATAATGTGGATAGATCTTGACTTCATTATACTATGTGAAATAAGTCAGACAGAAAGATAAATGCTATATGATTTCACTTATATTTGGAATCTGAAAATATTCATTGAAAAAGAGATCAGATTTGCAGTTACCAGAAGAGGGGGTGGAAGGGAACATAAAGAGAGGGGGAATTGAAGATGATCAAAAGGTACAAACTTACAAATATAAGTGTAGGAATGAAATGTACAACATAGCTATAGTTAATGCCATTTATAGTATATATGAAAGTTGTTAAGATAACCTAATAAAGTAAATCCTAAGAGTTTTCATCACAAAAGCAGTTTTTTCAAATCGATGAGCTAATGTTAACTATAATTACTATAGCAACCACTTCACAATATATGTAAGTCAAATCACACTGTACACTTATACAATGCCGTATGCTAATTATACCTCAACATAACTGGAAAAATTCCTAGAAAATTAAAATATTAAAATTTTTATGGTTTTCCTCATATAGATCTTGAACAGATTTTTATTAGTTTTATAATCCAACTATTTCATTTAATATCAAATATGTGATAGTGTATCTTTAATTTCAAGTCACAAATGTTTATTGTTGATATTTAAGAAAGCAATTGGCTTTTGTCTAAAAAAATTTTTTTTTATGGAAACATGCATGCAGGAATGAAGGCAAGTAGGCAGGCAGGAAGAGAAAGGAAGACGGATCTTTTTAATATTATTTTATTTAGTTAATTACACTGGTGACTTCCTTCCAGGTAGGGACTAGAAACCAGAAGTATGTGACTTGTTCCTTTGAGACAACTGACCCAGTCGGTGCTTCACTAGGGTACACCTGTATAAACTTCTTGTATTCTGCAATCCTGCAGCTACTAATTAGTTCTAGGGTATTTGTTGTTGAATACTTTGGAATTATATTTACCAAATCATGTTATCTGAAAACACAAAAAAATTATTTCTACTTTTGTGATTTATCGTATATTATTTTACCAGCTAAGTCATCAACAGGGCGTCTTCATCTTATCTACATGTCATCTCTTCCACGCTACCACAACTTAAGTTATTTGGACACTATATTATTCAGAGAGAAATAAAATGCTGTGAAGTACTCTATGGTACAAGATGGTAACTATGGCCAACTTAGGTTAACCAAGCCTCAGCTTCTTTGTATGTTAATGGAGATGTATCTAATAGACTGATGTAAGGACTAAAAAAGACTACACAGCAAGTTCTTCAGACAGTGCCTGGAACAGAATTAGCTCTCAAGGAATACCGTAATTAGTTTTATTATTAGGATACAGCTATTTTGTGCACGGTACACAAACTTCAACAGCCAACAAATGTAAGAATCAGATGGACAAAGAGTAATAAAAGCCTCCCTCCCAAAACAACAACAAAACCACCGCACGCTGTAACACGAAGAGAGTAGTAGTTGGTAAGGGGGTGGAGAGGATCGCGATGGATAGGCCCACCAGGGTGGAAGTCCAAGGCTGGGCGAGGAAATCTCTAGGATGGTGGAGGGAGCCTTTGTCCTGAAGGTAATGGGAACTACTGCCCATAAGAGATGAACACAGGCGAGGGCGGGTGGCCACCAGCCATGGGCAGGAACTGTCTCGAGAAGGCAGAGAAGGTGTAGAGCACAGCCAGGGCAGAAAGGGCGGCTGTGCCTTCCGGGCTCTTGCGAGCATCCCGCCCACTCCTGCTTCACCCACCAACCCCTGCTTCGCCGCCCTCCGCCCCCACTGTCCGTTACCTTGGGGACCGGGTCACCTGACCCGGTGCCGCACGCTTGCGCGGGCGGAAGGCGGGGGCCGCGCGGTGACGCGCCTCGCGGGCGGTGCTCCAGTGCGCGCCGCTCTTCCCCGGTCTGTGAAGTCAGAGCCAGTGACCGGAGGCAGCGGCTTGGAGCGGGTGTCTGCGGCCTAGGTGAGCAGTCTCGGGGGCTAGAAACGACGCTTTGCCGGGTCCTTCCTTTCCTGTGTCTTTCAGGGACGCTGGACGGAGGCCAGGGTCTCCAGTCACTCCGCGGAAAGCGTCCCGGCTCAGCTGTTTGGGTCGGCAGCGGCGACGCCCTCTCCTCGGGGGGCTTCGCGCCCTTCCTGGCGTCCTGCGGGCCGGAGGCGAAAGTTTACGCGAGAGGCGCTGCCTTCTTACCCGTCACCCGGTCGTTTTCAAGGTCCCGCCTGGCCTGGGGATGGCGGATGAGGACCGAACCCGGAGATGGGCGCGGGGCTGGCGGCAGCCCGGTACGCAGCTCTAGGTCTCTCGTTGGAAGAGTCTCGACCCTTTTTGTTCCTCTTGGTTACGGTCTCCAGAGACCGATCAGAGCCGCTGGCTGTGGTTCGTCCTGGTGCTTGGCATTCCTAGGCTTGCACTTAATCCCCTCTCTTGGTGGCTTCATCCGAACGACCCAGATTTGGAAGGAGGTGTTTGTTGAGTGGGCGAAACCTTGATTTTCTGGCAGAGGGTGGGGGAGAGGTTGTTTGCTGTGCACTTATTTCTAGAGAAGTTGTAGGAAAGGAGAAACGTTACCAGCAGGGTGTGTTCAGCAGGAACTATCCCTTGAGAGCTAATGACTCAGAGCTTTGGTTGCACGATTTCCTTTAATAATGAAAAAGTGAAGGCATATGGATGTGGAAAGTTTTCATTTTCACCAAAATGGAATTATTTAGTCATGGAGTCGTGCCAATTTAAACATAATTTTCTAGGTTTAGTGTGTGTATATTATTTGCATATACATTTACTGTGTTTTTTTTCATTTGGTAAGTTAATTGCTTAGAAAGTACGTTTAGTTTACCAAACTATGAGGATCCACTTGTTTCAAAGGAAAAACAAAAACCAAAGATATAAAACGGAAATTACATTGAAAACAGCTGCAGGCTATTAGCTTTATCTAAAATATATGTAAGTGACTAGTTTGAACTCAGCTTTGCCCAATCTTTCGTTTTTTTCGATTTGAGGTGGTTGAGGGTCAATAGTAAAAAAAAAAAAAAAAAAGTTTTCTGTTACCAACTAGTTCTGTAAACTTTACTGCTTTAAATGGTAGATAAATATTATAAAGTGGTTTGTGTCACAGAATAAAAACAAGGAAGTAGAATGACTTTTTTAAAGTCCTGTAATAGTTCTCCATTATATAATCGATATTTAACTCAGGTAACACGTTTTAGTTAAGTTTCGATATTACAAGAAAGCATATAAAAATTGTGCCTCAAAGAGAAAGAATTTTCTCACAAGTGGAACTTGAATAAACTGTTCAGTAAAGCAGTTCCTTAAATTGAGCATGACTCAACTATTTTTTCCTGTTTTTGTCAAATTTAGGTACTTTTTAAAGTTAGAAAAGCCAAGAGTTTCTAAAAAGAAAGATTCCTCCATGCAACTTTGAAATGCATCCCACATCTAGTATTAGCTATATTAGCATTTATTAATTTCTTTCCAAGTGCTGACAACAGTTTTTTCTTTTAGTTTTTGATAAGTTAAGCAGTAATATGTCACAAAATGTAAGCAGTAAAAAAGGTATACGATGAGTTTCCCTCCTCTAGTTCCTCCAGCTAACCACATTCTCTTCCCATAAAAGCCAGTTATTTTACCTTTCTTAGTATCCATCCAGGGATATTTCATACCTATACAAACAAACCTATATATACACCTATATTTCCGCCTTATCTTTCTTTTTAAAAAAAATTCTGATAAAGTACACATAATATGAAATTTACTCCCTAACCATTTTTAAGTGTACAGTTCAGTGATTTTAAATAACGTTGACATTGTTGTGTAGCCATTTGCCACCAGCCACCCTCAAAACTTTTCATCTTGTAAAACTGAAATAATTGTCCATTAAACAATAACTCTCCATTACCCCTCTCCACCATTTCTCTGACAGCATGCAACTTGTCTCTCTGCAGTTTACTTTCCATCTGCATAATTTTAGCAACTCTTAAGTACCTCATGTAAAGTGGAGTCATACAGTATTTGTTTTTTTTAATTTTTATTGTTTTACTTAGCATAATTTCCTCAAGCTTCATCCATGTTATAGCATAATGCAGAATTTCTATTTTAAGACTGAATAATATTCTATTTTATGTGTATACCATAATTTTTTAAATTCTTACATCTGTCAGTGGACACTAGGTTTGCTTCCAACTTTTAGCTATTGTGAATACTGCTGCTGTGAACAAAGGTGTACAAGTGTCTCTTCAGACCTGCTTTTGATTCTTGTGAGTACATAACCTAGACGTGTACTTGCTAGATCATATGGTAATTTTATTTTTACTTTGTTAAGGAACCATCATACTTTAAACAGCTGTACCATTTTATATTTCCATCAAAACAAATTCCATTTTCTTCATGTCCTCCTCAACCTCTGATTAACGTTTCTTTTCCTTTTGTTTTTGATTGTGTCCATCCTAATATGTTTAAAGAGTTGTCTAATTTTTATTTGAATTTCTGTAATAATTAGTGATGTTGACCATTTCTTTCATGTGTTCTTACAGCTTCCTTGGAAAAAACGTCTCTTCAGATTCTTTGCCCATTTTTTAATCAGGTGGTTTCTTTTTGTTGAGTTTTAGGAGTTCTCTAAATATTTTGCATATTAATTGTGTATCAGATAAATGATTTGCAGATATTTCCTCCCATTCTGAAAGTTGCCTTTTTATTTTGTTGATAGTGTCTTTTTTTTTTTTTTTGACACAAAATTTTGAAATTTTCTTTAAGACCAATTTATTTTTCTTGTTACCTGTGCTGTTGGTGTCATATCCAATAAGTCACTTCTAAATCCACTGTTGTGAAGCCTTTGCCCTGCGATTTCTTCTAAGAGTTTTATTGTTGTAGATTTTATATTTAGTTCCTTCCTCTGTTTTGAGTTAATTTTTTGTATATATGTTATATAAGGGTCCACCTTCATTCTTTTGCATGTGGAACATTTTGGTTCAGGAACAAGACAAGGATATCCACTTTTATCACTACTGTTAGCATAGTTTTTGGAAGTTCTAGCCCCAGAACATTTAGGCAAGACAAAAGATATTAAAGCATTCAAATTGGAAAAGAAGTGAAACTATTGCAATTTTGGATGGCATGATGTGTTATACTTAGAAAAAATAAAGACAGCACTGAAAAGCTATGAGAAACAATAAATGAATACAGCAAAGTGGCAGGATATAAAATTAGCACCAACAAATCTGGCAGTTCTACACACAAACAATGAACTAGAGAAAAGAGAAATTAAGAAGACAATCCCATCACAACTGGACAAAATGATAAAAAAAATATCTGGGGATAATTAACAAAGGAGGTGAAAAATTTACACACCGACAACTTTTAAGACATTGTTAAAAGAAATACAGGACATGAAGAATTGCAGATATTCCATACTCATGGAATTGAGATAGTTAAAATAGCCATCTTACCCAAAGCAGTATACAGGTTCAGTACAATCCCTATCAAAATCCAGTGACATTTTTCAAAGAAATAGAACAAAGACTGAAATTTGTATGGAACCACAAAAAACCCCAAATGGCGAAAGCTAGCCTTAGAAACAAAGAAGGAAAACATAGATCACTTTTCCTGACTTCAAACTGTACTACTAAGTGATTATAATCAAAACAGCATGAGTTTGGAATAAAAACAGACCAATGGAGTTTGAGAATCCAGAAAGAAAAACACACAAATAAAGATAGTTAATTTACACCATTGGAGCCAAGAGCATTGCATGAATAAGAGAAAGTCTCCTCAGGAAATGGTGTTGGGAAAGCTGGACAGCCACATACTAAATAATGAAATTAGATCACCTGATACCAGACACCAAAAAAACTCAAAATGGATTAAAGACATGAACAAAATATCTGGAATGTTAAATACAAAGAAGAAAACATTGACCATGCTCTCTATGGCATCAACCTCAGAGAACTTTGGCAATATGACACCAATGATAAGGGAAACAGGCAAAATAAATGTGAATACATTAAACTAAAAAGTTGCTATACAGTTAAAGCAACCACTGCAAACACAGACAAAAACAAAAACCTATGGTTTGGAGAATATATTTGCACATTATTCATCTGACATGGGGTTAATTTCCAAAATGTATAAAGAACTCATATACCTTAGCGATAACAACAGCAACAGCAACAGCAACAAAGAACCAAGTCAAAAAATGGGCAGAAGATCTGAACAGACACTTCTTTAAAGAAGACATGCAGATGGCTAACTGGCAGATGAAAAAAAAATGTTCATCAGCACTTACCAGTTAAATCAAAACCACAATGAGATATCACCTCACACCTGTGAGAATGTTTTATCTCAAAAAGATTGGAAACAGGTGTCGTAATGGGTGTGGGGAAAAAGGAATTATACTATTGGAGGGAATGTAAATTAGAGCAGCATTTTTTGAAAAATTATTTAGGGGTTCCTCAAAAAATTAAAATGGAACTATCATTTATTTGAGTTAGCAATGTTACTTCTAGGAATATATCTGAGGAATATAAAAATACAAATCTGAAAAGATATTTGCATTTCTGTATTCAAATAGCACAATTTATAATAACCAACACACAGAGTCAACCAAAATGCCTATTAATAGATGACTGGATAAAGATGATGTGATATATATACTTAATGGAATATTATTAAGCTATTCACAAAGATGAAATAACTTTTTCAACAACTTGGATGGAATTTGAAGTCATTATTTATGCTAATTGAACTAAGTCAGAAAGAAAAAGGAAAATTCCAAATGGTTTCACTCATATGTAAAGTATAAAGTAACAAAATGAACTAACAACACAACAAAAATTTTCTTAGACTCTGAAATCAAGACGTGGTTACCAGAGGAAGGGAGAAAATGGGGGTGGGGGGAGAACCTGGGGTAGAGGTAATAAAAATGATGTGGTGAATGGCACTAGTATGATATTTCTTCCCAAATTTCCCTGCTCTGCTGTCAGCTAAGAAGAATCAGACTACAGTTAAACAACACCAAGTTTATTCATTGGCATAAGCATGCCATGCGCTCATCTTTCCTATCTGAGGATAGGATGATGGATTATGTGGTTTTGCAAGTAAGGGATGATATAAAGGTACTGTTTTAGGTTTCTGACATCTGTAGCATTCTGGGAAAGTGATGAGTTCCAGCAACAAGAGTTTATCCCTATTTTAGTCTTAATTTGGTCTGTGTTGGATCTGTCATGGTGAAGAGGGAAGGAAAATTGATTTACAATGGAGCAAAGGTTTCTTTCAAGGGAAACTGGCATCCTTTGGACATGCTTCAGTTAGAGAATGTCCCAGTGTTCACATCTTCCTTGGTTTTCAGTCATTCCATTCTGCTACATGTGATGAGTTCCTCTTTGTTGATGAATTTAGTTGTGTGAACAAGCATAACTGAGACATAACAGTTTAATTTGATGAAAGTCTTGTGCCAAGTTACTAATGGAAGTGTGAATATATAATTTGAAAATTACATAGTATGGTAAACCAATATACTAGTAAAGAAAAATACATTTAATAGGTTCTGGTTTACTATTTGGTCATTTTTGTACTTGCATTATCAAAATGTAGTAGTTTTGAAAACTTTAATGGCTCATTTTGTTGAGAGGATGGCTACCTTTGTGCTTGCATAGAATTTTCATTTATAGTTTTATAAACACGAGTTAGAATAATCAGTGCAGTGAGTTAAAAAATTACATTTTTTTTTTCTGTTTGACCACTTACAAACTATATCAAATAAAATTTGGTGTAAGAATAGAAAAGATGGAAGAATATGACTATCTTTTTAGTAAAGGAAGATACGGAGATTTTTATTACTATGTTGCCTCAAGCTCTTGTTTTTGAGTGGCCGACTAAGAGGTCAAATTTTATTAGAGGTTCGAAGTTTATACAGTGATTCTTAAGTTTCAGTAATCTGAATTAGAATATTGTCATGAAAAATTCATAGTCTGAGGTTTGCTTATATGATCAGTTTTCTCACTTTTGTGTTTAGAGGTAGTTACTTGTTTCATTTTTCATTTTCTGATTTGTCTAATAAATGTCTTCCTCCAGTTTTCTTATCTCTGCTATCATAGGTGAAATAGTGAAAAATCCCAAGTTTAGACATACAAATAACCTAAATGACTAACAATAGGTGACTGGATAAAGAAACTGTAGTATACTCAATGGCATTCTATGCAGCTACTAAATGAAATGAAATTGTGCCCTTTGCAATAATCTGCATGTAATTGGAAGGGATCATGTTAAGTGAAATAAATTAGAAAGAAAAAGAAATATACATGTTTTCATTCATATGTGGAATGAATATAATGAAATGAAACATTAACAGATACACCCCAGCAAAAGCTCGCAGGACTCAAGATGATGACTGCCAGGGTGGTGGAAGAGGGGTGAGGGAAGGAAAGAGGGGCAAAGATGACAAAGGACATTGAAAATCTGGTGGAGGGTGTGGTGTGAAATATAAATTGAGATACAGTATCAATATTCAAAAATGCGGCATTGTGAATAAGATAAGTATCAATAATAAAAAAACTAAAATATAATGAAGAAATTAGTGGATAGCATTTTAGAATTTTGACATGAATGGTTTATTAAATCAGAAAATTCCACATAGAATAAAATCCCAAATTCTCTACTATGTTCAAGAATTATTTAAAAAAATTAGAATACAAAGATGGTGTCCCCAGCCTTTGTACATTCTTGAAAGAGGATGCAATACTTCAGGCAAGACTAATTGAAAGCTGTCTTAATGTATTGATCTACTTCATTATTGCATTATCAGTGAGTTTTTTTTTTTTTTTTTTTAGGAAAGTTACAGAGAAGAATGAAGGCAAGTAGACAGGCATACAGGAAGAAAAGGGAGGAAGAAGCATTTTTAATTAATAGTTCATCTTGGTTGTTTCCCTACAATCCCAAATTCCAAACCCAGGTCCTTGGGATGTATGTGGACTGTGCCAGCCAGAATCAGTGGACGTATCCTCTAGGGCACTAAGTGATTTTATTTTTTCTTCCAGTTCTTTAGTTGTGTTTTATTTTAATTTTTTTGATTTAGTATAATTGGGAATAACTGACAAATAACAAGATAATTTCTAGATTAATAAAATAGCAAGAATGTTTCATGGTATAGGAAAAATAAGTTCACTAAGCTCCCACAGTAAATTTTAGCATTATAAAAAAGATTTAGGAAGTCCTTATATTTGTAAGATGGAGTGATTTTACTCTAAAGATTTCCACCACCCCCCTCTTCCTTCAGGGATCTCTAAGAAAGACTAAAAGTTAGGAAATAGAATTGCACAAAAAAGAAACTAAAAAATTAAATTCGGGTCCATTGGACTTTGATGGCATAGGAAGGATTGATGGACAGATTCTTTCAGTGTCTGGGACTAGAACTCAATCTTTTTATTTTTATATTTTTTTTTTAAAGAAAAGGTGTTATATTTTGGTTTTGCTTATTGGAAGGTTTTTTTTTTTGTTTCTGTATTTTTAGAAAATGGTACAGACAGGAGCGAAGGCTAATGGGCAGGCAGGAGGAGAGGGGTGAAAGAAACACTTTATTTTTATTTAGTTGTATATCTTAGTTCTCCCTAGCTTGGGGCATGAACCTGGGTCCTTGGGATATATATGGATTTTGCTTTGGCCAGAGGCAGTTGACCAAATCAATATTCCACTAGGGCACACCAAGAAATCTGTGTTTTTAATTTTAACATAATTTCCTGGACTTCCATGGGTAAAGAAACACGTCTACAGGACTTTAAGATGATTTTTGCTTTGCTGTCATATTGTAGTACTTTAGGTTTTTGCCAGATGTGAATTTCAGGTGTTTCTTATGCAAGTTAAAATAAAGTAGTAACACTTTAATTTTAATTAGGCGACTAATTAGCTTAGTTTTATGTTTAAATAGGGAATGGTTTGATATACTGTATTCCTATGAAGAGACTTATGTGACTAGAATGTTTAAATTCTCTACTCTGAGAGAGTAAAGTGATAACTTGTAGTAAGCAGATACTTAAGTGACAAATACGCCCTCAAATCTTGTGCCTCACGGAAAAGTATTTTATTGATTTCTTATTCCGTGAGTTAAGCTGAAATCCTTAAAAGCAATTTGAGTTGGTTTCAGAGTTGGGACTTGTATCTTTTGATTTTTATTTTGAATGTTTGTTTTTATGGAGATATCCTTGACATATAACATTTTATTAGCTTTATGTGTACAGTGTAACGATTTGGTATTTCTATATATTTATATTTATATATTTCATTGCAGTGTCTAGTTAGCATCCATTACAACACATAATTACAGCTTTTCCCCCCTTGTGATGAGAACTTTTAAGGTTTACTTTCTTAGTAACTTTCAAATATACAGTACAGTTTTATTAATGAACTTATTTATCTTATAATTGGAAGTTTGTACCTTTTGACCACCCGTATCCATTTCACACATTACTCCTGCCTCTAGCAACCACTAGTCTTTTCTCTGTAAACATCAGTTTGGTTTTTGTGGTTTTAGAATCTGCAATATTTTTAATTTGGGGGCAAACTCCATGCTGTTTTCCATAGTGTTTGCATCAATTTTCATTTCCACCAAGAGTGCACAAAGGTTCCCTTTTCTCCATTCTCACCAATGCTTGTTATGTTTGGTCTTAATAATGGCTATACTAACAGGTATGAGGTGATTAATCATTGTGATTTTGATTTACATTTCCTTGCTGATTAATGATAGTGGGCACCTTTTCTTGTACTTGTTGGTTATCAATATGTCTTTATGAGAGAAGTGTATTCAGAGACTCTGTCCAGTTTTTAATTGGGTGGTTTTTGCTATTGAATTTTATATGAGTTCTTTGTATATTTTGCATTTTAACCCCTTATCAGATACATGATCTGTAAATGTTTTCTTCCCATTTGGTAGCTTTTTCATTTTCTTGATGATTTCTTTGTTATGCAAAAGCTTTTAGTTAATATAGTTCAACTTGTTTATTTGTCCTTTGGTTGCTTTTGTAATTAAGTTTCAAAAAATCCTCACCAAGACAAATGTCAGGACGCTTACTGCTTATGTTTTGTGTTAGGATTTTATGGTTTCCGAATTTACGTTCAAATCTTTAATCCATTTGAGTTTCTTTTTGTGTATGGCGTAAGGTAGCCCAGTTTTCTTTGCCTGTGGCTGTCCACTTTTTCCAACACTGTTTATTGATGGGACTGCACTTTTTCCATTGTGTATTCTTGGTTCCATTCTTATAAATTCTTTGGACATTATACCTGGCTCTGTATTCTGTTCCATTGATTTATGTGACTGTTTCATGCCAATACCATATTGTTTTGATTACCCTAATGTGTGGTATAGTTTGAAATCCAGACGTGTGATGCCTCCAGCTATATTATTATTTCTCAAGATTGCTTTGGCTACTGGGGGGCTGATGTGATTTTACACACATTTTAGGATTGTTTATTTTATTTCCATGAAAAATGCTATTGGAATTCTGATGAGAATTGCCTTGAAAATATAGATCATTTGGGTAGTTTGGTTATTTTAACTAGGGATTCTTCCAGACCCTGAGCATAGAATACCTTTCCATTTGTATTTCTTCAATTGGCATTTTTTGGTTTCGTTTTGTTTTCTTTCAGCACTTTGAATGTGTGTGTTATTCCCTTCTAGCCTGTAAAATTCTGCTGAAAAATCTACTGATGGTCTTAAGGGGCATTCTTTTGTTTTACTTTTTATTGTCTTTTTGTCTTTATATTTTTCCCCCTGGGCATGGGACTCAAACCCACCGATATGTGGCCTGCACTTCTTTGCTGCTCCATCAGGGCACACTGCCTTGTCTTTTACTTTTGACAACTTAATTGTAACATGTTTTGCATGGGTCCCTTTGGGTTTGTCCACTTTAGAACTTTTTAGGCTTCTTGGGGTTTTGATGTCTGTTTCATTTCCCGTGTTAGGGAAATTTTCAGTCATTACTTCATTGTCTTAAATTTTCCCCCTTTTAATCTTCTCCTGGAATCTCTATAATGTGAATGTCAGTTGGCTTGATGTTGTACTATAAGCCATTTAAACTCTTCATTCCTTCTCATTGCTTTATCTTTTTGCTGCTCTGATTGCATGAGTTACACTGCCTTTTTAGTCAGTGATCTCTTCTGCTTCATCTAGTCTACTGTTGAACATCCATATGAAAATTTTCAATTAGCGTATTCAGCTCTGTGATTTCCATTTGATACATTCTTAATATTTTTAATTTTTATTGAAATTCCTTGAGCCCATTGAATATCTTTATCATTGTTATTTTGAACTTTCATCAGATTAATCACTTACCTATTTAAGATCTTCTGAGTTTTATTTTGTTCCTTCCTTTAGAATATATTCCTCTCTTTATTGCCCTTGACCTATGTGTTGGTGTCAGTGACTGATAAAACAGTCACATTACCAGTCTTGAAGAAGTGACTTTGTATAGGAGATGAACCTTATTCAACCCTGCTCTAGCTCTTTGTTATCTTGCAAACCTGTGTAATCCTCTAAGGAGTCTTAATGGCTCCGTTATTTTCAATATACCAAGACCTGTCAATGTCCCAAAGAAAGGCACTTTAGTCAGCACTAGGTTCAAGCTGGTTGAAGGGCAGACCCTCAGAGCTTTTAAAGGTTGCAGATATTTCTTTCAGAGAAAGACTGGGAGATGGGTGTTGCGTCTATTGTCTCTACACTGAGTTCTTGGTGAATAGCTAGTTAAGAACTATTTTCTTTGCTTGTAATTTTCTGTTGGACCCACAAACAAAAGGTCCACTGGCCACCAGAGCCAGGCTTTTAAGGGATGTGCCTTCTGGGTGACAGCCACAAATACTCATGTGCCACATAACTAGACTCCTTTCTCAGAGACACTGGTCATCTGGGGCTAGGCAGAGAGAGAGTGAGGAGAGTGCTCACTGGCCGGAGCTGAGTATTAGCTACTTGTCTTTCACAGAAAGACTGGCAGGTGCCTTTCAGTCTACTGTGCCTATATTTTCCCTGTGGGAGGTAGCTGATTAAGAACATTAAACATTCACATAGTTTCCAAGAGAGACCTGTTCTGTTGTAGTGACTAATTTGAGAGGATGAGGTCAACAACTCAGAAAATGATGAATATTGCCATTCTAGTGATTCTATCTGGAAAACTTTATTAGTGTGTTACCTTTTTATTAATGAGTATCACAACTAGAAAGAAAATTAAGTAGTTGTTCCAAAATATCATATAGTGCTTGAGTTATTGGTCTTTGGTCTGTGCACATTTTTAAAGGTTCCAAAGAAAGTGCACTAACATTGCCCTGAAGTGGGTGGAGGGTCAAATGGGAAACTTGATACTGAGGTTGAATGGTCAGTTCTTTTTGTTTTTTATTTTTATATGTTCTGTAGAAGACCAGAAATTGATTTGGGGGTTATTTTTCTAAGGTTTAGGGATCTCCTTGGTACAGAGCTTTTAAGACTTGAAGAGAGTCAAGAAGGTTGTGAAGACTGCAGAGTGGGCACAACGCGTTTTATGGTTAAGTGGAGAGCACTGGCTCTTTCCAGAATTAGATACTGAAACAAAGCTGTCATATCTGTTAGAACCAGGCGTGTTGTGATCACATTCTGGTGGAGTGGATAGTAAAGTGTTTTTGCCTACTGATCTGAGGAGCAGTGGGAAACTGTACCTTTCAGTAAGCTGAAGGGAAGGCCTCGAAACAAAATTTTGTAACTTAGTTATTGGATTTACAGGAGTTTTAAGTGAGAGCAAAATGAGAATTCTCATTACTGATGTAATAGAGTTATTTTCTTATTATCTGAAATTCCAACCAAAACTGAAAGAATATTTCAAGTAGCTTTTTGGTTCTGCAAAAGGAGCTGAGTGTTTTCAACACTTAGTTTTAGGCTAAAGATTTTAAATAAAATATACAAATGAGTCGCTAGAGCTTTTCAGAAAAATAATATAAATATTTGTTATTATCCCGGAATACTTAACAGTGTTATGTACAAAATTATAAATTTGCAAGATAATAACTTTTGAACTTTTCAATAGATATTTTAAATATATTATGTTTATTATTATTTTGATATTTCTGATCAGAATGTCCAATAAACTTGATTGCTTTCGGGGTGTGGCATCATACTAAATAAATAAATTTAATGTGAATCTTGACCTCAGATAACAAAGATAGCCATAAAGTAGCAGTCATATGAGGCAGAGTGAAATGGCCAAATTGAGAGAAGCAAAAGTCACATTAAAGGTGCCTTCAGAGAAGTGGCTTTTAGCTAGGCCTCAAGGCCGACTGGGATTTTGATAGAGAAGTCTTGTAAGGACATTTGAGGAAGATGAAACAGTTTTTGCAAAAATATTGAGTCATAGAAGTACTTGACCTGGGTGGGAAATAGCAAGTTGTTTGTGACTAAAACATTGTAATGCTTGGAAAGGAATTGGCTGAAATGAGTCCAAGAAAATAGTTTCAAATTGAGAAAGCCTTTGTATTTTGCAAGAATGGTGAGCTTTAAGATCAACATACTTAGAACAAATTTGAAACTAAAATTTTAAAGAAGTAAAAGCTGTTACTTTAAGAAATTATGAAAAGCTCATTTCTCTGCTAGACTTGAGTGGTATGGGTATGAGTGACCTTAGAGTTGTTCAGACAACTAATATTTGAAGAAAAACTTCTTTGGGAAAAATTTAGAAAACTACTCATTGAGTTGAAATGAATCACTCATCCAGTTCATTTTTCCTGAGGAAAATGCTGTCTTATAGTTAGCCAGTGGCAGAACGAAAAATAGAAACCAAAGTCTGCAGAAATAGTGCTAATCAACATTTGATTTAGTGAATTTTAGATAATTTTGTTTATGATACTGACAAGATGGTTAAAATTTAAATAAAATATGTTTAATTTAAACACTGTGGGAAAACTGCTAGGGAACTGATCCTTGGAGATACAGAGGAAGTACTTCATTTTGTTTCCTTGGCATAATAAAATTGTCATATTTGATTGTATTTTCTTGAGAATTTTTTTTTTTTTTTATTCACAAACCTATTTTCTCCTTAAAAGCTGTATGGGGTCACTTCTATTTAGCATTTTCTGCAAGGCTCTAGCCTAGAGCATCAAGGTTAGAAAAAGTAAATATAAGATGCCTGAAGAATTTAAATAGACATTTCCCCAAATGGCCAAATAAGCAGTTGGAAAAGATCCTCTAAATTATTAGTTAGAGAAGTACAAATCAGAACTATACTTCTGCTTTACACCTACCAGGATGTGGCCTATTAGGATGGCTGTAATAAAAAGCTCAGACAAATACTGATGAGGATATGTAGAAAATGGAACCTTCCTATATATGTTGTTTTGGGGTATATAAAATGCTACACTCGTTTTGGAAGGCAGTTTGGCATTTCCTCAAAAAGGTACCATGTGATCCAGCAGTTCTAATCATTGCTGTATACCCAGACAGTGTTAACACAACAATTTGCATGTATTTGTTAGTATTATTAACAGCATTATTCCATAATAACCAAAATGTGTAAAACAACTCCAGGTAGCATTAACTGATTAATGAATGGTCAAAATTTGGCATTACCATAAAATGGAATATTATTTAACCATGAAAATAATAAAGTACCTAGTACATGCTGCAACATGAATGGAACTAGAAAGCATTATGCTAAGTGAGAGAAACCATACACAAAAGTTTGCATATTTTATAATTCTAAGTTACATGTTCAGAACAGGCAAATCAAAAGACGGAATAGATTAGCAGTTGCCTGGAGCAGGAGGGGAGGGGAGAATGGGTAGGTTTCTTTTCGTGGTGATGAAAATGTTCTAATATTAGGTGGTAGGGATGGTTGCACAGCTCTGTAAATATAACAGAAATGATTGAATTGTGTACTTTGAAAATGAGTTTTGTAGTATGTGAAGTTTATCAAATAATTAAAACATCCAGCATCCAAGAGATAGAAATAATACAGTAATTTGAACACAAAAAGTTTAATATATGCAATTATTGACTGTAATGTAATTGAGGGAACAGTTACTGGCAAGTAAAAAGTAAAGAGAATGTTTCCCAATTAAGGAAGAGCCGATTCAATAATATTGTGCTGAAATAGCTATACGTATGTACAGGGCTGAGATAGAGGACCACAGGAAGAGGCTACCCTTTTCCTGTGTGTGAGACCCATGCCTTGTTGAAGTGTCACCATTGCATGGTGAAGTTGCTGGTGGAATTTACTAGAAAGTCACCCTTCGAGGTGCTGCAGGAGGCCTTCCATAGGGAGATGCTACACCTTGAACTTGCTGTAACTCCACAGGAGAGGGTGCTAGTAAAAGGTACTCTTGGGAGGCTTCCTTGCACTCGGCACCATGTTGGAAAGCTGTTCAGTAGAGGTCTGAGACCTGAGCTGGCTGCCGTGAGCTGCAGGAGCAGGTGCTTGAGAAGATGCCCCCTGAGGAGCAAGAGAAAGCAGGGACTGCAGGAACCTTCCCAGAGTAGTCCACTGGAACTTTCAAGGAAAAACCTGTTCTCCTGCAGTCTACCTTCAGACTCTCTACTGGCAAATCTTCAAGTACTTTCAGCTTACAAGAGCAGTGTTTAAAGGATCCAGTGGTTTTCACCAATCACTTACAGGTAGATAGGTTATTTTGTTTGATTTCAAGAAATTGCCAGATATTCAGTTCAAAATAGGTAAATGAAATTTCAAGATACATGTTCTTGTAATAATTTTAGAAAATTGCGTTTTAAGTAACTCCAAAGAAGTAATTTGTGATCATTATTAAAAACGTTGGATGATATCAAAGTGTTTAAAATGTAAAAAAATCCTTCGTCTCTCAATTTCTTACCCTCTATTTCATTCATGTCTTTTGAAGATAAAGCTATTGCTAATTGTTCGTATATATTGGTTTTTCTCTATACATAGATGTATCTATATGTGTGTGAATATATATGTATAGATGTACATATGTATATATCCTTAGTGATAAAGGTTTTATAGACAGCTATTGCTTATTAGTTGTTTTGTTTTTTTTGCTGGAAGGCTATATAATACAGGCTCACTTGGCAAGCACTTGTGTAAGCTAGATGGGTCACATAACCATTCTCTTTGATTTTTAAACTTTTCAAATGAAGGAATTTTATTGAAAGTGTTTAAAATTGGTGATGGATATGGTTTGATAGTAGTTGTAAGGCAGGAAGTGGTAGTTTGGGAACTGTTAACAATTTTAGTAGAGTATAAATGTTCCTTCTTTTTCCATGTGTTTTGCCATTTAAATGTTTCTTACTATGTGATTGATATATGTAATTGTGTGAACTAGCCTGCAGTACCTGCGTGTGTTGCTGACTGTGTATTTTCATTTCAATGAAATTTGAATCATAGAGGTTTACTTCATTAATTTTATTTATTTTTTAGAAACATCTTGCAAAAATGTCTCTCTACCCATCTCTTGAAGACCTGAAGGTAGACAAAGTAATCCAGGTATGTTTGAGTTTTTTAAGTTTTACTTTGTTTTTCATGTAGGTTTTACACATTCTAATTATAAGCAAAGTGAAGCAAGAAACTTAAATTGCCTGGCGTATTTGTTCCTTTTTACACTTCAGAAACCTTGTTTTCAGTTTATTAATTGAAGACTAAAATGCTAAAGATAAGTTTGTGATACATTTTCATTCATTGCATTGATAGGCACGGGATATTATTTTCTTTAAAACCGGACTTCAGCTCTTCAAAGATAGCTTGATTTTATGACTAAAATTTAAACTAAATGAAAGATTTAGGATGATGAAATTTTACACTGAAACTTTAGACATTTGTAGTTTTGCTTAAAATTGTCAGTTTGTTCTTTTGGATCCTTTGGTATGACCAATTTGTAAGATAATCTCTTCTCTTTGAAGTTAAAAAAAATTACAAAAAAGAGTGACGTGTATGCTGAGTGAGAAAAATAGTTGTGTAAAAGCACACAGAAAGCATGCAGTGATTTATTTCCTCTTAGAAAGTAAGCTGTAGGCATTTTATTTGTTCATACTCTTAAGTGATCATGTTAGAGATTATAGTATTTCCAATTTCACTTAGTTGAAAATTTTTGTAATCCTTATTTTAAGTATTAGCTTTGAACACAGATGCTTCTGTTTAAGAAAGTTGGGAATTTGGAATCAATTCCTGCTACTTTTAAGTCCTTATTCTTCTTCACTGGAGATAATTTATAGTATTTAATGAAGCTATGGGTTTTTTTCATCATACTGTCAACTTCTTGTAAATGCAGAATCTTCTCAGTTGTTATTTATTATTTTTATTTGACAAGGTAAATCAAACTCCTGGTAGTATTTCCTTATTTCCATAATCTTTTTAATAGGATAAATATGATGAAATTATTTGAGGTGTATAGTACTTAACAACCTCTTACTCTAAAGGTTTTGTTTGGGATCTTAGCCTCAGTTTATCTGAGATTTAGTTCTTTTTTTTTTTTTTTTTTTTTTTTTTTTTTTTAAGGAGGAAAGAAAAGGGGAAGAAAAATTCTCTTTTTCTATTTGGTCACTTTTTTTGTGAGGTTGTTGCCCTTGGCCCTGGGTCTCAAACTCCATTCTGGGCTTTATATTTTCTGTATGCCAGCATCTCAGCTGACCCATTACTTTACTCCTTAACTGTTACTACTAAGCATAAAAACTCTACCACAGACTTATGGGAAGTCTTAAGCAACTTCAAGAATACCATTGGTGTTCTTGGGAATAATAGTAATTTTGTGTGAACGGGATTATTCACCTTGTTGCAATGATCGACTAAATATAAGGGAGATCACGATAGTAATTTAATAAACAATGAGGGAAAGCATAAACACATATTTCCCATCATAGATTTACTATGCTATTAAAATGTGACTTATAAAATCTCTGAAATCTACTGTTCAGCTGCCAAGACTTTGATGTAGCTCAATTTTAAGTGGCCCATTCAGTCATTTTAAATGTTCTGTCACTTCTTTTTTTCAATATTTTTCTCGTGTGGTTTTTATTTCCACAGAATAGCACACTTTCATTTCAGAATGCTTTAATCTGAAATACTTAACATCAGGAATGAAAAATTAAGCCATAAATGACAGAGCACTAAGTGATAAGGATTTGCAGATGGGGCTGGAGGAGTGATTAATTTCTGATTTTAACCTGTTTTTATTAGTTTTTATGGAATGAACTCTCAAATTTTCGTTTATTGTGAGCAGATGTTTTTGATTTTGAAAAAGAAAAAGGAGAATTGATATTGTCAAATACTGAATTGGAAAATAAAGTGGGTTATAGTCAGACCTCTTTAAGGAGAAACTAAGCATATGGATATTTCTGTTAGAAAACCTCTTAAGTTCCACTCAGAAGCTAGCTTGTTGAAAGGTAGAATAATGAATAAAGAGGGAGAAACAGCTTTTTTATTCTCACTGAATGTAAAAATATTCCTAACCTGTGTGTACCCCTTTGACCTAGTGGGTGAGGCCACTGGGCATGGTTCACATACACACCAAGTGCCCAGGTTCAAGACTGGCATGGGGAGGTGGGGGCCGGGGGAGGTGGCGACCAAGATGAATAACTAAGTAAACAAATGTTTAAAAAAATAACCTAACTACTGAAGTCTTTGCTTAGGTTTTTAATTTTTTTCCCTCCATTTTCTACAGTAGATACTTGGGTTTCTTTTGTTCTTGAAATATCCCTTGTATTTATTTTCTAATCTTACGGCCTTTTACATTGCAGTAAAGCTAACTTTACAGCAGTTTTCAGTTTGTAAATAATTTACAATAGCCATTAGACTGGCTTTCAAGTATCATATAGTCTCTGAACCTCTCTGTTGTTATAAACCCTTAATAGGAGCCTGTGGTTGCTGTACCTATAGACAGCATGCTTTTAAGAAACAATGAAAAGAGCCCCCATCATCAGTTTCCTAACTCACTGAGCAGATGTTGACACTGATGGCTCTGCCAGTATGGCATTTCTTTACATACTTTCTGTGACGACCAAAACATAATGCCCTGACAGTAACTATGAACTCCTTAGGACATCCTTCCTCCATTTTAAAAAGTGGTTTGTGCTTTCAAGTAAGTGAAGTAATTTGCTCCACCTAATGGCTTATAGTCCTTAAGCGCTGTTATGCCATCTTTTCATTTTTACTACAATTACGTAATACCTTTGTTTGCAGAGAACTTTCTATATATATTCTTATCTCCATATTCCTTGGTGTAAGAACTGTAGCCAGGAGTGAAATAATAGAAAATAATAATCTAAAAGGAATAATTTTTTAAAAATTAATAGATTCTATTTTTTAGAACAGTTTTAGGTTTATTGCAAAATCGAATGAACAGTACAAAGTTTTCATTTACCCTGTCCCTACACACACACATTTCCTCTCCCATTTTCAAATTCCACACAGAATGGTACATTTATTATAGCTGAGTAACCTATACTGACACACTGTTATCCAAAGTCCATAGTTTACATGAGGGTTCACTTTTGGTGTTGAATACTCTGTTTGACAAATGTATATATTATGGCTTATAAGAAATATAATTTGGTCATCCAAATGATCAAATAAATATTTTTCATATATGTATCTATATGTGTATATATATCTATTGTGTCTTCATTCACAATTCTTGACTCAGACTTCCCAAAATCTTGGAATTTTCTGAGTGTTGAGAGTGATAAAGGTTTCTTGTTATGTGAATAAGGTATACTTAGGGTAAGACTGGTTGCCGGAACCAATTTTGTGATTAGACAGTTAAAACTTCCAATCCGCCTCCCAGACTCTGGGAAGGAGCTTCAAGATTGACTTCAGTCGCCACTGGCCAGTGATTTCAGAGAATGTCTTGGGAATCTGCAGTCTATAGCCAGCCACATAGAAGCCCATTGGCATCTGAAGTGGAACACTGTCTTGGGTCCTTAATCTCATGATAGATTGTTTAAGAATTGAGTCAAACTCTGACACTGCTGATATAATTGCATTTTGGTGTGGGGAAGCCTCCACATACACATTCAGCCTTGCAGTTGGGTACAAGAATCCTAACACACCACTGTAATATAATAGAACATTTTTACTACCCTAAAAATCCTCCGTATTTAATAACTCCTTTTATATGATAGCTGATGAAAAACAAAATTCAACATACTTTGAGGTTTTGGGTTAAACTTCTAAAGATTTCCATGCTGTACTTTATTTTAGAAGATGACATATACAGCAGTATTTTAAAATGACTCATTAACAAGCATACCAGAACATTTGTAATCCAAAACAATGAATAGTATTCACTGTTTTTGTAGAATGTACTTATTGATACTTTCAGCTTTCCAAGCATCTTTGGATAGTACTCATGGCATTAATTTCAGGACTAGCTTGAGATAGAGGTATAAATTTCATTACTTTAATCAACTTTACTTCTTTACTTAGCATTCCCAATTAAACTATATTACTTAAATATTTTCAATTAAGTAAAAGTTATGTTATGCATGAGTCATATAACTTAACCACTAACTTTATCTCTGAATGGCATAATGGCTAGTTCAGAAAGTCAGATCTGTCTGTAAGGAACAAAGTTCCATCATTGACATACTTAATAGGTTGCTGTGAAGACAGCCTGAGGGGACTTCCTGGCACAGTTGAGCAGGAGTGCCATTGATAAGTATATACAGTATGCATTGTCACAGCAATTCTAGCAAGTTTAGTTAATGGTTATAAATTGCATTAGTTTGTCTTTATTATTTTGTGTCAGTGATAAAGTAAGCTTTTTGCATATTTTGTAACATTTTTGTGTTTAATATATGGCATAACCCCTAACTTGCTATAGTGAAAATTATTTCTGTGGGGTATGCTAAAATGTCAAAGTAAATATTAGCAACTTATTAAGTTTTTGATATTTTTCCAGTATGTGATTTTTAAAATGCATATATTTTCTTATCCAAATAAACTATTTTCACTTGTACTAATTCATTAGTAAAAGAATAATGAAAATGTAAAATGTGTACCCCTAAACTTCATAATGCATTTTGAAAATAATAATTTATTAATTTTCAGCAGCACTGAAATATCGATTATAAGATATATAGAATGATTATAGTTTTATGTGATGGTGACAAAATTTAGAAAATATTTTTTATTTATAGATTTTCTTTGAAAAATGGACCGAAGTGTTTGAAATTAAAATGTCTTGAATAAAACTTAAATGTTTTAATCTCTTTGGATGTACCGAACTTAGAAATTATATAGGAATTTTAAGCAATATTATATATATTTATATATATGTAGCATTGTTAGATTTTCTTTTCTTTTTCAGGCTCAAACTGCTTTTTCTGCAAATCCTGCCAACCCAGCAATTTTATCTGAAGCTTCTGCTCCCATTTCTCAAGATGGAAGTAGGTTTCTTTTTTGGGTTCATTTTCTTCAAACAGAATTTTTTTTTAAACATGCTGCATAAAATCAGGGACTAAAACTAATAGTAAGAAGATAAAAATGTTTGTTTCAAAAGGTGACCTTTCAATCAAGAAAATGAATCATGATTCATTTATTGTTTAATGACAATTAAATTTCAGTTTAATATGTCTCCAGTATATGACTGATTCATTTATAAAAAAAAACTTTACATGTGAACTGTACCCCATGTTGCTGCTTTTGAACTTTTTGAAAAACCTTTTTTCCCCCCCTGGAGGAGTGAGCCCATTGAAATTTCTAGTTATCTCCTTTTGATAACTTCCCAAATTCTGAATTCTACCCAGGCCCTATTTTTACAAAAATTATTATTATTGTTATTATTATTCCAATTACTAATACTATTATTTTGGCCCCTTTCTGGGTTCATGGGGATTTAAGACAGAGCCCCTAAATAATACGACATGATAGAAAATGAGTTTTAAATAAGATTTTGTGACCCGTCATTGGTATAATGTTTCTTTTAGAAAATATATTTAAGTCACAAGTAAATCATGTAAAGAGAGTTTTGAACTAGTATCTAACTCTGAGTTAAATATTGTTAACATTTAAATATACTGTTTCTAGTTGGAATGTGGTGAGCATTTTTAAAGTGTCTTTATTAAAGTTGCAAGCTTTGATTTTTGTTTATTGTAGTTGAGGATAGTTACTTCATGGCTGTGTTTATTAAATGAGTTATAAAATATCTGGCTTGACAGTTGACATTTTAGTTGTTCTGATCTAGTGATACTATTTTTACCTATTTCCTAATTAAATAACTTTAAGAAAAAAAGGACAAGATAATTTGGGAAGATTACTTTTACTCTTGAATGTTTAGTAATCTGAGATTGTTTTAATTCAAATGTCTTCATACCTTTTAACTTTGACCTAAAATTTTTTTCTGTATTTTCCATTGCTAATTGTCATCACAGAAATGAGGAGTTGCTCTTCCAAATTGTTACTTTAAATTCATACTAGATTTTATAAATTAAATGTAATTGTTTTGGGCATAAGTGGAAGCCTATAATAATAGCACTTTTCCATTTTGATATTTTGCCAGTGTTTTTTGTTGTTGTTTGTTCTTTTATTTGTATTAGATCTTTACCCTAAACTGTATCCAGAGCTCTCTCAGTACATGGGCCTAAGTTTAAATGAAGAAGAAATACGTACAAATGCGGCCATGGTCCCTGGAATGGCAATTCAAGGGGTATGTATAGTATAATAAATTTTGAATATATGAAATCATACTTTATACACAGATACAGGCTTTTTCCTCTTTGTGGTTAACTCAAACATTTATAACTTAAGGATTGACCTCTTAGAAATTTCAAACTGCCTTCTGGATGGCACTCCTTAAATAGTCTAATTCCTTCATACTATTATAACTTTTGAAATTTACTAGGAATTAAAGATTCAGATGCCTTTGACAAGTCTATCTTCCTTTGTCTTCTGCGTTTAGTCAGTTACTGCTAGTGATTTTGTCTCAATTTTTTTTATTTTTTTGTATTCATTTTGTTCATTCCAGTCCTGCTAAGACTCTATTTAGGATTTCTGTACTTCTGATCTTCATTATTACAATAATTATTACATTTCCTTTAGTAACTGATTCCAGGTAGTACTGAACTTCTGCTAGATTAATCACTCTGATGTACAGCTTTGTCCTTTATTTTTCACATTCTGAAATCCATATTTCTTTGTAATTAGACTCCAGATTGTAGCTTTAAATATAATGTATCTCAAGGCCTTGTCTTAAAAAAGGCATTGCTATAAGATCATAGCACTTAACAGCACTTGTAACTATAGTTAAATTCTTCATGAACGAGAGTCCATGTCTTTACTGCCATCCTCCAGTGCTTAAAAAAGTACCTGACATTTGTTGATTCCATATTTATCGAAAATTTGCTTGTATAAATCAAGGCCCAGTTGGGAAAACAGAAATCACGCAGAAACAGTTTCTCTCTAGTGTCTAATGTAGTAGATGCCACCCAAAAACCTTCAAGGAAGGAAAATGTAATTATGTATATTTTAAGCCCCAGCATCACCAAGTAGATTCTAGAAGTTTGGAGCTAATGGACAATAGCTTAATACCTGACACTGCCTACTCTCTTTTGACTGCTCAGTATATCCATAGACTTCTAAAATTTTTTAACTTCAAATGATAACTTTTTAACTTCAAGTGATAACTTTACAGTTTCCCCTTAAAAGACACAGTTTTTCCTAAAATTTAAGTTCAGCAAACTTTTTCGATTAAAGGACCCATAATTAGTATTTTAGGCTAGCAGCTACATTTGGTCTGTCTTACATATTCTTGTTTTCTTTTTTTACAACCTTTCAGAAATATGAAACTCATTCTTGAGATTGTACAAAATCAATCCTGTTTACTCTGGTAGAATGAAGTTACTCTTAGCTTTTCCCTAAAAGGGAATGACAACACTTATGGCCATCTCAGGGTGAGGGTCCATGGTTTCCATTACTATTGTAATACTAATTACCCTTCCAAGTATTCACATTCCCATCTGAATATTTTTTAATGTAAAAATGAAAGTATAAAGTTACCACTATAAACAGTTCAGGAAGTAGGGAAGAGCAAAAAATTTAACTGCTGTATTACAGAAAACTTACAGATAAAAACAGATAAGAAGTTAGTCATAACTGCTGTGTTTCTTATTTTAGTAACTGGTCATGAGTTCACAGTTAATATTCTGGCTTCCTTTGTTTATTACACATTCCTCACCCCTTTGCCCTTGGCAAACACTTTAGTTGTTCTTTTTAGTACGTAAGGGCTAACCTAAATCTTCATTTTTGAAGTGACTCAATCTCTAGGGCTCTTGAGTGTCCTGCCTTTGCTTTCTTTTTTGTTTTAATTTATTTCCTAGAGAATGTGGAATATATTTAGAGTAGCTTTTTGTTTCTTTTTTGGAAGGAAAGGTACAGGTAGGTATGAAGGTGAGTAGACAGGCAAGCAGGCAGGTAGGAAGAAAAAAGGAAGTAGTATTTTATTTAATTTTTTTATCTTGGTTGTTCCCCAACCAGGTTTCTTGAACATGGCCTTGGGATGTGTGTGGACCACACCTGGTGCCTAGAGTAGCTATTTTTACATCTGACTGCCAATTTAATGATTTTTTTACTTCCAAATCTCTTTATTGACGGTTTTCCTTAATTATGTATTATATTATCCTGCTTGTTTATTCACATGCTATCTCTTTAACTAGAGCTGGACATGGTAAATTTTACATCTTTAAGTGCTAGATTATGTTATATTTCTTTAAAGAGTACTGCTGCTTGTGCTGACAGGCAGTTAAGATACATGTGGATTAATTTCATCCTTCTCCCACTTGTTTGCAAACTTTCGTTGGGAAGGTCTAAAGCAGCCTTTCTTTAGGGCTAGTGTCACCCACTATTGAAGAAGTGTGTCCCTTTGGGTTCTCTGGGTTCTCTACTGAATGCCCTGGGTATTCATTGAGCACACTGCACTGACTTGTTTCATCTCCCAACCCTGTGTGATCTCCAGGAACTGTTCAGCTTACAGCTCCCTGTAAGTCCTTTTCCTGACCATGGGCTGCTTCACTTTACATGTATTTGGATTAACATTCAACAGCAGAATCAAGGCATCCCTCATGTTCCCACTACAGATTTATGGAACTCTTTTTCTGTATGACTCTTCCTCTTTGGGACTCTGTCCTGCATATTCTGTCTGCCTTACTAACTGCTTTAGCTTTTGTGATTTTTGGTCTTTGTCTACTCAACTTAGCAGAGGTCACTGCTCTGCTTGGGAATCTCCCCTGTGCACTCCAGTCCAGAGAGTGCTCTAGGCAGAAAATCTTGTGAGCATAGGCTCACCTCAGATGTTTCCCTTCCCTCGGAGATCACTGTCCATTGTTGTCTAATAATGTCTACTGGTCTCCTGTTTTTATGCTTTTGTAGTTTATATCAGGAGGGTTAGCCTGGTCTTGTGATTGCAAGCAGAAGTCTGTTTTTCTGTGAATTTTACTCTTGGGCATGGAAAATCTGAAAGGTATCTCAAAGACCCTCCTTGTGCCAAACAGAGTCCAGAACCCATTATCTAGCTGCAATCCGGTTTCTTCCTGGTAGTCAGTTAATCACTCTAGCCAGCTCCTAACATCCTCTTGCCTTTGTTTCTGTAGCATGTGAAGTCCAAAATAATTAGCTAGTGATCTTCTAATTCAGGAAAAACATTGTGGTGTCCCTAGTGGAGGTTTGCCTTCCTTGTAAGACCTCCAGACCACAGAGCTCCAAGATGAGACAGATATATAACATTGTGTGTGTGTTTATAACAGAGAGGAACCATTCCCATGGCCACTACTTGGCTTTTAGCTTTTCTCTTGGGGCCTTGGAAGAAACTGCATCATGTCTTTGATTGCTTTTGAAAGCATATTTTATATCCTGTGAATTGTAACTGTAGGCATTTGGCATGTTGTCTCCCATTAACACCTTGACTGAATGGAGATGAGAGCCAATAGCATAAGAACCGGTGTACTTCAGGCACTGTGCTATGTGTAGTAAATGGTGCACTACAGCACACCTCCCACTGCACCTGCTCTAGTGAAATACACATTCCTGACAAATAAACCAGCACTGATGACATGAACTAATGGGGGGAAAAAGTAAGTGAATTAAGTGTTAGGACCATATTTCCATATGGTACTTATGTATATTCTCTGGAAAGATTGACGTTTGAGCAGAGGACTGAATGAAATGAGGGAGGAGGTAAGTGCATATCCGGTGGGAGAATATTTCATACAGTATAGGCTGAGAGCTCAAAGACTTTAAGGCAGAAATGAACTTAATAGACCTGAGAGATGAACCCTATGTGATGGGCAGACGAAAGAAGGCAGACCATGGTAGGCGTGAGGATGAGGTTGAGCTGAGACACGGCAATGAGACCCTGGGTCTGTCTAGAAAGAATTGGTGGAGAGAGCCATTTGGTCAGGACCACACAGCAAGTTTATTAGAAGTGGTAACTGAGTTTAAGCTCCCTGTGGGCCAAGAAAGTTACATTAAGAGGATGCACGCATGTGTATGCCAACCAGAGGCAAAATTGATTCTTGTCTATATCTGAGGGGAGGGCACTCCTCCCTTCGTGGGTGTATCCAGAGGGGTTGAGCATTCTCTTGACAGCTGGTAAGGTTATCATCTAGAGTAAAACTAGAAGAGACCCACCCCCAGGTTGCTAGGGTGTGGGGTCCTTGCTCTTTGACCTTTTCACTCATACATCTATCTGCATACTTGCTGAATAGATTTAAGCTATGCTATTCCTGCATCATTAGCAGATGGCATTGGAGGGGAGTAACCTGGGCCAGGTGATCTATGGCCTTGGTAGACTTTGGTGTAATGGATTGGGATCTGAGTTATGGGAGTAGTATAATAAATTTTTTAGAAATTTTTTCTGTGATTGCTGTGAAGAGAGTGGATACATAGAAGGGTAAGAGTAGAAGCAGGGAGACTTGTCTAGAAGGTGGTTGTAGTATCCCTTGCCAGAGATGACTTACTCTCTTGGGATGGGTGAGGGAGGCAGAGGGAAAATGGTGTTAGTCATAATGAGAAACATAGTAAGTACTTAAAGATTGCTTGCTGGAAAAGAATTTTTTTCCAAAAGTAAAACCCACTCCAAACCCCCACACCCTTTGTTCTATATACTAGCTAATTTGCTTCTTAAGTTTTTTCTGTCCCATCCCTTGATTTTCCTATGTCTCTTACAGCTGTAATTCTCTTTTTTTAACACTTTAATTCTTCATAATATTTTCTGACTCTTCATCTGATTCTTAGTACATTTGTTTTTTGTGTGTGTTTTCCTGCTTTCATAATTAACCAAGAATTTTGAATGAGCAAATTTCAGATTACAATTAAGGAAGTCTCTAAGTTACCCGATTGACTGTTTTTAGATGGTCTTTTTTGGTTCTTAAAACAAGAAGCCAGTTTTGTGGAGAAAACTTCAAAAAGAGAAATTTGAAACATGATAACTGACATGAGTCCATGTATAATTCTCATAGTGAAGTCTGGTTTGATCGGTTCATTCATAGATGTTTTGAAAAGGACAAGAAATAATTGACTGTGCGACTACTCACATAACATCCACTTTTAATTCTCACAGTGACACTGAGGTAAGAACGTTGCCCCTTTTAAAGAAACTCTGAAGGATAAGTAGATTACTAAAGATTATATAATATAAAAGAACCTGCAGGAAGATGTTGCAATGTCAAAAATATTATATGGCTTATAAATTCAACGATGACACATCTGAGTTGAACACAAGACAAAGTATGTATGTGTGTGTATTTATATATATGTGTGTATGTGTGTGTGTGTGTGTGTGTGTGTGTGTGTGTATAAGAAATAAGTGCCAGAGAATCCAGAAGGCAACAGACAACAGAGAATGAGTCATTAAATCTATTGGAGACCATAAATGTGGATATAAAGTTATGAGTGAGGAGTTAGTACATAAAAAACAGGGTTGCTTTTACAAAAGTTAGACTTGATAGGAAGGAAATAAAGTGTGTATTACTTTTGGGGAAACTACAACTAAGTCATATGCAAATTAATTATTTTAGATGTTTTTTAAGGAGAATATTTCTAAATAAAGATACATTGTTTATTTTTTATCAGCTGTTGATGGAAGTACCTTCCAGTGTGAACCGTGTAGTGGCTCCTGTAACTGGTAATGATGTTGGATTGCGAAGAGCAGAAATTAAGCAAGGAATTCGTGAAGTCATTTTGTGTAAGGATCAAGATGGAAAAATTGGACTCAGACTTAAATCAGTAGATAATGTAAGTATTTGCTTAAGTATCTTATAGGATATTAAGTGGTCAGTGTTAGAATAATTTGAAATGGAAATGCTTTAATTATAATGGTACATTCATAATTGGGAACATAATTGGGAAGTTATTGCTAACTTCACTGTGTACACTTTGGTGATGCCCTATTCTGCAGAGGCAGAGTTGGGGCTTCCAGCATTATTATGAATTAATTTTTCTTTTTGACTCCTTGGAATAAAATATATTAGTCTGCATAAATGTATAACATCATTTATATAATGGCATTAAAATAGGGTAGCATATGTAAAAGTTAAGCTACAAATGAACAGTGAGAATCAGTGGTCCATGTATTTTTCAACCAAATGATGGTCATTTAACAAGTTTATATAAGTCCTTCCTTTAATATGAACCTGATACGTTATTTTTGAAGAAAAAGTGACTTTATGATTAGGGCAGACATTACTTACCGTTAAGAGTCTCTTTACCACTCATCTTAATAAACTGAAGAAATGAGGATGCATTTAGAATTATTAAGGACATGCAGTCTTTACCCTGATCGTTTTAGATTCCTTTCTAGTCCTACATCTAATTAGCTCAGTGTGTTCAACCCTTTCATACAGAAAGTAATGAGGGTGGTACACTTGTAAATGGCTGAGGCTGATGGTGGCAAGAATCCCCAGCCTTGCCTTCCTCCCCAGATAGCAGTCCACTCATAGATTATTTGAGATGCATCAACCTACTTCTTCGGAAAGCTTCAGCATCACTGCCCTCCCCTCCTTTTCATTGAAGAGAGTTATGTGCTGTCCCTTCTCCCAGAAGAGTTCCTCTGCTCTTTCCTCTGTCGTAAGGAGACAAAGTACTTTTTACAGGCGCAGTGCAGTTATTGTCCTTGCAGTGGACTTGTTCTCTTGGCAGTTTGCCATGTAGTTTCCATGTAGCACTATATTCTAAGATGTATGACAGAAATCACATTTGATCCAGCTGAGATGGTAGAAAAGGGCTAGTCTTACAGATGCTTTTATGTTTCATCAGGTTTATTCTTTTCATACTTAAACTTTGTTCAACATCTAAGATTGAGTTTATAGAAGTAAAACTATCCATGTGTGTTTAGTTCTTAGTTAACTTGAATTTTCTTTATGGATTTTTTTTTGTAGACTCTTTGTAAGAAATAGAGTGGTATTGAATGTGTCCACTTTATCAGCTATTAAATAAACCCTTAATTGATTGTGTAATTTAGCAAATGTATAAAGGAATCCTTCAGCTCAGAAGTAGAGTTAGGATCTTAAGCTAAATTTAAAAAACTGTGTTTTAAAAATTAATGCTTCATTAGTTTACTATGTAAGTTCAGGAGAATAGTCACTGTGTCTGTCACAACACACCCATCACCAGTTTTAGTGTCAGTCACCGCTATCATTTTTATTTTTTCAACCTAGATTTCCCTCCTGGTAACCACCATCTTGAATTCAGAGTCCTGAGAGTCTTGTGTTTTGTTTTTTTCAGTCCACATTTTTTAAGCTGTAAAAGAAATTACAAACTTCTAACAATGAACTCGCTTTTCCTCAATTAATGATCATGTGCTAACACATTCTTTCAGATTCATACAAGCTTACGTTTAGTTTATTAATCCTGCTTTATTTTTATTAGTCTTTTTAATCCCAGTATTAAGTGGATGATTGGATTTGATCATGATTTGAAGTAGAATTATTATTATTGGGCATTCATTTTTTTGCCTTTTTCCCTTGGGAATATAGTTTTCATTAAATTTTTAGTTTCATTTTTGAGGATAATGACACATAATCCTCACATGATTTTTTTCTTTATTTTAAACTAGTTTAGATTCCTAACCTAAACTGGTAGTTTCTAATGTTCCAGCATTTTTTAATTACTGATATTAATCTCTTTTGCTCATAATGCTATGTTCATTTTTGAATATTGACATTGTATTTCAATCTGTATTTCACACCACATCCTCCACCAGAGTTCCAGTGTCCTGTACCGCCACCTTTTCCCCTCTTTCCTTCCATCCCCCTCTTATCCCCTGGCAGTCATCGTCTTGTGCCCTGAGAGTTTGCTGAGGTTTATCTATTTGTTTCATTTCATTATATTCTACATATATGTGAAACCATTATATTCCACATATGAACCACATATTTCTTTTTTATTTCTGACTTATTTCACTTCCCTTCCAATTCTATAAGATTGTTGCAAGGGGGCACAATTTCATTTTTTTTCAGTAGCTGTATAGAATTCATTGAGTATATTTATCACAGCCTCTTTATGCAGTCATCTGTTGTTGACATGAGGTTGCTTCCATGTCTTGGCCATTGTGAACTGTGCTGCTATGAACATTGAGGTGTACAGATACATCTTTTAATTAGATTTTGTATCTTCTGGTATATGACCAAGAGTGGGATTGCTGGATTGAATAGTAGATCCATCTTTGAGAAATCTCTGTACTGTTTTCCAAATAGGCGGCACCAATTTATATTCCCACCAACAGTGTTAGAAGGGTTTCTTTTTCTCTAACCCCCTCCAGTTTTTTTGATATATACTGGTGTAAGATGCTACCTAGTTTTTATTTGCATTTCTGATGTTGAGTGATGGAGAACATTTTTTTCAGGTGTCTGTAGGTCATCTGTGTGTCTTCTTTAGATAGGTGTCTATTCAGTTTATCTGGCCATTTTTTGATTTGGTCATTGCTTTTTTATTGTTGAGTTGTGTGAGTTCTATATATTTTGGAGATTAAGCTCATATCTGATGTATGCTATGTGACTATTATACGCAATTCCTTGAGTTTTCTTTTTGTTTTAGTGGTGATTTCCTTTGCTGTACAAAGAAACTTTTCAGTTTGTTGCAGTCCCAATTGCTTAGTTTTACTTTTACCTCTTTCACCGTAGCTGTTCCTTCCCCAAAGATTTCTTTTTGAGGTTGAGGTTGTAGTGTTTTTCCCACATTGTCTTCTAGGTATTTTATGGTTTCAATTCTTATGTCCAGGTCTTTTATCCATCTTGAGTTGTTTATGGCCATAATGAGTAATTTGAAAAAAATTTTTTGTAGTTGTCTTTTCAGTTTTCCTAATACTTCCTTGCTGAATAGACTTTCCTTACTCCATTGTATGCTCTTGGCACCTTTGTCATAGATTAACTCTCTATCTAGGTATGACTTACTTCTGGGTTCTCAGTATGATTCCACTGATCACTGTGTCTGTTTTGTTTCAGTACCAAAATGTATTGATGCTGATCTAGCTGTAATATAGTTTGAGATGAAGGAGTGTGATTCGCTCACTGTTCTTTTTCCCTCTTTAAGATGGCTTTGGTGATTTGAAGCCTTTTGCAATTCCAGTAAAACTTCAGTATTGTTTATTCCATTTCCTTAAAGAATGTCCCTGGGATGTTGTTGGGAATTGCATTAAACCTATATATTACTTTGGGTAGAATGGCCATTTTTACTATGTTAACTCTTCCAATCCATGAACATGAAATGTTTTTCCATCTCATTGTGTCTTTTCCTTATGTTAAAGTTCTATTTTCATTGTAGAAGTCTTTCACCTCTAAGTTTATTCCCAGGTATTTGATCTTTCTTGGTGCTAGTGTGAGATAATTACACATAATACCCACGTAATTTTGTCTTTTTTTCAAATAAGAATGGATTCCTAATCTAAACAGCCTAAAATTTTCCAGAATTTAAAAAATCATTTCATAACAGTGGTAAGTGACCAAGGTTATTTTCCTATTCTCCAGGGTATATTTGTTCAGCTAGTCCAGGCAAATTCTCCAGCCTCCTTGGTCGGTCTGAGATTCGGGGACCAGGTACTACAGATCAATGGGGAAAACTGTGCAGGCTGGAGCTCTGACAAAGCCCACAAGGTGCTCAAACAGGCTTTCGGAGAGAAGATTACTATGACTATTCGTGATAGGTAAGCTGTTCCTATAAATAGTTCAATGGACATTCAAGACTCATTTTCCATTTTCTTGGGCTTTTTAGATTCTGTGAATAGAGTTTGATTGTAGAAAATGATCAGATGCCAGTGTCTAGCCTTATAATCTTGTAAAATGTTAGCGACTGGCCTTATAATCAAACGAATGTATGGTGAAGATTTTTCTTCTTTTAAACTAGCATTCCAGTTTTGCATGTATCTTATTGTAGAGCTTACAGAATTAATTTTCTAAGGAGGAACCATTCTGTCTTACTGTATTTCTCTAGGAACTAGAAACTGTACATTGGAACAGTCACTAAGCAGCATGGTGTCTGACTCACTTTCCAGTTTACTGCCTCGCTATCCAGGGTGTCCACACGCAGTGCCAGTGGCTCTGCAGAACTTGGAAGAGGTCTTCGAGTTCTAAAAACCAAATCTGGCCTTTTGGGTAGTTATTGTAGCTTTTGTCAAGGGGGGTTGGAAAACAGTTTATTTAGCAGTGAGCTTATTTATAACTTAAACTGTACATGAAACATGGGCCTCCATTTATTGTTCTGACTTTTACAAGTTACGGTGAACTCACAGCACATTGTTAGTTAGCTTTTGAGTTTTTATTCTCAGGTAAACTTTTATTTCTCTTTGAGGTTTTAGTTTCTCACATACAGTAGGTATTTATAAAAGTTTTATAGATGAATGCTATTTTTGCTTTATACTTGTAAGGAAAATTTCAAAGCATTACACCAACAGGAAGGTATGACTTTTGAATTTTATAATATAAACATAGGTTATCACAGAATTCATATTATAACACGGTAGCAGAGTTGTAGAGAGGTGAGCAAGTATACCTGGCATGACAGCTTTTGAGAGTGGAAGCTTGGCTGCCTTTCTGTAATAGCTGCATGCCTTTCCTCTGCAAAGGGCCTTGAGTAACTTCAGTCTGTTTTTTCACTTCTTTAAATGCAGCAAAAAACCTTTCTATATAATTGTCAAAATCAAGATGTGAGAAATATAAAGGCTTTAAATAAAAGAAATAATTTTTAAGACTAGTTAAATTCTAGTAATAAATACTAAAGTTAACTTGAATAAATAATTTTTAACATGGATTTCTGTTCCAAAACAATCTCATTCTTAATGTTAAATGATAGCGAATTCTGAAGAAAAAAACATATTGATAAACTCCATGACGCATTGTATGAAGCATTGATATTTAAGGAAATCTTGATTAGTAGTTAGGCAAATCATATGTAGAGATTAAAAAACATCTTTGACGTTATAATGGTCAGGAAAGGTACAGTGCCAGAGCCATACTAAGTTGCTGTTACTGGAAAGAAACAATTTACTATAACAAAGTATTTGGTATGGCAGAAAAAAAAATGTTTAAGTGTTTATTTTGGAATTAAAATTTGAATTGAACGCATTTTGTTTACAGACCCTTTGAACGGACAATTACCATGCATAAGGATAGTACTGGACATGTTGGCTTTATCTTTAAAAATGGAAAAATAACATCCATAGTGAAAGATAGTTCTGCAGCCAGAAATGGTCTTCTCACAGAACATAACATCTGTGAAATCAATGGACAGAATGTCATTGGATTGAAGGTAAGGCACAAACTTGTACCTTGTTCTGCTTTATTTTTATTTTAGCAAATGTCTTTTTTCATTTGTCTGTTGAGGTGGTACTGTTTTAATTTTGACCTCTGACATATGAAACTCAATGGTGCAATGGGCAGGTGGGACCTGCCACTGTGGCTGTGCAGCTGTGCTTCAGGGCAGTCATGGGAGCGAGCTGGACTGTTGTCTGGAGTGACTATTTTTATAACAAGGGGGCTGAACTAAATGATCTCTGAATTCCTTGAAATAGAATTCGGTAGAGACTGACACTGAAGATTTTGACGAAATTCAGAGTGAATGACTAAACTTTTTCAATCCAAGAAATGTAGGAAATGATTAATAGTTTCTCTTCATATTAGTACTTTGTTTTATAATTTTTTCCCTCCACAGATTCCTAAATAGGGCTATACTATTTACTGAGGGAATAGGGTAGTATTATATATGGGGAAGTTGAATCATAAAGAAAGAATTATTTGGCTAATATATTCAACTGTTTACTTATCAGTTTTGTTACCGGTTATAAACAATGTGATTCTATAGAATTTGGTAAGGAAAACTGGAAAAAATGATAAATGCAAGAACCAGGATTTTAGAGATATTAGAACAAAAAAGGACATGAATTTTGTTTTATGTTTATCAAATAAAACCTTAGTGGAATTAATTTTCATTATGTATCTTTTCAATAGGATTCTCAAATTGCAGACATATTGTCAACATCTGGGACTGTAGTTACTATTACAATCATGCCTGCTTTTATCTTTGAACATATTATTAAACGGTAAGTAGAAAAGTCTTCAACTTAATGCTTATGGTCATGTGGCTAAGATAAGCACTGAGTTTGTTTTTTTTTAAAGAGGAATGAAGGCAAGTAGGAATAAAGGTAGGCAAGAAGAAAGGGAGAGGAGAGAAGAAGCATTATCATTTATTTATTCATTTTGCTAGTTCCCCCTAATCCTTGGTCTAGAACTTAGATTCTTGGGCTTTAAATGGTCTACGCCACAGCCTCTACTTAGTGCCTGAGCCACCAAGGCATGCCAAGCACTGGGCTGTTACTTCCCAAACCCTTGATTTCTTTACGTAATGAATGACAGTGTTTATCTAGAAATCTGAAGTCTATTATTTAAATCAGAGGAATTGGTTGTAAGGATGACCCCTCATAACTTCCGAAGTATGGAATAAAATTCATCATACACTTCCTAAATTTTAATGCTTCCTAATAGAAAAAGGGTAAATAGGCAGGGGTGGGTCAGTTTTCATAAAAAATTGACTGTAGTTGTACCCTGCCTGTAATTCCTCTGTTCAAGAGAAAACTAACAAAGTGGGTTTTGATGGAGAATCTCTCCTGTGGGATGTTAGGAGTGACAGGTAGAAGTGTGTGGTATTTGTTATCTCCAGGAACTGAGGAATGAAAAGCTGAATGTGGAGAACAGAAACAGAACAGTAAGGGTTATCTTCCCTAGAGCTTTTCAAATCCTGGCTTTTATCATAGCTGTTTTTGCCAAGACAGTAAATCGATCTTTCAGAATCTCTTGCATGTGGAATTATAAGATTCAGCAACATAACACCTGTAATGAAATTTTGGTTTCAGCTTCAGAGTAGAATGTAGCTAGCCACTGTTGGAAGTGGGAGGAGTTAATGTCAGAACTAACAGTTGGAAAGTTTTTCTTTTTTTAAGGGAGAGGTGCAGGCAGAATTGATGGTGAGTAGGCAGGAAGGCAGGAAGAGAGAAGAGGAAGAAGAATTTATTATTATTTAGTTGTACATGTTGGTGGTTCTCCAGGCCTCAGGACATGAACCCAGAATGCGTGTGGATTGTGCTTCAGCCAGAGGCAGTTGACCAAACCACTGCACCATCAGGGCATGCCAAGTTCTCTTTTCTTAAACCACTTTAGGGTTTTCTTTTCTATTTCCCCTCATATTCATAACAGCACTATCATTTTTTCTTTTCTTGAGTCATTAGCATTAAGATACAAGGACTTGTGTCTTATGTAACCAGGGCAGATAGCCTTTCCTGCTGGGTTTTTGCAAGCAGCTACATTACCTGAGGCCCTAACATCTGAATTCATTAGGAAAACCTTCCTTTTCAGACATCCCAGTTAGTGCTAATACATGCTAAGTTGGAATTGGAATTTTCTTGAATCAACATAGCAGTTTTGAAAAAAGAAACCCCAAGCCTCAGTATTTATTAAAAGTAATTCTCTTCTAGGATGGCACCAAGCATTATGAAAAGCCTGATGGATCATACCATTCCTGAGGTTTAAGTCGTGGCACAATGGAAACTTGGCTGAACAACTCCAGTTCACTTCTTTGGCAACTTCTTTATTATGCACATGAAGCTTTCTAGGAGCCAGAGAGCATATGCTGCATGAGGACCTTCCATTATCTTACATTATGGCTGGGAATACTGTTTGATATCTTGTTCAGACTTCAAGATAGCTGTAGCCTTACCCTGGTTTTACAGATATGAAACTTTGCAAAGATTTACTGACTTTCATAGAATAGTTTCTCTACTGGAAATCTGATGCTTTTATAAGCCATTTTGATTCGGATGATTAACACAGGCTTAGTTTGTGTTAGAACCAGTCACATTTATCCTAGATATCAAGTAATGCTGTTCCTATTACTTTAGTTCTATGGTATATTTGCAGTTTTACTATGTTAACCATAGTACAATTAGAATGATTGCTTTGATGTTTTTTTAAATTTCAGTGTGTGTGCATAAAACACCAATTAAGTAACACTGGTTTCATTCCATGTAAGCATTAAAGTGTATGTAGGTTGCAAGGGATTGTGTAGATCATTAAATTTTAACTACCTTCTCTTAATATGCTTAAACTGTCGCCTTAACTATGTTAAGCATCTAGAATAAAAGCCAAAATATAATTATCGCTGCCTTTCTGAAGCCCAAAATTAAATGTACTCTAGCCTAGAAACATGTAATGGTATATACCGAGCGATAGCATAGCTGCTTAGTTGCATTTGAGATTTTCTAGTGATTGTGTAATGGAAATTTCTTCTAATAGTTACTGGTATCACTTTCTGAGAAATGAATCACTATATATTTAATGTAAAAATTCTTATATTAAACAGGATAAACTTTTGACTGCCTTTTTCATTTGTAGATTAAGTGGGATATTTGGGGGCATTTTCTCTTAAAAATATATAACCCAGCTACTTTGAGCCTTAGAATGCTTTCCTGGTAATTTGTTCCATTTCCTGACTCCTCCCTGAGAACAAAATGGCAGTGACGCTTTATCCTGCTTCCTCCCTTCTCTTTGGTTTATGCCTATTCTAATTAAATATAAATAAAGTACGTTTTTGTTTGTCTGTTTTTACATCATTTGGAAACTCAGTAGCTTTCACCAAATTTGTGCATAACCCAGGAAACAGGCCTATGAAATGCACTTTCCAGAGCAGCAGGCACCTGGTGCCAGGAGAAAGCCTCTGTGCGGAGGGCAGGCAAGTGTCAGGAAAAGTGCTACCGGTGTGACCCGCATACGTCAGGCTTAGTAGCAGGAACTCACTGAGGTTATTGAGTCTCCCTAGCAGTGTCAACACCAAGCAGTGGTTGACTGAAAATTCAGTTTCCCTGATGTGCCTCAAGTTTTCCCTCCATGCCATATTGCGGACAAGATACAACAATGCAGAAATATTTTAGATTACATAATTACAATGGTTCAGAGACTGACTATAAAAGAAAACCAATGCCGTTGCTTTTCAGAATACTTTGCTTAAAATTTAGAAAAGCTGGAACCAAAACAGTGTTTTACTTAACTGGATTTGAGTCTGAAGATAGTGCCAAAAATATTCAAATGACAGTCGTATCACCAAGTCAGTATGGTTTTCTAAGAAGAGCAATACGAAGTTCTTGAAGATACAAGTCTTTATAATCAGTTTAAATAAGAAATGAAAACTGCTTTCATTACAGAAAAATATTTTAATGTCATAGAAAAGATGAGCATTTAATAGCTATAATGAAATAAACCATTCCTATACACAGTAATTTTACTGTTATAAGAACTGCTAATCCTTCTCCAGGTTCTTAGAATCTGGGGACAGTAGGTTATAGAAAGTAACCACTCCATGAAAACACACATACCCAAAAACCTATTGGGTAGCAATTGTGTAGATTAGGAAGACAAATGGTGACTCAGAAGTAGTAAAGAATACTGCACATTTTCTTGGAAAATTTTAAATTGTTAGGTGCTTTCTGAGAGCTTCCCCAGCCCAATTTTATATCTTAGCTACTCTCTGCCACTCAAACTTGCCTTCTGACCATCATTTTAGGATGATCATCTTGCCTAATACAGTGTTTTCTGCCTAGCAGTGCCATATTTTTATCTGCTTTAAAGGATAGCAACTAATGGCTTTCAATGAAGTCACCATGATTTAGACAGTTTAAAACCACACATTATTTGTGTGGTAAAACTTCTATTTACTAGCATTGCACATTGACCAGTTCATTGAAGTTTGGCTTAATACATAGACTAGAGTTCAACTTAATATTCAAGAGAGGAAAAGGCACTTAATACTGTAATTTCCAGAACATAATTTGTCTGTCTTCTCCTCCTGTGATGATACTGCTACACTGTTCATTCATCCATATACAGGTCACAGCACCTAGGAGAAGAGACATTGTGATTAGGTTGTTAGCCAGGAAGTCCCCAAAGGTACTACTAAGTACTATGTTGTCTTGTCTCATACTGTGAAAAAACCTTTATATAAATGAAAAATAATTGCTTGGCATGAGGAGCTTGTTAGGAATAAGAAACCGTTTAAAGTTAAAAGCTAAGACAGCTGAGAAATACTGACACAGAACAGAATGCAAATAGTTACATACACCTAAAAAAGAAACGGTGGGGAACCTATAAAAAGTTTGATTTATTTACACTTGTTGGAAGGAGTCATTTTACTTAAAGCTAGTAAGTTGAGGAAAAAGGCATAGGCACCATTTTAATGTGTAATGTTAAGAAATAACCATGTAAAACTGAGGGAAGTGAATGAAGCTGTGAAGTTACTCCTCATGACGTCAGTAAATATATAGATATGAGAAGTAGAAAAATCCTTCAGGTGATCGGGAGAAAAATATGCAAATATAAGCAAATACATAGTGAATCTCCAAGAGATAACTACTAAATGCTAAGGGGCACAACAATTATATACACATACAAATACACCTTTCCCAATAATAAAACCCATCCAGGACATACACTGGAGAAAGTTCTCAAGGGGAATTGAGGTAGGAGACAGAGATGGGAGGAAGATGTAATTTTCACTAATTCATTACTTCTGTATTTTTTAAACACTATTACCATTTTATAAAAAGATGTTACATGGTTTACTATGATTGGTTTTTTAATTCATGTAGAAGTTGGTGTAAAAACTTCCTTTTGGGGCTCAAATGTCTATCAACATAATGTAAATCCTGAAGGACCCAAGAAATCAGGTGTCCTGGTTACCAAGATGCTGGAGGGGACTTTTTACAGCACAGAGAGCACAGGGGTATTTTCTGCTTGAGGAGTATGTTCCCTGATGGGAAACACAGGTTTGTAACCAGAATTTTAGGTAGAAAGGGCAGATCAACTGTGTAATTGCTCACCTGTGTGGCCCTGTATTCTTTCACTGATTTTCCCTCCGAGAAGGTCCCAAACAAGCAGCTCCCCAGATTGACTTCCAGACAAAACAGAATTTCCATCCCAGATAAAGCATCTGCAAGAGTATTTCAGAAATAATCTCATGATTCATCATGTAGGAAGAGATTAGTACCCTGAACCAAAGCAAGCCCAACTGATGAGATTGTGAACTTGTGTGCAAAAGTCTTCACCACTAGCAACTTAAACAACTCAAGAAAATATACCTCTGTGGCTCATCTGAAGTCATAGAAGAGATGAGCATTCCTGTTTGCACATCTATGACATTTACGCAGCCGTCTTCTCCTGTGCTGAGGACATGGCGACTGTCTGTAACGAGGTGAAATAGAGGTTACAGCTTCAGAAATGTGTTCAATGATTCTGAGATTTTATTTCTGAATCTAGTGACCTAATATTCACTTACATTTTCATTGAGCTGCTTTTAACTCAACCAATGAATATCCTTGACTTGTTTCTGTTTCTAAGACACAGGGATGTGATGCCCCTTTGGTCATTAATTTATTTACATCTTATTTATGAAGAAAAATATCCCATATAGCTTTTCTAGTTGGTACAAATGCCACAAGTACGCTATATTTGACTATGAAGCCACCTTAGCTATAGGTAAAACCTTTTACCAACAGTGCTTTCCTTTTTCAATTTTTGTTTATTTCAAAATAATTCCAAATCCCCTAGTGTTTATTAAAAAGGATAATACTACCTGGGCTAAAAGCAGCAGCACATACAGTCCCTGAGTGGCATGGAATCTGGTGCAGTACGGTGGCCGTAGTGAGGTCCCAAATATTCACCTTCCCTTCCTTGCTGCCTGAAACCAGCATTGTGCTGGCAGCATTCAAACTGATTGTGTCCACCTAAGGAAGAAAACACTGTGGTAAGTACTCCATTTAGAATCATGATTAGCTATGTTTTGCTAGGCCACTTCAAATATATGGACACAATGGTATAGATGGAACACTTGGACAGTGTCTGGTATAGCTAATGCAGCTCTTATTTCAGCCTCAACTACTTAATGATTTATTTAAAAGTGAAATTCTTGGTATGCTAGTGAATAAAATGAAATACAGCTAGGGTAAATATAATGCTGTCTTAAAGTAGTCTAAAATTGACAGTCTTAGATAATTCCATGAATAATAAATTGGAACAGTGTTGCCAAACTGCCTACAGAACAGATGATCGATTATTTGAGGGATTTGGGGGTAGGGGATCTCTCAAGGTTAGACTTCATGCCCATCTTGAATCACACATTAAATACTTCTCACCTTCAGTTAATCTGTCTGCTGTGCAAATTAGGCAGTGATTCATGACATTGGGTAGCAGGCAGTCCTATAAACTACAGCATAAACAGCAGTGTGGCCAATGAAAACAAAGTGACAAGAACGAAGCACCAGCCCTGGTTCTGGCTGGGAATACCCAGGTCACCCCAGACTAACGGTCACTAGCCTCAGTGTTGGATGGGTATCATCCTAAACTAAAAATCATCCTTATACATTCTGGCTCAAAAATGTGACAATGGATTACGTTTCGTGGCCTTAAACAGTTTGAGGGTGTCAGGTATTTGAAGTCATGTTCAGAAACGGGTATTTTGGAAAAGTATTTGGATGTTAGCTAATTCTCAAGGAAACTAAGCAAACTGAAGAAAAAGGAAAATGTAGACTGGAACCCCAAGAATCAACTCAAAGAACTCAGGCCCTGATCTCCAAAAAGCAAAATTTAAAAAGAAAAAGATCACACCAAACAGCAACAGAACTCAGAATCTCCACTCCTGACCCCAGATTTCTAAACCCAGCTTTCTTGAGAATTTGTTGTTGAAACTTACACTGACATCGTGTTCCAGTTCGGCCAGCAAGTCAAACTGGTGTTTTTTGGTGCCTGGCATTTCTGCAGGAACACCAGACCACACCTAGGATAGAAGAGATTGTAGGAGTATTTTCAAACATTTCATAGAAAAGCATTTCTAACAAATTCAGGAAAAATTCTTGACTAACCAACCCCTTATAGCTGCCAAAATGCAGCTGCCCATCATAACTCCTCCTCCACAATGCCCTCCACCAAGTGCTTAATGAGGGTAGAACATCAGGGTTTCATCTGTACCTACACTTGCAGATGAAATTAAGTGATTTAAATATTGTGTGATCTAAGGAAATATGAGTGTAGAAGTGGAGTAGAATATATTGTTTTAAGAAGAGTGAAAAATACAAGTCATCAAAAAATTGTTTTAAGAAGAGTGAAAAATACAAGTCATCAAAAAATTACTAAGATTAGAGAAGAAAACATCTGCAAGAATGGGGAAGAAACCCTAGCAAGTGGTTAAGAATCTCTAATAGTTTTAGACTCTTGCTTTCTTTCACATAAATGCAAACTAGAAACCGAAGGTGATAAATACTGGTGTAGTTGATCAAGAAAATTTTATAGGATTTCAAAAGAAAAAATAGCTGAGAGTGATTCTACAATAGCATAAAAAAATGGCTAGAATTGATATGTTCTAACTTTAAATGCATCCTCTTTTAATGATTCCCACTTTAATTTGACATTTTCTGATCAGCTGCTAGTTCGAATAGTGTTAGGTAAGAGGGGCTGCTACTGTACATTCCTCCGTAACTGCAGTCTAGTGAGTCAGTCAACCATCAGCTGAACACGAAGTATGAAAAGCATGAAAACTTGGCTTATCCTGGTAGAGTAGCAATTTGGTGTGTCTCCTCCAAAGGAGCGTAGTTCACATACATCCCAAGAACCCGATTCACATCCCAGGTTCAGGGGGAACAACCAATGTGAATGACTAATAATAAATGCTTCTTCCTCCTCTATTTTCCTGACTGCCTGCTTGCCTACTCGCCTTCATTTCTGACTTCACCTTTCCTTAAAAAAAAAAAAAAAAAACATGAAAACTTCCTATTATAAATGTACACATTAAAAAACCCCACAGGCAATAACATTCACTATCTTTATATATCACACACTGTGTAAAACATTGACATATGTGGTTGAGCACATCAATAGCTGGTAGTTGGAACAGTTTATAATGTTTATTATCCAAACAATTTAAGTTAGAAATGATATAAACCTTCACTGTAGAGTCCCACGATGCAGAATATAGCCTGTTGTCATGCCAACAGATCTTACTAACAGCATCATCATGCCCCATTAGTGTGTCTAGGAGTCTTCCAAATGCTATGGAATAAAAATAGCTAACATAAAAGACAATGAGAACTATTAAAACAGCATTCTAGTTTCGCTTTAAGACTATTAAACACATAATCAAGAAACAGATGAATTCTATACTTACTAAGTTCCTCTAGAATTACACAATATTCCTTATCAGGTTCTAAAACCAAAATATTCAAAATTTGAATTTAAAACTAGACATTTCAAAGTATAGCTCATAGGTGTTCTCACCTCAATTCAAAACTTAGAGAAAAATAGAATCCATTGGTGCAAATATTAGATTCAAAACAATCACATTCAAATATAATTGTATAATCTTTATCTCTAATATTTGTTCCTTTTTGTAAACGGCATGGTGTCCCGCCAGTGGAAGACTGTCCTTTCCTAATTCACTTCCACAAAGGCAGTTACATAGCAAATGGAATGACATGTACATACACATTATTATCCCACGAAGAACTAACGACAGTGGCATCTCCTGGTAAAAGTAAACAAGATGATAAAGCCTGAAATAAAAATGATTCAATATTAATACTTTACAATAACTAGTGAATCTCCAACATGGTAAAACTATCTTTTAAGTTCCCCCCAAATTAATGCTCACATTTCGTGTCTCATATTTACCCAGGTTTCTCAAACGGCTAACTGTAGATGCCTAATTTTCTCCCAAATGTAAAAAAGAAAATCAAAGTGTGTCAAATCTTTGAGGATCTAACCTGTTGGTTTTCAGGGGCTAATGCTGCTTTCCACAGCCCGTAAACTGCCCTGAGTGGAGGAACCCCTTTCACACTGGAGTAAATTCTGTGGGGAGGGACAGGCAGGGGATGAGCCAGAATGTAAACACAAACAGTGTTTTAAGTGTGAGTAAGGAAATCTTTCAAAATTCTTTAGGGAATATTTGGAAGTCTTTCATATTATTTATATTAGAAATAATAATGTGTTTTGTTTTTTTCTAGGAAGAATTTTTTTTTCTAAATCCTACTAGCTACTACATCCTACTAGCTTGGAAATGCCTAAATCATTTACATAGCATATAAACATGTAGCCCGACACTTCTAAAAAACCCAGCTTTTATAAGAATTCTATGTGGGTAGCACTTTACATTTTTCAGGCTACAAGTGAAATCACAATATTATGAGAAAGAGGCAAGCTCACAAATAATTTAATTTAATTTAAAAGTAATCTAAGGCATTTTAGATACCACACAGGAATAAACTCAATTGTTTGGGGAGAAACGAAATGTCACTGTATGTGTGTATGTAATACAAACTACTACAAAAATTTCTATCATAATCTTGATTTAAAATTAAAATGGACTCACCATATTTGAAAATGATACACTTCTTTGTAGCATTTTGGATTCTTTAGAAAACATCTTCAAGGTGGAATCTAATTTAATGAGAAAGCAAACATAAGATTTCCTGACCCTTACAGATGACAAAGAAAGGTTCCCCCTCTATGTTCCTGAGACCAACAAGCTATAGACTCCTGTCAAATGGCGCTGGGGAACCAAAGGCTCATCCAACACCATGATCTGTGAAAAGGGACTCAGAGCCAAACCGAATACACACAAGTGCACATGAACATTTCAGCATGACTGAATGTAGAGCTAAGCCTGATAAAAGCTGAAAGATAGAGGGGTAAAACAGTAATTTTAATATGAAAGAAAAAAAGTATCTTTGCAATATAACCATTTTTAACCAATAGCTCAATTATAGTGTACTACACTTATACTGAATTAACATTTATATAATAGGCCCACTAACTTTCTAAACAAGGGATGAAAGGCCAGGTTTTAACTTCTGTGACTAAAAGCCTTAAATGTTCCAAAACAACCTCTTCAAAACCAAGAGTTGCCAAACACGATTAGCTCCAAATATCCTATGTAGCAAGTTTCCTAATTATAAACATACATGATAAATAAAACATCAGAACTTTAAATAATCTCTTCTGCAGAGTAAAAAAAAAAAACAATATTTTAATCTAATTTTTGTAACACCAACACACACAGAAGTTCTGATATTTTATAAACATGAGTCGAAATAAAACATTCTCCAGGATTAGCTGGAAAACAAAGATGGAAGACTAATTCAATATCACGTATATTTTTCCCAAAACTTGCTGGGAAAATTTTTTCTGAACTTACTTTTGAGTCTGAAGATTGCCCTTTCTACTAGGCAACTCTGAGTACTCTCTGAGTACTCACTACAAAATCTATATAAATGTATTCATTTGGGGCATTCTACAGAAAAATGTAAACCTTAAGCAGCCAGTGTGTAAAGAGGCTTTTGTTGAAATCAGATTCCCCCGTCCCTGTACCAGAGGGGATCGTATCAAGAGCCCTTTAAAAGCCAGTGTCATAGGTGGTAAATCCTGTGAATGCCCAACACCAACACTGCACTGATGCAGAGGAAGGAGTCTAACTGAGGAGTGATGACCAGAATACATATAAACTAGTAATATGAGTCAGCAAAATCTGAATCAGAATAAAGTAAAAACATTTGATTTAAAAAAAACTCTCTCCCCCTTACTTGGCAAATTCACAAAGAAGCAAAATAATGTACAATAAGCCTCAGAGGTTTAAAGTCTGATGCTCCTAAAATTCACGGCTACAAGGACACGTGAGCACAAGCTGAATGATTTAACATATTTTGCCAGACAAATCTAGCTAAAGAACACAGGCATTGCTTAAAGCACATTGTCTTGTGTTAAAATATTGGTACACTTAACAGGTTGAAGTCCTGGCAAAATATGAACTGCTTCCTTCATTAGAGCATCATCTCCGTGACCTCCATGGGACCCAGTTATGTATAGCCTGTATTGATCAATGATAGTGGAATTATTTTCTTTGTGGGAAACTAGTTCATTAAAATCTGAGATACCATTTGTAAGTAAAAAGATATGCCCTGGATAATAAACCAAGGTTACAGAATCTGGGAGTACGGTTGATGCCAATAAATCAACGCTGTGAGCACACAACTGGGAGGTTAGCAAAAGAGTTTTATTCTCCAGTCTTTCTAAGGATTCGAACTTGGAGAGTAGTAACGGTTAAGTTCTGGTACAGAGAACAGGATTTCTCAAGGTTTCATTACAGTTGTTTTGTTTTAGAGGAGGGAAGCAGGCAGAAATGAAGGCAGGTAGATGGGTGGGCAGGCAGGCAGGAAGAGAGAGGAGGAAGGACTACGTAATGGTACGGCCCGCCCGCAACCCTCCATGCCCGCAGATATGACCCCTGGTCTTCGGAACTCATGTGGACTATGGCAACAAGCAGCTGACCAAATCACTACTCCAACAGGGCATGCCATCATTACAGTTTATGTTAGTGAAAAAGCAGGCAATGTGCAAGAACAGGTATGTTAACCAGTGTACAACGCAAGCATCTATTTTTTAAACAATCATGGTTAAAGAAAAGGGGTGAGATTGTATTGTGCATCTTTGAGAGATTCAATAATCCCCAGGCCAGAAGTAATCTATGTGTGGCAAGTAGCAATGGCCAGGCTACTAAATCTATTGTCCTGAAAATGTCTCCTAGAGATGTTTTGGGTCAGGCTGTGCTGTGTGTTATGGATTAGATGTTTGTGGTCATACAATTAGGTCTTCACATTCTATTATTGTTTATTCCAGAAGCCTGGCACCAGAGAGGTGTAGAGTCTAAGCTGAGACTCAGAGGGGTGTTTACAGGACATCTTCACAGCCAATGCTTTGTTTAAAAGACTGTGGTCTCTATATCAATTTCAGTGCCCAGAGTTGTTTGATTTCTGCTTATTTCAGATCACAGTGGTAACTGATTTATCTGGGAGTGTTTAGCTGGAGTAGCACCACTTCTTAAGTTATGGACGAAAACTGTAATTTTCTATGATCAAGAGGAAAGAACAAATAGCCTCAAAAACTGTCAAAACCAGCTGTCTTAAAAACTAAGTAGGAGGGTTATTGCCCCTTTCATCTTCCTACCTTCTAGCATACTTATCACTGTACTTTGAATATTGTAGGAACGAGACATGCTTTAATGTATTACTTATTATGCAGACTGCCAAGAAAAGCAAAAGCAATGGTGTGTAAAGTGAGATATTCTTTGTGCTAAGTTTTTGTTTTTTTAAAGGGAAGGTGCAAGAAAGAATGGAGGCGAGTACATAGGCAGGAAAAGAGGATGTAGGAGCCGGATCACCGCCATGACAGGCTCCGGACAGAAATAGCTATAGGCCTGAGTTACGCTTCCTGAAATAAGAACCCCGTTTCTTTCTGGCCCCGAAACAAGAAACTCCTTAGAGAAGACATACCCGAAACCTGGGGCCAAAAGATACTAAATATGTGAATGCTTCAAGGTCTGGAATTGTAACTTTCCTTAGCAATGACATACCCGAAACCAGGGGCCAAAAGATACTAAATATGTGAATGCTTCAAGGTCTGAAATTGTAATTAATCCCTTGCTCTGTAACCTTGGTTATAAAAACCCTGCTGAAACAAAGCCTGGGGTCTTCCTCTGACTCCACTGTGCTGGAGGAGGCTCAGACCCTAGCTAGCTGGAAATAAAGTTTCCTTTTGCATTGTCGACTGAAGTGTGTGTGCGTTTTCTTGGGAGGAGGAGCTGACCCTAACAAGGAATACACATTTTTTTAGTTGTTGATCTTGGCTGATCCTCTGGGCCCCAGGATGTGAACTCAGGTCTTTGGAGGTAGATGGACTGTGCCAGTCAGTGGCAGCTGACCAAATGGCAACTCAACCTAGGAGCCTGCTTAGTCTTCAAATAAATATATTTTAATCTTTTAAAATAATAATATTTATTATTTCTTTGTTCACAATGCTATATTCATTTTAGGACATTGAAATTACATTCAGTCTACATTGCACATGACACCCACCACCGTAGTTCCAGTGTAAACTTTTACCACCACCTTTTCCCCTTCTTCCTTTTTTCCCTTCTCCCACCCACTCCCTGGTAAACACAGTCCTGTATCTTGTTAATTTGTTGGGGTTTGTATGTTCATTTCATTATTTTCCCCTATGAATAAAACCATCCTGCATGTCTCTCTTTCTTTCTGATTTATTTCACTTAACACAATCCCCTCTAGTTCCATCCAGATTGTTGCAAAGGGCACAATTTCACTTTTTTTTAACAGTGACATTGAGTTAGTCATTGGGAACTGTGCTACTATAACACAGGGGTTCAGATATTTTTTCTAATTAGACATTTTGCATACTCTGGGTATATGCCTAGGAGTGGGATTGCTGGATTAAATGGAAGCTTCATCTTTACTTTTTTGAGGGCTCTCCATATTGCTTTCCAAAGAGATTGTACCAATTTATACTCCCACCAACAGTTTAGTAGGGTCCTTTTTTTCCCCACAGCCTCTCCAGCACCTGTTGTTTCCAGTCTTTTTGATATTGGTCATTCTCACTGATGTAAGGTAGTATCTCATTGTAGATTTTGTTTTCATTTCTCTGTTGATGAGTGAGTTAGAACATTGTTTCAGCTATCTGTAGGCCATCTGTGTATTTTCGTTAGATTGATGTCTATTCAGTTTCTCAGCCCATTTTTTGAGTGGGTCCTTTGCTTTTTAATTTTTGAGGTGTATGAGCTCTTAATGTATTTTGGAAATTAAGCTCTTAACTAACATCTGTTGTGTGAAATCTTCTCTTTCTGTGGATTGTCTTTTTGTCTTAGCACTCTTTCACAGTGCAAAAGCTTTTAATTTTGGTGCAGTCCCAGTTGCTTAATTCTGCTTTGAATATTTTTGTTGTAGCTGTTCCTTCCCTAAAGACATCATTGAATTTAAGGTCCTGGAGTGTTTTTCCCATATATTCATCTAAATATTTTATGGTTTTGGGTCTTAAGTACATTGATACATCTTGAGTTAAATTTTGTGTATGGTGCTAATGAATGTTCTAGTTTCGTTTTTTTGCAGGTGTCTTTGCAGTTTTCCCAGCACCATTTGTTGACGTTTCCTTCCTCCATTGTATTCTCTTGGCACCTTTGTCATAGATTAACTATTCATATAGGAGTGGCTTTATTCTGTGATTTGACTTCATTCCATTGATCAGTGTCTGTTTTTGTTTCAGTACCATACGGTTTTGATAATAATCATTATGCTGTATAGTCTGAAGCATTTGTTCTCTTTTTCTCAGGACTACTTAGCCTATTCGAAAACTTTTGTGGATCCATACAAACCTCAGAATTATTTGCTCAATTTCCTTAAAAATATCCATGGGATTTTGATGGAATCGTATTAAATCTATATATTGCTTTGGGTAGAATGGTCATTTAAATGATGATAACTCTTCCATTCCATGAATATGGAATTTTTTCCATTTCCTTGTGTCTTTTTCCATTCCACTTGATGAGATCCAGTAGTTTTCATTGTAGAGGTCGTTTACTTCCTTTGTTAAGTTTATTCCCAGGTATTTTATTTTTCTTGGTGCTGTTGTGAATGGAATTTCTTTCTTAATTTCTCTTTCCTCTACTTCACCGTTTGCATATAAGAATGCCACTGATGATGTGGCAGGTGCCAGCCCCTTGATTTCAGTGGGGGTGGGGAGGCTCTACTCTCTAGGATGCCCTCTTTGGTGCATCGCTGATGCTGTTTTAGGTGGTGCGTGCAGGTTTCGAAGCTCTCTGGAGCAGGGGGGTTCACAGACAGCACAGGTGCAGTCAGCTTCATATAGAGACCAGAACTTCCCATTGGTAGTGGGGGGTCTTCAGCTGGGGACCAAGTTGACAGGCCACCCGTGTGCAATCTGCTGCACTCTGAGGCAGCAGAAAGTATCTTACAGCTGGGAGTTGAGGGGATGGGACTCACCAACCACAGCTCTCTGGCCCTCCCAAACGTGTTTTCGGATCTCTGCGTCTGGGTTGAGGCTGCCTTGGGGTGCACAGATTCTGAGGACTAGTGGGAGATTGACTGTTTCTGGCAGCAGTTGGGTAGGGCGGGGGTTGAGTGCTGGGGGACCTGAGGCCTGGTTGGCGCTAGTTCTGAGCTGCAGTGGGGCCATGGAGAGTGGGCCTGGGTACCTGAGGCCTGGTGGGTACTGTTTGTCGGTGGCAGGAGGGCGAGACCCGGGTCTGTGGTTTGAAGATCCATGGCACCTGAATCCTAGTGTCTGTTTAGTCTTCTTTTAAGATAAAAATAGTCAGGTTCTAATGTGTCATTAAAATATAGTTACAAGTTATATCAACAGAGTATGAGTTTTTCATAATTTTGATGTTAATGATAAGATATGAATTATATTTGGAGCTAAAGCTTATAATAAGAACCCTGAAATATAGTCTGTGTGACAGAAATGAACGATTTACCAGCAAATCTGAATTTCTATATGCTACTATGATGCCCTATGCTGGTCCATGTAAGGCACACAGAGGATGGCCTCCTGCTCACAGCTGGACATCAGGAAGACATCTTTCTCTCTTTTTAAATACCTTTAAAATACAACTTTTATTCTGATTCTAAGTGTAAAAGAATGAGAAGGGAATGACAGTAAAAAATGAGATTTTACCACTGAAAACTGCAGTGTTGTGACTGCAGCAGTCTTATCTTTGAAACTCAACAGGTAGGCAAGGAGGTGGGAGACAAGCTCTTTATGTCCTAGCCCTTAAACTCTGGGAAACCCTATCAGCAACAGAAAGGTTAATGCTTTTGTTAAACTATAATGACATCTTATGTAACATGCCACAGATTGCTCTAAATACATTTTATTTGGAGGCAGCACCGCAAACACAGCCCTTGACCAATGAATTAAAATTTTTTAAATGATTTATGATTCCAGTTAAACCACTTTTCAGATAGAAAAACATACCTTGTGATGTTGTAAAGACTGAAGACCCATTGCAAGAGACAGCTATTCCAGTGACGGCCCTGTTCAGAAAGTTTCATAAATTACTATCACCATGTATTAGGCATCAGTCTATTTCCAGTCCTGAATTTAATTTACCATTTTTTTTCCTTCACAACTTGTCTGATGGATCTGTACCATTATATACTTGTCATTTACCAAATCACTGCTTGGAAACTTCTAATTTTGTCTTAGGAATACCTGTAACTAGAAAACATTCCCACTCTCAGCTTCTCTAGGTGCCATATTCCAAATTTAACATGCTTCTGATAATTGGAAAACTAGGAAATCTTCAATTCCATCTTACTAAAACTCTTCTTTACAATCACATCACTTGCTTCATTACTGAATTAAATTTACTGGGCTCAGCTATTGTCCTCTTAAATAGTTGTTCACCTCTTCACTGCTTTGGATTATATGGCTCCTTTTTAGATGCCATTTAGAGAGACTGAGGAAGGAGAGCTATTGATATTATGAGTAAGGCAGAATTACTTATTACTTTTCAGGAGGTTATGGTCTGATCTGGAGCCACTGATCTAGGGTAGATTGGCATATTCAGTTCCAAGCATGAGGAGTGGTATACTTAATATCAGAATGTCAGGATATCGATGGCCCTGGAGCAAAATAATAGCTCTCTGGGCCTGGATTTTCTTACCAGGATGATCCAGAAAGGTCAGTGTTTCAAAGCCCTCCTACCAAAATACATGACTACCTTTAACGCAGAAAGACAAGAAATGCTCATAATCCCTCTGGGACCAACAGAGTCCAATTTCTTGGAAGCACAGATATATTTAAAACCTATGTGAAATTTGTAGTTGTCGCCCTTCTACTGTATATATACACACACACATATATATATATATATATATATATATATATATGCATGTACATGTCACCGGTTTTTAAGAAGATACATTTTCCCCTACAATATCAGTCAATTCAACACTTGGAGACAATATACCGTGTTTCTCTCATAGCTTCTCACTATCAAAGGCTCAAGGATGCCATGTACCTCAGTTTGAGAAGCACAAAACTACCTGCTATCTGCAGATCCCATCTTGTGTTCTAGAATGACAGAGGAACAATGAAATCAGAAGGGGCAACCCAATCCATTTGGTGGACTTTCACTGCAATAGTGATCTCTCGTGGCTGATGACTATCAACATTTTGGGGGGACAGAAAACAAGACAAGTTGAAAGGGAACTTCCCCCTTAGCTTAAAATAGTTTCATGTCAGGCCACAACCCTAAGTTTTCAAAGATGGCACAGAAACGCTCTTACTCTTTGTGGATTTTGTATTGCTCATGTAACTGCAATTTTGTGATGTTATTCCAGGCCAGGGTTTTGCTTTCCTCTGTCAGGTCTTCAAAAGACTCTTCACCTGGAGAGACTACATAAAATTCTTGCTAAGTCAACTAAATTACTGACATCAGTCACAATACTTGTTATAAAAACCAAATAACTAAGAAAAGAAAATGCCCCAAATATAACTGCTTTGAAATATACTTGTTAGGCCCATATTAGTCAAAAAAAAAAAAAAAAAAAAAAAAGGCATATAATTTAAATAAAACATACTTGAAGAAAGATTTTTTAAAAAAGTGCCTTTGGGAACTATAGTCTTACTTGTAAAAATGTTAACATGTTAACAAATTATTCAGTTGACCCCTAACTTAGAAACTTCAGGAAATACAAAACCACTTCGTTGTCAGCAATCTTTGTAAAATCTAGACAGTTCCCCAAGAGAGCTTCAGTTTTGTTTTGCTTTTGAGGGGGAGAAAACAAAGATGAAATCAATCATTTCAATTGCATCTGGATAGGACTGGCTCAGTAATCTCTGTACTTCTGTTTCAAGAAGGGCTAGAGAATTACTCCCATAAAGTAATCACAAGACCTGGAATGGGCCTGATGACTAAGCAGACACTGGTTTAAGTGGCATCACAAGATAATCCTGTGATCTTTATGACTTAACGCTATGGGGTATTCTGTCTTAGAAAAATACTCCCAATTAGCCAAGGTCATGTGACTGCAGAGAGCTGTTCCTCCATGCCTGAGAGAGTGGTCAGCCCGCCGGTGTCTGGAGGCCTCAGTGTGCCAGGAACAGAAGTAAAATTGGAGATAAGAAGTCATGCAATTTTGCTCTTAAGTTTCCATATACTTCAAACTCCTGGGAGGCTGTAGTTTTCAGGCTGTCTTGTGTGAAAAGTAATACATGCGTAACTGTATTCCCTCCCTTTCCAAATACTAGATGTAAGAGCAAGACATAGTTCCTTGCAGCATCTACCACATGACTGGCACAGAACAGACGCTCTGTAACCAGCTGTCGACTGAATAATAAAATGGAATCACATTTTTAAAAAAAGAGCACTTTGAATTTAAGATCTGTATGTGGAGAAAGAGGAGAATAGGGATCCAGAGAGTCATTTCTGGGCAAAAGTAGGAAAAGAGTAGGGTGGATCATGACTGTAAAAACAAGCCAGGACATATCTGTATGAAAAAGTGAAGAGCTGAGACTCAAAACACCAGCTCAGAAAAACACAGAAAAGAGAAAACAACAATAACAAAAATACTGTCACATCTCATAACCAGAAAAGTGATTAAAACAAATAAAACTCCACAATGCAACAACAAACAGGTTTGTCTTCTCCTTTTTTTTCCAGGAAAACCATAATAAGACAGGGAAACACAATCATCTTAGCAATACAATAGTGCATGTTTCATCTCCTCTTCAAAATCTTCTTAAATATCTTCCAAAAAGAGAAATAAAAGGTGTTTACACACATTCTCTCTACAAGATTTACCTGGAGAATCTGTTATGAAAGCATTACAGCTGGAGGTTTGAGACACACTTCTAAACTTTGGGGTGATCCTCCGAGGATGTGGTGTCACAAACAGCTGCTTCGGTGTCTGCCCAAATTCTAAGATTTGGGTTAGCATGGCTACTTTCTCATCTGGATCCTCGATGCTTTAGGAGAGAACACAAACAATGCAGTGAACCACTAGTCCCCTGAAGCATATATTTCAAATGAGAGAGAGCAAGAGAGAGAGAGCCTTTAAACAGTAAATATAAACCTCATCATAGATCTTTACATAATGGTCTTAGGCTCAGTAACTTACATAGTACTGAAAACAAGATATAATTCACTGCAAAATGTCTATGCCTTGATGTTATCAAACAACTGCATTAATCATTTAAAGAGGTATTTTGTAACTCAAGTAGAAACCCCTCATTGACATATAAGTACCTGTTCAAATCTACACCTCCTTCATAGGTCAGGGGATGAAATACTGAAAAGAGATGAAAAACACTATTGAAAGATGTGCTATTTAGTTATCATATACACTGTTTAAAGATCTTTAAACTTCTATTCAAAGAAATTTATTTTCATCCTGTAAACAATTATCCAACTTCAATAAATAACTATTTGAGCTCGTTATCTTTTGCTGAGCAGAAACCTAACTGGCAGGTTAGCCAACCTGTTATCTCTGTATACTCTTCAGTCAGCACTATATTTCCCATAGGAGAAGCACAATTACTCTGCACTGTGGTATGAGAAATTAGGTCTGAACACCTAGCTCCACTTGTTACCTACGTGGAGAAACCCAGAGGCAGGTAAGAATGAAACTGAAGGTGTACTGCTGCTAGCCTTTCTTCTTTTCCTTTCCCCCTTTTTCCTCCTCTCCCTATCCTGCCTTCCTCCCTATTAGCCTCCCTCCATTTATTTCTGCTCAACCCAAAAAGCTCCATGAAGCCCTTAATAGGAATCAAGGTTGCTGTTCTATAGCATTTTGATGTTCAAATTGCAATTACTGACTTAGATAGAAAGTACATGCTAAAATTATAAGACTGGAAAAAGACCTCTTGGGGCATGGTGAAGTCGGGGTGTATTCAGGCAAAAGTGCTTTCTCCTTGCTACCCAGTTTCTAATCCAGGGCCGCTTGAGTCTGTGGGTACTGTTTGCTGATACAAGATATTTCTGCTAAGGAAACAGGTTTGACTGCTCTGGTGTTGCTGTTTTGGTTTGCTTTTGTTTTCATCAAATACTACAAGAAATTTCAATGAACTGACATACCATTATGGGCCCCAACAGCATCACTTCCTTTTTGCTTATAGCCAAATATTAGATCAATCCACTCATGAAGGTGCTCTGATACATAACTGCTTTCCAATGCATCTCTGCTCTTCTGGAGAAAATCCTCAGGACCTATTAAATTAGATTTGATCAAAACAACATGGAGTCTCTATTTTATTTTCTCCCTTTTCATATGCATATTCAGATGTAAATAAACCTTCTAGGATAGGCAAGGCACATATATTATTAATGAGGATTTTTTTCTGCTGTTATATAAAATATAAATTGGGTGGGATGGCAACAATCTTTTTCACAATATTTAGGTCTCTTAAATACATGTTCATGTCTTTACATCATATTTACATCATAGGCTTCTTCTGATTTGGAATAGGATTGATATTGCATCACTTACATTGAAAATTATACTATACATGTTTTATTATACTTTAAAAACTATAGGCAACTAAATAGTTAATATTTAAATTTCATTAATAATAGGTAAAGAATTTCTTTAATTCGATCTCTCCAAGATAGTACTCACTCTGTGCCCAAGGCGGAAGTTCTACATCATCAACCATCTGCCCTCCTTGTCTCTTTCCCAAATCCAGCTTCAGACTATTGACTAAAAAGCTGACATCATCACCATAGAATTCTGGAATCAGCTGAAAGTTTGGGGGGCAAAAAAGAAAGCGAAGCAACACATATTTTTTTAAAGGAGTTAGAAACCACAAGCCAGTGAATCATTTGCTTTACTAACTGCTTACCTCTTTAAAATCTGTTGCACCATCCAAACAGTTTTTCCAAGTTTCTGCAATACTAAATATGGGAAAAAATTCAACCGACTTTAAATCTAGGGTGTGGAAACAGCAACTGCAGTCATTTCTCTCACTGTTGTCCTGCACTTCAATACTAATTCATTTTCCCCATTAAATCATAATTATCAACAACCATAACAACCATGTGAGTATCCCCCTTTTACAGAAGACAATTTTGCTGGAGTTACACAGATAATGAGTGGAGAGTCAGAATATGGGAGCAGATGGGATGTCTCTAAGTCCCTGCCATGAGCCTCCACACATACACTAGCTAATTGAAGGGCAGAGGGAGAAGACACTTAAACACTAAATACCTAGCATAACTATTTTAATAGTTCATTTCAAAAAGGAGTTATAAACATTTGTAGAGCTTAGAAAAAACTTGAAAAAACATAAGCCAAAAGATTAACAAGGAATTTTATCTCAGCAGGTGGAATGCCAAATGAATTTTATTTTCTTCATTATAGTTTTTTATAAGGAAATAGCATATTTATAATGTAAAAAAGAGTGAAGTTATTTAAATACAGGAAATTGTATTCAATTCATAGCAGAATTATTTATAATTCATGAAATGTTGAACACAATCTAAATATCCAACAATAGATAGCAAAAATAAATAGCTGAAATAAATAACGACACAGATTAAGTTGTGATGCAGTAACTTTTAAAACCATTGTTTTGAGCTGCATCTAATTATATGGAAACAAAGATGTAATATGACATTACAAAATACTATTTAAAATAGGTTCTTACATTTACACACACACAAACACACACACACACACACACAGCTAGAAAAAGCCAGAGAAGAGTAAGATATAACAATTAGTAATTTTTTTACATTTATTTATATTTCTGCTTACATTTAGTTTTTGAAACAAATGTATATAAATAGATAGTTTAAAAAATGATAAACAATGCATTTATGTCAAACCTGTTAAACATTCGATCAGCATTATCAAACCTTCCGTTCTGTAGACACAGCATATACTCTGGGGCTAGAAGACAAAACGATCAGTTAGGTGAGATCACAGAATCATTGCTGAATCCACATGAAATAACTTTAATGAGAGGTGATGACAAAGAATCTTACCAATTCTAACAAGATAAAACAGCACATAACCGGGTGAGGAGTAGTGACTGCCGTACATGAACTTTGGTTCTGGCATTTCCTGGTAGCGTGTCTACAATATGTGGAAGAAAAATACTGCTAAGTGTTGACTATAAAAATAATAACTGACAACACTTACACCTAAAAGAGATCATGACATGGACTCATTGTAGCCCTTAATTTATTTACTAAATAGGAAAAGATAAAGAGGGAAAAAATCTGTGAGAAAACATATTTCTGTGACAAATATCTTGGTTTTCTTGACTTGGAGGTAACAATGTTGGGGCAGGATTAAGTCAACGGATTTTTGTCCATCTCTTGTATAGTTTACTAGAGAGGACACCTTCATGAAAATAAAAGAGTAAATGTGTAATCAGGTCAGCCTACTTCCTGAACTGTAGGCAAAAATGCAAACGGTGAGTAGTGAAATTCATGGGAAAGGCAGTAGACAGAGAAGGAATAAAGACATGAGGTAGATCCCTGGGTCACTTCTGATTAACCTCTCCTAAGTCTTGGAGAAATGCATTTCAGTTACTACTTCATGGCTCATGAAGTTGCTTAGAAAAGATTAATCCCTAAATCCACATACCAGCAATCTCTCCAGCCGTTCCTTGTTTAGGGCTCCTACTGGCTTACTAAGATCCCGGAAGGTTCCTGGATTTGACAAATCTATATTCAAAAAAAAAAAAAAAAAAGTCAAGCAAGCCCATAATAACACTGTCCTCTACAACTGATTCAATGCATATTTTTTTATTGCCACAAAATAAATAGCTTTTTTGGAAACTGAGACAGACCCATTATAGTCTTTCTATTAATCATTTATATAGCCATGAAAATTTGAACTTGTAAGTTTTAAGTTAACAGGAGCTATTAAAGATATATCTAAACTGAAAATGTCCTGAAGAGTGACTCTTAAAAAAGACCTACTGATTACAAAAAAATTATATTCCAAGTACAACAAAAAAAAATTTTAAACACCTTCTAAGTTTACTTTCAGTAAATATTATTACTATGTTATAATGTGATAATAGCATAATTTGAGAACTGAGGATTTGAATGTTATCAGAGAAGCAAATGATCAGATTCCTAGAAATCTGTTACCTCTTTCAAGTATGAGGGTTCAATTAGTAAACTATCAAAACTAATTTATTGTTCATAGATTTAAAAATATAACAAAATAAAACTACAAAATGGTCACATTTTGTTAAAATAATTTGAGGAAAACAAGTTAAAATTGTTCTTTCTCAGTAATGTAATTATAGATGATTTTCAGTCTAAATATTTCAGTGGTTTCTAAATGTTCTTTAAAGGATAGTTAGAAGTTCTAGTAATCACATATTAAGATGAATTTAAAAATAAAACAATAAACTGAGATGTAATTTTTCAAGGTGAAAAACTTAACTATTTCAAAACATGGTACTTATAAGGAATAATGATAACGCTGGATTAAAAGCATACACATATTTCCTCTGTGTGTCCTTCAACAAGTATTTGAGCAGTTGTTTTTTGGATTATAAAAAAAGAGAGAGAGATGGTGGGTAAGAAAAATAAAACATGGAGATTGGCAATCTTTAGTAATAAAAGAAACATGGGCTCTTACTTTGTCCGCATAGCAGCAGCACACCATGATTCTAAAATGAAATTTATTCTCATCTTCAAAATCTCAACTCTGTGGCACTTACCCAGTTCTGAGCTGCAGTAGTCGTGGATCACCCACGGGAACACAGGGTACTGGGACAGGTCGTTGCAGCTGCGGTCGGCCAGGTTGTTGAGGTGCAGGAGGTACTGGCGGTTAGACAGGTGGCCACGCTGCCACTGCAGCATATAGCTCTCGGCTGTTCGCTCAGTGACATAGTGCTCTGGGGAGGAGAGGGCTGCACTGAACCAGGCAAGCACTGGCTGCATTTGACTGAACATGTAAAAACTAGTTGGTTTAAATGTAGACCTTTCCATGTATTTTTGAAAAAACATTTTAAGAGAGAGCAGTAGTCTGTGTTTTTCACCAAACAGTTGTTGCATTATCTCTAAGTGTCTCTATGATCCAGGAGAGAAAATGGTTGTGTAAGATATATATGCTAAGTGTGTAAAACAAATGAAAGTATGGATCAAATATAACTATTATACATAGACAATATTTACTCTGTTATTTATAGTCTATAATTTATAAATAACAAATAATTCCTTCAGCTGTGCTTGAATGTAAATGACTTTAAGAAATTATGACCTCTGTGAGCTATTGGCCCCAGTTTTATGAAAGGAAAATAAAACAAAAGATTTTCTTTTAGATCTGGAAGAGGTATATTACTGCTAATTTGTGAGAGATTATGTGTGACTAGTACAAGTGAAGACTAAGGAAAAGAAAGAAAACTGTTAAAAGAAAAGAGTATTTGGCAGGGGGACAAGGTTTGTCAGACTGGAAGAACCAGAAAGACCACCCCAGAAACACCTCAGGAAAAATGATCACAGATTATGTGGCACCAATGATAACTTTCCTTTCACAGAGTATGAGTCAATGGTCCTAATTTGCTCAGAAAATTCTGCTTCCAACCATTTAATGGCTGTATCAGAGAACTTAGCAAACACATGTATTCATTCAAAATTTATTCTTAATTTTACCAAGATTCTTCTCTAATCAGCTACTAGGAAAGGGCTCAAACAAATCAAAACACTTATCCCCTTCATTATTCATTCTCTGAATACTTCAGAGAAAGTCTAAACAATCCTAGGAATAAACTCAGAAAGAATGGATACTTTTTAGAAGACAGACTTTTTTTTAGGTCATGGTAAGTTTTTTGCTTGAAAATTTAGGACTCACCATGAAAGTTGAGTTTTTTGTTGTAATCTTGTTATAATTAGAAAAATAAAATGAAAAAAATTAATTCAGGAGGTAGAAGGTAACAGTAAACTTATACCAAAGCTATACTTATTAATTAAGTACATTTAATACTTAGTGAGAGAAGAAAAAAATAGCTTTTACATACTCAAAAAATACATTCCTTATTAGAAACAAACTATCCCTCCTTGGGAAAAATTTCATTTCTAAGAGGACGTACTTCCTTATGGATCTCATAAGTGGTTTCGCTGTACACTAGAGAACAGCAAAGAAAACAAAATGATATTAATAAGATCCCAACATATGTTTTTAAAAATCATTCCATCCTTGTCATCTGGCAAATTTGTAAATAAGAATTTACTTTAGCTATACTACTTAATGTTTTTAATTCATGAGAAGAAAAATATAGGTGTTCTGACAAAAGTGAGAAAGTTCAAATTTTCACAGAAGATTTAAGATAAATTAAAAGCAAATGGCATCCCAGGGAACTATAATGAACAGCAATGGTTTATATTTCCCTTTTGTACTTTTTCTAGTTTTGTGATTAAGACCACCATTAATGATCACAAACATATGAGATAAATTGCTCTCTCACATTCCTGAGTCTTGGTTTTCATAAATACAAGACATGACTAGACATAAAAATATCTATGTGAATTCTGTATAGTCCATTAAATTTGAGGATTAAAATATAAAATTAAATATATTATCAATTAAAAAATTGCAATGGATTATTACCAAAATACATTTATATTTTCCATAGTTTTTAAAATGCTATTTGCCAACTATTATTATCACTAAAAAGAAAAAAGCAGAACCACAGAAAGTGCATTTTAAAGACAGCATTTTTCTTCTCTTATTTCCTCTCCCAGTTACTTAGGAGTTGAACCGCCTTCATTTAATAGATATAAGGAAGGAAGAGCAACAAACCTAAATATGTGGCAATATAAAAATAGAGGTCATCTCTATCTTGAGGTTCATAGAACTTTAGGTAGATATCAGAACACAGATCATCTTCTGTGCAAAATACTTCCAAGCCCTGTAAATTCAGAATGAAAAAACAAATAGCATTGTATTTATTTTGCAATTTGAATATAAACTATAAAAGTTAAACATAGCAAAAGCCTTTCAGTTAAACATATAAGCACTTTAAAGATCTCAAATTCATATTTTCCAGTGACTCAGTGGTACGTGTGTGTGTGTGTGTGTATATATATATATATATATATATATATTAAATATACCCATACTTGATTTATTCAAATTGAATTCAGTTGTGTGTGTCTATGCTGTGTGTGTATATATATACTCAAACACACACATATATACACAACACATAGTTTTTCCTGAGAAAAAGATACATGAGACAAACTTTGTGAAATCTCTTTTGATGTTGATTTTTTAAATTCATAATAGTTTTTTGAATTATTATTTTGAAATTCAAAACTGACTTATCCATGTTTTCAAATCTCGTCTTCAAACAAATGCTTACTTTTATAAATAAAATAATCGTTTTGTTGACCTAACAAACTGGTAACTGAATAGCTCATTCAATTAATAAGTTGAAACTATTTGTAATGAGCTTTGTGAATGTTGTGTTGAGTAAGACTAAGATATGATAGGAACAGATAAAGAAAGGATGAAATTATCCTTGGTTCAAATACAAGATTTAATCATTCACTAGCTAAGAAATTTAGTAAATCGACTCTTAAATTCTCAGTTTCTGTATAAAATAGGATTTCATCAACTCATGGGGATTGTGATGATAAATAAATGAAATATTGTATGTAAGCCGTCTAGTTCATAGATGACATCTAATCAATGTTAATTCTTCTCTTTTTCTGACTGCATTTCTAGAATTAAAGGAGATTTTTAATAACATCTGTCTCCCTAGGCCTATATTAGTGCTGGAAATGGAGAATCACCTTTTAAATAGGCAGCAAGAGAGTTAAATTTCACAACTTTAGCACACAAAAAATGAGATGCTTAAAGTTCCATGTTTTTGTAATATTGCCAATTTATTGATTATCTGCAAAGGAGAATAAATGAATTCACATTAGTGTCAAGTTAAAACACCCCTTATATAGGGACTGGTTTCTAAAGTATAAATAAATGTGGACATAAGCTTACTCAGGAGAATGGTGGAAAGAGTGGCCCATATGATTCAAAGGGTTCATCCATTTCTCTCTCTCACCAAGCCCAAAGTTTGAATTAAGAACAATAACTATGACCATATTGACTCTTGAGCTCATTCTGGAATACTTTGCAATTTTACTTTGATACTCATGCTACCATGAATGGGTGGTGCCAGTAGCACTGGGTTGGTTATGGGTACATTATCCCAGACAAGCCCAGAAACTCTGAGAACACAGGAGTGAGAGACTCAAAGGCTCTTTATTGTTCTTGGAGTCAAAGACATTTTCACAACAGACCTCCAACAAACAGAAAAGTTTTCTGTTTTTTTTAAATAAATTTCTAGCTCATCCAAAAGAAGGAGCAGCAAAACTCAAGATTCCATTTGCTTACAATACAATATATTTGTACTTGTCAGACATGCCCTACGTGTTTATAAATCAATAAATCATTGGCTAAACCAGGCAAAAACAAGCATCCAGCTAGAACTGAATTCTACTTGAACTCACCAAAGGCATGAGGCCATGTCTCCTTTTGTAAATGCGGCGGACATCCTGGAGTGTTATCTGAACCACAGGTTTCTTTAAAAGCACAAAGACAATCTCAAACATCATATATGACACAATTGAAAACTGTACTTTAGTATGCAAGGGGTCGGGGTGGAGCAGGAATGACAAGTCTTGCCTTCCTAAAGTGTTACAAGGGAACAACTGGAAAGGGAGATCTTAGAACAAGGTATAGCTGGTTTTACATTCTTGTCTGCCCTTTTTCATTAGCTTTATAATTTTGGACAAGCCCCCCTCCCAACTCCCACTTGGTACCCCAAAATGTAATCATGTATTTTTTAGGTTGTCACAAGGTTAAGGAATAAGGAATATTCAAGAATTGATATAAATAACCTCTAAGGAATTTTGTTCTTTTTATAGACCAATGGTTTGCTTAGTACTGACATGCCATTTTTTAGAATCTTATCTTTAATCTCCTTACAAATTACAGTATATTAAGGCTCATAATTATAGTATACAGTAGAACCTCTAAGTTTTTTCTATCTTTATGAGGGAAAAGTTTTCGTTTTTCTAGAATCTTAAACTATAATAAGGGAGAAACGAGGTTAGAAAAGGCACTGAGATGAGCTAAAGGGTGTCATGTTCGCCCACCTCCTCCTGAGTGAGAAGGAAGAAAAGCCTGCAAAGGCTGAGTTGCCTGAGTGTGGAAACTACCTGAAAACTGGTCAAGGAGTTTAGCCTTGACAGAAAACTGGGAAATGATAAATGTTCAGAACTATGGATCCTGGGTCTAGGACATATACTCAGATATTTTCTTCAAAAGTTTTTGACCTGAACCATAGTAACAGAGTGGCGGAGGCAGTTTATTTTACTGCTAGAGAATGCCCATCCAGCAGTGTGTACTGCCTGTATTGGGAGGGCTTGGAGAGTGTGTCCACCACCTGGTGGACAGAATCGTTATAGCATCATCTTTCACTATGTTCTAGTGGCATGTGACAGGGCCTGGAGAATTTTCAGGGTGTAGTTTTCTATTGCAAGGAATACTCTCCTCTTTTGTAAGATGCCCTGCTAAACAGCAAAACTGCACTGTCATAGTGAATTAGGATTTTCATTTTTTAATGAATCACTCCAAAAAGAGACCAAACAACAAATCTTTACAAATTGTTATGCAGCAATCTAAGTTTATCTTTACATTCTGGCCCAGCATGTCTAAAAATCCTGTGAAAGAGAAGACTGTCCCCACCACCATGACTGAAGCTCTCTAGGTGCCCAGTTACACATCTCTAATGTACTTCTGTATCATCCAGGAAAGGACCTGTTCATACTGTCTAGGGGGGTATCAGCCAGGAAAGGACCTGTTCATACTGTCTGGGGGGGTGGGAGGACAAGGTTCAGATCTACTAATTTTGAGAACATCTGAACGTATAAACGTATAAAAAATACATGAAAAAAATTCACTTCTCAATCTGAATATATTTCATTGGTCTCCTCTAGAAGTACTTTCTAGTAGAAAGGTATGAACCTCTAATGGTCATTTAATAAAATAGGGAAGAGCAGGGTTTCTTTTCATAACACTGAAAGCAACCGATACCAAATTGACCGAAAACAGATCAGAGGAGCTCAAACTTGAGTGAGTATGCTTGAGATCACATAGGGAGCCTATTAAATACATGGATGCTGGGAGAAAAGAGAGTTTATTTTGATCTCAGGGAAATGTGAGGACACTGATAATGAAGTCAAGTTCACAGGAAAGAGAGCTTCAAGATAAATATTCCAATGCTAAAGTAGCTCTCCATCTCATTCCATAGCTTTTACTTACCGGGTACCCATTGAGCGGTTGAAAATACAGGTTTGTGTCAGTGATACACACATGTCCAGGATTTGTCACCAGAGGTGTCACCATTTCTGCTTTACATTCCATGTGCAGCTTTTCAGAAACACTTTGGAACCTGAGGACATATTTTTCAGCAGAAGCAAGAAAAATCAGAAATTTGAGTAATTTTATCTAAGGGAACTACAGTGTGACTTTGTATAATAACCGCACTTAAATAACTGAGTTAAAAAAAATCTCTCCTGTAAGTAATGGGACAAAAGTATATAGGGGCTGATGTCCATTTATAGTTAGGATCTGGAGACTTTCATAGCTCTTACTAACAACAAAACTCAGTAAGATATACTATACAATCATGACTAGTATTTAAAACTAATCAGAAAGCTGAAGGTTCAAAGTAACCTAAATGAAGAGGCCAATAGCTGAGTAGCGGCAGCAGAGAAGAGGGCAAGAGCTGCAGGATGAACAGAGATCCTCAGAGAAGCAGAAGGTCAGAGGGAGGGCTAGAAAGCAAAGAAAACTTCCTTAGGTGCAAAATTGCTGTCAGTTGGATTGGAAAGCAAAGGAAATCTTCCACAGTTTAGAAAGTGGATGACTTCACTGAAAACACTCAAAGACACTCTGGAATCCTTCAAGTGTTCACATCCTAAGCCCTGGTGGAACTCTGAATCACTCCCTCAAGAGTTGTGGGCAGCGGTGATCTCAATTAAACTATAGCTTCAACAAAGCCTCAACCTAGCCCAGCTGCACACCAAAGAGCTCCCGACAGCAAGCACAGCCAAATCTAGAGGAGGAGATTATTTAATTCTATCTACAGGTCTTCTAAAAACAAATGGCTCAGCATATAATGAAAAACTACAAGAGCTAACATATATCACTCATGCTCATTAAAGAAAAGTCCCAACAGAAGATGGTCCAGATATTGGTTTAATCAGAAGGAGGATTTCAGATAGCTAAAATAAATATGCTAAAAGGTCTATGAGAAAATATGGACAGTACATGTGAAGAGAAGAGGAAATTCATCAAAGAAATGTTAGAAATGAAAAAGTTAAGAAGCTTAACAACAAACTGGAAACAGCAGAGAAAAAGTCCAAAAAAGTTGAAAAATATGTGAATAAAAAAAGTTCTAACTGAAAGAAAAGGAGAAAAGCAAAATGAATAGATGTATGAAAACTAAAGCTCTAGAAAGAACATACTAGCATAGTATAACTGATGTTACAGGAGAGATACAGAAAATGGGCAGAAGAAATATTGAAAGAATGGTCAATGAATTAAACAATCCAATTAAAAAACAGACTATTGTCAGATTGTATAAAAAGCAAGACCCAACTATATACTTGAAGTTGTCTATTTTTTTAAACAGAAACAGACAAGATAAAAGTGAAAGGATATAATAAATAAACCATGAACTCACAATACTTAAGAAACTGGATAAAGAAGGACATTTCATAATGATGAGGGGATCAATTCATTAAGAAGATATTGCACATTGAAATGTATTTAAATCTAATAAAACTTCACCATACATGAGGTATAAAATGACAGAAATAAAGTAGAAAATCATTCCACAATCATCACTGGCAGTTTTAACAGTTTTACATGAATAATAATGAAAACATAACATCAAAATGAGTGGGGTATAGCTGAAGCAATGTTTAGAGGTAAATTTATATTTAAATATTATTTATGCTATCAAAGTGATCTAGAACTAGTGATCTAAATCTTTGTGCCTAAGACTCTAGAAAAAGAAAAGAACAAGTCCAAAGTTAAGTTAAAGGAAGAAATCATGAGTAAATACCAATTTTATATATAATGGAAAAAAATCAAAAAGTCAAAAGTTGGTTCTCTGAAAAGATGAATGAAATTGGTACTCTTCTAAAAATATTAGTAAAAGAAGAGAGAACAAAAACACAGGCATGAAGATAAGGAATGAAAGAGGGGCCATCACTAAGGGATCTCACTGAGATTAAAAGGACATTAACAATTTCATACCAATAAATCTGACAACCTAAAATGGATACAACTGACCAAAACAGGCACAAAGAGAAATAGCCTGGATAGTCCAACATCTTGTAAATAAATTGGATTAAAAAAATCATTATGGACCTAGATGGTGTCACTAATAAATTTTATAAAAAATTTAAGAAATACAATCCTACACAAACTCTTAGAGAAACAGGTTAAAATAACACCTTGATATTCATTTTATGAGGCTAGCATAGGACTGATAGCATAATCTGACTAATGCATTCTAAAATTACAGAGCAATACCTCCCATGATTATAGATGCAAAAATCCTTTACAAATAACTTAGCAAAGCAAAATCAAGAAATCTATTTAAAAAGGATAATGCCTCATGATCAAGCTGGATTTATTTCATGAGTACGAGGTTGTTTTCACTTTGAAAAATCAATCTCATTCATAATATTCATAAAATGAAAAAGAAAAAAATGATTATTTCAATAAAGGCAAAAAATTATTTGACAAAATTCTAAATTTATATTGAAAATACTCCCAGCAAGCCAGAAATAAAAGGAAATGTCTTATATCACTAAAAGCCTTCTATGAAAAATCTACAGCTAGCAGCATTCCTTGATGGTGAAACATTAACCCTCTTCCTGTAAGTTCAAGACAAGGCAGCACATCTATTAAGCAGTGCAGTGAGGCAAGGAAGAGAAATAAAAGTCATACAGATTTCTGTGATACTGTCATCTCTCACAGACTAATGACTAAATGATTATGTACATATACAACTCTACGGGAAAAAAAAAAAACTTTCTATATGCATGCAACGAATAATCAAAAAAATTTATTCCGACATTATCACATGTCCAGGAATATGTCAGACAAAAGATGGCAGCATTTACACTCTAAATATATAATAAAGTAAAGTGGGAAGAGGAGAAAAGAAAACCCTTTGTACTGTCTTAACAATTTTTCTTTAAATCTAAGATTATTTCAAAATAAAGTATTTTAAAGAGGATACTCTGGGGAAACTTGAATATAGACTTACACATTACATATTATAGAATTACTACTGAGTATTATAATAGTATAGAAAAATGTCCTTTTTACTATCTTTATATAGATAAAATGTTGAGTACTTATGGGTGCCATGTCGTGATGTTTTACAATGTAATTTCAAATGATTCCCCCAAAACCATACTCATATTAATTTATACATATATATAATACATATATATATACACATTATTTATACATAGAAATATATGCTTATAACATATATACATACATCACATATACATGGAGATGATCACACATGTATAATACACATATACAAACACTCAGAGCAAACAATTGAGCAAAAGCATAAGCATGTAAACACTAAAGCAAATTTGGCAAGATGTTAACACCTTATGATTCATAGGATCTGTGTACATTATTAGATTATTCTTTCAGGCCCTAAAAAATATCAGAAAAGTAGGGAAAAATACAGTGACATTTCATTTAATCAATAAAAATATTTCCTCAGAAAAACGATGAAAGCTTTATCTTTGCAAAAGTTTACCTTCATTCTTTTGGAGCAAGTACTCTATATTGAACTATCTCATGTAATACTATAAAAATTCCTTAAATTCTTCAGTCTAAATTTCAGAGACTAGACAAATTAAAACTTCCATGGTGAACCAGTTTTCAAGTTAATGTCATGTTGAAGCCCAGAATTAAAGTCTAAATCACTACCTAGAAATATTATACATTCTAAGTAGGTCAAAAGAAATTAATTTTTGGCATACCCTGGTGGAGTAGTGGTTAGGTCAATCACCTCTGAAAGAGTGCAGGCCACATACCCCTGGGTTTAAGTCCTGGGTCTAGGGGAAATAATCAGTCTGAACAACTAAATAAAAAGAAAAAGAAAAATGCTTCTTCCTCTCTCTTCCTGCCTGCCTGCTTACTCGCCTTCATTCCTGCCTGTACCTTTCCTTTAAAAAAAGGAAATTTTTATTTCTTTTCCTTCCTGAATGGTATCTTCCCCTAGTAATCCATTTACCTAATGTTTTACCACTATAAAAATGGAAAGAAAATTAATGATATATAAAGATACAATATAAAGATACATGTATGTGTGTGTGTATATATGTATATATGTATATATATAGAAAAAGATAAAAAAACAAACACAGGAAATATGTTATTGGCCTAAAGACTTCACTGGCAAGTTCAAAGTTCATTAATTCTTTAAAGTACAATGTTAAGGGTCAGACAACTCTGAGGATACCCAAATCTTAAAAAGATTAGCAGTAAGATAGGGTATCACACACCAATGTCATTTATAAGCATAAGCTTCTAGCAAAGCCTAGCACATAAAAACCTGTAAGTAAATTTATTCAACATTATTTTTACTTTGTCCTAAACCAGAATGATTACAAATGCAAAAATATAAAATAAAAATGGATTTCTAATGAATAGACTACAATTTATATATTTTGCACAAATTGAAATATATATAACATTTAAATATATAAAATTTTGCACCTATTAAAGCATCTACATATAAAGTTAATGGAATTCATCAGTTTAGCAGTTACTGACAACATAATATACAAAAAATATACTGCACTCAACAGTATTGTTATGTATCAACAATAAATAGAAAATGAAAAATTGTTGGATATCATCTAATACCATCAAAAATAAAAGTACTTGGAATTTTATGATGAAATCATCAGGAAGATGCTCAGAAGACCTAAATAAATGAAAAGAAGATTGTCGTAAGGACCCCTAGGGGCAGAAAGGGTAGGGTGGGACTGAACTACTGGAACCCAACCCCACCTACCCCCATTCCACAGCTCTGCCCAAACCTCAAGGCACTTCCAGGACTCAGATGGCAGGGTTGGGCCAGCAACTCCCAATGTAACCTGACTGACAGATGCCTGGAGGCAGGGACAGTCTCAACCTGAGGGCACAGAACCTAGAGGACAAGGAGTATCCAGGCTCCACTCCAGCTGCTTCCCTCCTTCTGAACACACCTCCACCAACCATCAGCAGCACAGCAGGACCCTCCTCCACACCAGTCTTTCCCCAGAAACCCCTTAGCACCGGGCAGCCTGGAGACCAGCTAAGCATCCTCTCCCCTGTACCTGGCTCTGGTAGTGATTTATGGCTAGAGGCCCTCTACTTCCCTTATTGTGCTCCTTTCCACCTTTCTCCTTACTGTGGAGAAATAACTCCCCACGTCTAACTCCCTGGCCTCCTTGGGCAACTGGAGTCTCAGAGCAGCCCCAGAAGAAACCAGCTCCTCAGGCTGCACACCCAGAGCCACAGCTGGGGTGGGACAAGTAGCATTTCCCATGGGGACCCCTGGGAGCAGGGCTGGGCTGCAGCCCTCCTCAACATGACAGGAGACCCCCGCTGAACTAGACTACACACCCATGTTCTGAGACTACTGGTGCCCCCACACCAGGGAGCACAGGAAGGTGGGGGGAAGGTGCTGCCAGGTGCCAGGTGGAGAAAGCCCAGCTATCATTGAGGCTGGAGTGGGGGACAGACGTGGTGCCATACAGAAGCACCCTGCCTGTCAACAGGGAAAAACCAGGCTGATAGTGGGTTTGAGGGGCACGTGGGACTAATATGGTAGCTGCTGTGATCCAGTAGGTCACTCCTGTCCCCAGCCTACTGGTCCCCCCTTTCCCTTAGCACCCTTTTCCTGTCATTCCAGTTAAATGGATGACCAAAGACTTTTCCTATACCAGAAGCAAAAAAAAAAAAAATTCATATTTTTTTCTAAATTTCAAGTTAAAAAAAAAAGATTCATTTGAATCAATCAAAGCCTAGCAGATTTTTTTATTAAATAAAACTTGATAGAATTAATCTAAATTTATCTATATAAAAAGGTGAAGACATTAAGTCAAAAGGGAAAATAAGGTGCAGGATCCTATTTTAACAAATATCAGGTGCTACCATAAACTATAGTAATTGATATAATACTACTTGAGATGATGATTCAGACAATGTAAATTTACTTAATATAATGAAATCTCATTAATATAAGACAAGAAACAAGAAAACAGGCTAAAAATTAAAGTATAATCATTTACAAAAAGTATATATTATATACTTAAAAGAGACAATAAAATCAATGTAAATAACATTCGAACAGTATGAATGTAGTCTCTTAGTCCCTACTGGACACCACAGGAAGGTACCTATCTCAGCTTGAAGGGTCAGGAAAGACTTTCTAAAAGAATTGAGAGCCAAGCTGAATCAGAATAATAAGAGTTAATCAGGTACAGAGGAGGTTGAATATTCTAAACAGAGAGAAAATGTACAAAGGTTCAGAGGTACGTGACCATGTGGCACAATTGGGACCTGTATATAAGGAGAGATAGAGCGCAGAATTCAGGAGGACTGGTCAGCAACTAGAAGCAATAAACAAGGGCTAGAACACAAGCAGTTTATGAGCCCCAATAAGATTAAGACCTGACCTTAAAGGCAGGGGGAAGTCTTGAAGAATTTTAAGCAGACAAGTGATAGCTTGACTCAAACACATTCTTTAGAAAGAACACATTTTAAAAGTATATTAGGTGCCTCCTAGTAGTTCAGTTGTTAAATCTGCTGCTACAGCCACATAGTTCATATAAAGTCCACAGACCGGGGTGCATGACCCAGAGAGAAGGGAACCAGAATGAATAAGTAAAAACTGAAGGAAGTAAGTAAAAATACTTCTTTCTCCTCTCTCTCTGCCTTCCAGCCTGCCTACTTGCCTTCATTTCCTGCCTGCTTCCTTCCTCTTTAAACAAAATGAATAAAAGTACCTTAGATCCAGTGGGGAAAATAAGATTGTAGAGGGAAGTGGAGTCACAGACACTAAAAGTTGTTCTAGTGTTTAGAGGGGGAGGTGATGGTGGCCTGAACTGAGGCAGTAAGTGTACAAAGACAGAAGCTGACTGATTAGAAAGATGGTAGGGAGCAATTTGTTAATCCTGACTGACAAATGTCAGGTTGAAGAGTCAAGAAAGGCCCTGAGACAATAACTCCTGCACTGAAGTCATTCCCTAAGATAAGAGATTTGGGAGTAGAGGGTAAGTAAATAACATTATCAGTCGTGGATATGCTGTAGGAGGCATGCAGATGAAGGTGATCACTGCTTCTGTGTTCAAGAAACAAATCATTAAAAATTTACCTGTTTTTGTCAAATGATGTTCTAGCCAAACGTGACTGCAAAATAGCTGTTATCTATTAAAACAGAACCATTTGATATACCAGATGATATATATATCTTTAATTAAAATAACAATACAAGTTAATTCATAATAAAGACACATCTTTAGAAATCCTTACCATAGCAGTCTGATCTCCTAGTTTGTCAAGGCAGGACGCTCTGTGAAGCTACAATATTATAAATATACATGAATTCATTTTTTTCCCAGATGACATGAAGATATTTCATTAGAATAATGAAAAATAGCAACCGTTCTGTTATTTAGTAACAGTTAAGATTGCTTCAAATATACCTCTGGTTTTAATATAAGTTTTCAAATTCAATATATTCAAGTAAATATGCTTCAGATGTATTAAATAGACTATGGTTCTGATAAAATGCATAAATGGTTGAAGTTTCTGGCAAGTTTGCATTAAATTTTCTGCCCAGCAAGGGTCTGAGTAAGGTAATAGCTTACCTGAAGCAATGTTTCCACAACATCGTCCACTTTCCCTGAAACATCCAGTTCAAAGACATATTCCATTTTGCCCTAACAAAAAGGCAAACATATCAAAACAAAGGAAGAGGAGCATGTCAAACTTACATTAAGAACATTTGCAAACCCCTCCTGAAAACTGCATGCATCTGCCTAGTATGACCTCTCTCACAGTATCTTAGAGCAAGAGCTTTGGGGAAGCAGAATCCATCAGATTTACTGTTGCTCTATCTCCTTCCTTCTGCTTAACTTTGGACTTAGTTTATTGTTTTCTTTCTACTGCCTAGAAGTGTTTGGTTAAGTTTTCAAATCTGAGATCTTTCCTTTTTTCTAATATAGACAACCTCATAGTAAACAGATTTGGGAGAAGTAGAGGGTAAGTAAATAACATTATCAGTCGTGGATATGCTGTAAGAGGCATGCAGATGAAGGTGATCACTGCTTCTGTGTACTTCTTAGTACTTCTTTTGTTGCTTCATATATGTTTTGAAATGTTTTATTTTTACTTATCTAGAGTTTGTTGGGGTTTGTTGTTTTTGTTTTTTTAAGGAAATGTGCAGACGGAAATGAAGATGAGAACACAGGCAGGTAGAAGGAGAGAGGAAAAAGAAGCATTTTATTTATTTATTTTTATTTAGTTGTTCATCTTGGTTGTTCTCCAAGTCCTGGGATGCAAAGCCAAGTTACTTAGGATGTATATGGACCTTGTTCTCAGTTGGAGGCAACCTGCTCCACCAGGGCATGCCACCTGGAGACAGTTTTAAATTTTTCATTTTATTTCTTTACCCATTGGTTGTTAAGAGTATTGTTTAGTTTCAACATACTTGTGAATTTTCTTTCTGATTTAATTCCATTGTAGCAGACAAAAACATGGTATAATTTCAATCTTAAATTTGTTACAATATGGTGCTCCCTGTTGGAGTAGAGGTTGGGTCAAACACCTCCAAAGGAGTGAGGACCACATATCCCTGGGTTTGAGTCTCAGGTCACAGGTAGTGGGGGGAGCGGGGGGCGTTGGGGAACAGAGTGAGTAAATAATTAAATAAATAAAATAAAATGCTTCTTCCTCCTCTTTTCTTTTTCTGCCTGCCTGTCTCCTCGCCTTCATGCCTTCACTTCTGCCTTCATCTTTCCTTTAAAAAAAATAAAAATGTTACAATTTTTTGTGATCTAATATGATCTATTCTGGAGAATGCTCTGTGTGTACTTAAGAAAAATGTGTCTGTTGCTGTTGAGTAAAATGTCCTGTATGTGTCTCTTGATCCATTTGGTCTATAATGCTGTTCAAGTTCTCTGTTTCCTAAGTAATCTTTTATGTGAATCTTTTAGCCATTCTGAGAGTGGGGTATTGAAGTCTTCTACTATTGTGGTCTTGCTCTCAATTTCTCCCTTCAGTTGTCACTGTCTGGCTCATATACTTAGGTGCTCTGAGGTTCATTTCGTATACGTTGTGATAGTTAATTGTATGTGTTAATTTGACCTGGCCAAGGGATCCCAAATATTTGATCAAACATTATTTAAGGATGCTGGTTATAGTATTTTTGAATGAGATTAACATCTGAATTGGTAGAATGAGTAAAGCAGACTGGTCTCCCAGTGTGGGTGGGCCTCATTTAATCCACTATGGGCTTGAATAAACTAAAAGGCTGAGTAAGAAAGCTTTCTCTCTGAATTCTTTGAGCTGGACATGTGTCTTCTGTCTTAGGTCTTAGACTGCATCTTATAGCATCAGTTCTCCTGGTTCTTAACATTTCAGTCTCCAGAATCATGCAAATTAATTTCTTATAATATGTCAATAAGTGTATCACTCTCCATATACATGATACACATACACACATTAACATATCTGTGCATCCATGTATTTTATATGTATATACATATATTTAATGTATATTATATATAAATGTATTATATATAACTGTAATTATATATATTAGGGTTCACCAGAGAAATTATATATATGCTATACATATATTTCTCTGGTGAACCCTAATATATGTAATTATAATTGTTACATGTTCCTGGTGAATTGACCCTTTTAATAGTATATAATGTCCTTGTTTCTTCTGATATTTTTTATTTACAGTCCATTTTACCTTATATAGCAGATATATTGTTTTCTTTTGGTTGCCATTTTCTTGGAATATCTTTTATCTTTTCAGTTGCAGATGAGGTGTGGCCTTAAATCTAAAGTGGGTCTCTTATAGACAGCATCTAGCTATATCTTTTAATCCTTTCAGTCATTCTGTCTTTTGATTGGAGAGTTTAATCTATTTACATTTAAAGTAATAATTGACAGCAAAGTTTGTTAATTGTTTTGTCTATCTTACAGTTGCTTTGCTCCTATATTCTCTTGCTTGGTTACTTTTTTCAAGTGACATACTTTCATTTCTTTTTCATTTTACTTTGAGTATCTTCTATAAGTCCAAGACTATGTAGAGCTTTTACCCAATAAGGGAATTTATATATCATTAAACTCTCAAATAATGGTATTTTATAAACTATAGATATTTCTCAAATACTTAAAAAATAAATTATTAGTAGTATCCAGTAACTAATTTTATTAATGATATATACTCTGACTTCATTTTCTAATGTAATCATTTAAACTTTTTTTCCCTATTACAAACATTTGTTTTGTACACTAAAATCTGGCTTTTTTTGGTAATGCTGCTAAATGAAACTGCTAGATAACGAGCATTTCAGTATCCATTGTTATATTTGATTAAAGATGTTAATAGTCACAAAATCTTATTGCTCAAAGATCTACTATAGATTTGTGAGTAATAAAGGAAAAGCTTTACTTACCCTTTCTATTTTATATGGTGCAACAATGTTGTGTTCTTTAATGAAATACACCTGAGAAAGATAAATAATTATAGAATACTTAAAAACTTTCAGTCATGAGCAAATATAAATTAGGATATCATGACTTCAAATCATTTTTACATAATTTCTATTTCCAAAACCACTTGGATTATTAATATTAGCATAACTGTAGAGCTATACTAATAGAAGAAAACTAATCTAAGTGCCAATTTTCAAAGAAATGGATAAAACAAAGTCATCGTGGTATAAAAAACTTTCATTAACACAAAGAAATTTCTCTTCTCTAGAGGTGATTTGGGCAGAGTGTTTTCTCATACACCAGGTCATCTGTCTTTCCACTGTATATTAATAACTTTGTCAAAGAAGAAACACTTTTCACCAGAGCCATCAAACTCCTCTATCTAACCTGTACCCTTATCCCAGCCTTCCTGTCTGCTATGAAAGAGGGTCTTCTTGGGCTCTCAAAAACCAATCGCTCTACTAGGACACAGAATGTGGACCTTTCCCCACCCATCAGCAACTCAAAAACTTTGCTCCTATGATTAGGGGCAGTCTCCCATTTTATAAAGTATCTTACTGTATGTCTGTGTTTACTTTGTTTGGAACAATTTGAGCTTCTTGGTTCTAGATGATTGTTTCCTTCCATAGGTTAGGGGAGTTCCTCTTGAGATTGTTCATAAGTCTCTTAAGCTATATAAATTTAAGACTCTCTTCTTTTTTCTGCTGGTCTTCTGAGTGCTTTCTACTAAACTATCTTCAGGCTTGCCAATCGGATTCTTTTTCTAGCATACTGCTGAGGCCCTCTGTTGTATTTTTCAGCTCTGTTATTGTGTTACTTAATTCTATGATTTCTGTTTGGAATTTCCTCATGCTTTGTCTCTGTTGTAGTTTTCATTTCTTTCATTCATTTAGTTCCTAATTAAGAAAGCTTCAGTTGCTTTGAAATCTTCTGGTGGTTCACTTAATTCTGTTGAATTAGGATTTTTCTCTGGGGTTTTGTCATCCGTCATTTGGATTATATTCCTGTCACCTCATTTTGTTTGGTACTTCGTGTTTATTTCTATGGGATAGGTTAAATAGCTTTCTTTCTCTGTCTTGCTGTATTGGTCTTGTGTTAGGATTTTCTTGGGTATAGGCCTACGGTGTTGACTTGGTATGCTGGGTTTTCTGTTGCTATCCAGGCTGAAATCTTGGCAAATTCAAGGTGACAAGCTCAAGAGGCAGCATGAGGTGGTGCCCTTAGAATCCAGCCTGCTGGGTTAGTTGCTGGGGCAACAGGAAGCAAGAAGGTTGCTGGTGGAGAAGAACAAGTGTTCAAGCCTCAGGGCTGCAGCCACTTAAGCTGAGGGAAGGATCTGCCACCAAACAGTTCAAACTAAGTCTCAAAGCCCAAACTTTTGTGAGAGCCAAAGGCTGAAACTGATGCCTTTGTCATAGTATGGTTCTGAACTTTGTAGGATTTACAAGCAAAGTTTTTCCCCAAAGGTACAAGCAGAGCAGAACAGCCAGAAGTGAGGTGGGTATTTCACTGGACCACAGAATATACCTGTAGAAAACTGTCCCCTGTGCTAGCAGGAGATACAGGTCCACACCTAGCAAGCACCACAGATCAAACCTTTCCCAGAAATAAGAGCTCCAGCTGCCTGAGGCCCAGGGCTGTAAGTTCACACTGCAGGTGAGTATTGGCCCATAGTGATAACACAAGACCACCAATGACAGAGGGGTGGGTGTCTTGCCCTCCAACTCTGGTTCCTCAATCAAGAGGACAAATGTCTGGCAACAGCATGGCATCAGCCTGGAACAACACCACACAGACAAAAGAGACCCCAGTTAAGACACCAAGTAGTGTCTCCATTCACAGGGAAACTGTCCCTCCTTTCTATTTCTCTTATTGAGCTTTTAGGTTCAAGAAATATAAAACTTTCAGTTAGGTGTCTGCACACTTCATCAAATGCACACTTCACCTCTGTACTCAGTCTTGGGATCTCTGTCCTCTTGAGCCCTATTCTTCCCCTAAGGAAAGCCCCTATGTTTTCTACACCTAGGGGTGGGCCCTCTCCTCTCTGATGACATTCCAGGTATGGAAGCACCAGGTGGACATGAACCTTTCAGTCCCTATGAGGAAGCTCCGTGCCTGTGATCCTCTTCTCAACCTTGGGTCATAGTGCCTCATCGTTCCTGGTGAGACTGTCTACTGTCTCTTCTGATGTTTTTCTATCACTTTTCCCGGTAGAGACACTGATCCTCTAATCATCAGTTCTTTTCAAAATATTTGGTCCTTTATAGATGCAGGTTTGTTGTTTGGGGAGGAGGTGAGCCTAGGATCTTGATATTCCATCTTACTCCACTCTCCACTCTAATTTTTAAACAAACTACAAATAAAAATTCTCACTTAGTGTTGCATCATCTTTTTAGCATTTCTCTGTTCCTTTCTGTGGCAAAATTTTGCAAGAGCTGACTATGTTCTCTTCGCCCACAACAGGTTTTCATCAGTACATTACCGAAGTACTCTTGAGGAAAGAAAAAAAAAGGATGCATAACATCCCTATGTCATCAAATCCACAAATCAATTATCAGTATTTTTTTTCCTCTTGACTGTTTCTCAGAGCATATGACCACCTGACAGATCTCCCTAATGCAGATTTACATTTGGCTTCCTAGCCACCTGCTCCTGGTTCTCGTTGACTTCACCAGTTATTCCTTTTGTCTTCCTTTAGACAGCACTCTCTACCAATCTTCTGATGTTAGAGATCTTCAGGGTATTAGACCCGAAACCTCTCTGTTTACATTAAGTCCCAGAAGAGACTCATCTAGGCCCAGAGCTTTAAAAAAAAAAGTTTCTAGGTGCCAATTCTACAGTTTCTCTTTCTTGACTCTGCCTCCTCCCTGAAAAGCAAACTAGTGTTTCCAAAGGCCTGCCAGACTGCATCTGGAGGTCACATTCCGACAACATCAGTCCTCCCGGCCTTCTTTTGGCGCTACTATGCACCTACTGAGAGTCATTCCCAGCTCTGTTTTCCTTTATTCCTTGCAATATTTTCTTTACACCCATCAACCTTGTTGCTGTAAGGTATTTTCTTCAGAATATATCTAGACACTGACCACCTCTCACCTTTCTGTTATACAATCCTAGGCCAAAACACTGCATTATGAATATACCTAAAGGGTCTCCTTTCCACTCTTGTCCCCTTACAGTTTATTATCTACTGGTCCTCCAGAGATAGTTACGAATATGCACATCAGATCATGCCCCTTCTCTTTAAGCTTTCCAACTTTTTTTCTTTTGTACTTTATTCTGTCACCTAAAGTGGCCCACCAGGCCCTCTATGACCTGGTCCCTGTCAACACTCAACCCTCACCCCTAGCACAGTCCCTTACTCCCATGGCCTTGATACACTCATCCTCATGGTGCCTTCCACCAGCTGTGGACACTCACATCTCAGGACCCCTCCTTTGCACTCCCTGAACCTGGAACCCCACTGCTCATGATAATGCATGGCTCACTTCCTCATGCCTTCTGGGTGGCATGACTTTAAACAGTATCTTCTCAGTGAGATATCCCTGACCATACTTTGTAAAGTGTACATGTTTCTTATCATTTTGTCTCCTTTTGGCCTTGCATTTTCTTCATAGTATTTATTATTACCTGACATTATAGAAGATATTTACTAGTTTTTCTGTTGCCACCACTGAAAGGTAAGAACCATGGGGAGAAAGATTTCAGGTATTTTGTTCTCCTCTATCTCTCTTAAAGTCTTGACTATAATACTGAATGTGTAAGTTAAAACTATTAGTTACACACACACACATACACACACACATGCACGCACACACGCCACTTTTTATTCTACCTACCCTGCAAAGAAAATTTGGAAGCAATATTCTCTAAAGCCTAAGGAATTATAACACATTTCTAAAACATTATCATCTATTAAGTAATCAAAAGAACAAAAGTTGCAATTTCAGTTTGTGCACAAAGCCCAGGAAGCTTAAAACAATACGAGAAAGAGTAAATAGCTTGTGTCTTCTGTGTTGAGTTTGAGTGTGATAAGACACCTCTTCCATAAACTATCAAAAGTAGTAGGGGGACTTAGGGGCTTTATTTCTAAGCCCGAAGTTATTAAATTTTTTACTAAGCTGTATATTTTTAATAATGGAAACCATACTTCTAACTGAATATGCTCCTTCTCCAAGATTTTAGACTTTCTAGAGCAAGGTCATGAGGTAGAGTGATACCATAGAAATAACAGGTGTGGATCAGATTTATTAATAATGGTACTTCCTCCCTAAGGTAACAATTGTCTAACTGTTTTCATGCAAGCCAGTTTAAGACAATATGAAGTCAAGGATAGTCTTTGAAATGTTTTTTTCCTTTAAACAATAGAATCATAAAAGGCAGATGTAGAAAGTCACCTAATCTGATTATCTCCCAGGTTTCATAAGGTAATTTTCAATATACACTTAGAAAAGTTCCAGTGTGCACAGGTGGAGTAGCAGTTAGGTCAATCACCTCTGAAGGGCATAGGCCACATACCCTGGTTCAAGTCCTGGCTCTGGGGGGAAACAATGTGTGAACTAAATATAAATAAAATAAAATGCCTCTTCCTCCTTTCTAAAAATAAAAAAGTTAAAAGAACCAAGTGTTCAGTGATCCAAAAGCTATTGAGAGCATTCTCTGTCCCTAACCATTTGTCTCCTTGAAACCCTCAATGCACTGTCTCATATGTTAATGATTGGAGTCATCTGAGTATCTCTGTTTCCCATAGCTTTTGCCACATTTACTAGATCACAGAAGGACTTTTCTTTAACACTTCAAGGAAATATACACATAGTTGAGGCAACATTCATCTCCTCTTACCCATTCATTTTAAAGATGTAGTCTAGAGCAAAAAGAAAGTGGTAGATAATCTGATTTATTTATAATATTAAAAAAAACAAGCCTACAGACAAATTAAGCATAGGATGGGAGAAAAATCATTATTTAGTTTATGTTAGGACTACCAGTATTAAGCACATAAATGTTTACAAAAAATACGAAATGAACAGAAGATCACAACTCCAAGTGTTAGAATTATACAACCATACATCCTGGGTTGCGGCCCTGGATGTCAGCATGAGTCAACCTGAGATCCATTTAAGTGGAGTGTCACTGACCTCCCACTTCTAAATGGCTAGGAGGCTACAGGAGAACTGCAGTTCTTTTATCTCAACCTTCAAACATCATCAGGGCTCTGAAGATGAAACCACAACTTGCAGGTAACCATACACTTAAAAAATATCCAGGTTCTCATTAGGCATGCTATTTAAAATATATATTTCTCAATAATTAAAATTCATAAGTGTTTAAACATCTATTCCAATAGTCTTCATTTGAGATTTCTACAAAATAAACAGTTTCGTTGTCCTTTAAAAAAACGTGTGTGTGTGTGTGTGTGTGTGTGTGTGTATACATTCAGGTTAAGGAAAAAAATTACTATGTGCTTCTTACCTGACTGAAAATGAGTGAAATTCTCCCAGATTTTGCCCTAAAATACAAATAAAAGTTAATTAAACATATACAATTTGATAGTGTAGAAATCAAATTAAACAGCTAGTGACAGTGACATACTTTTCAAAGAGTCTATTGGCTCCATTTTCTCCATATTTTCCAATTTTTATACAATCTCTCAAAGGAATCTAGGTAAAATTGAGAAAGAAATATGATAAAATAGGCAAAGGTTAAAAAGTAGGAATGTCTCTGTTCACATTTAGAATGTACTTACTTTAATGATAGGCTCGAATATTGTATCTGGTTCAAAAATAACTGACTTTGAACATATTTTTAAGGAACCTCTGATTTTCCTAGGGATCAAAATACAATAGATCATTAATAATGAACACAACAAAAGTCACAAAAGAACTATAATACATTTTAAATAGAAAGTAAATAACTAATGAATCAATAAAAAATCAGAAATTTAAAGAGAAGGGTATGAAAGGTTGTAAAATATAGCAAAATAATTTTCCTTATTTCTACCTCCCTAGAGATTAAAGAAATGTTATGTTAAAGAAATCATATCATAATTATGGTTTTACTTACTGAAGCTATCCCATGTATTTTGTTTTTATTAACTCTTTTGAGTCTCAGTTATTCTAGAAGGGAGAATAAGGATCAGAAGAAGTCTGATCCTTAAAAACAGTGATTCTACCCTGTCTCTAATATCCTTTTAATTCCTTTCATCTGAAAGGACTATTCAGTAGGCAATATTGAATTTCTAAAATTGATTAGGTAAGGGATATTTTGTTCTTATCTATAATCATGGGGAAAAATAGCTTGAATTTAGCACACAGAATACTTTTAATGATGAGTTGAGGGTATCTATGAATTTAGGAAAAAATTTGCTCCAAGATAGCAAGCAATAAGAAGTTAAAGACTATTTACCTATTATTATAATATCAAGTAAATTAGTTATAGATTTTACCACTTTTATTCATTTATATAGCTTTAGTAAGTTTTTAGTGAAAAAGATCTGAGCATTTTAGGGGCAGTTGTTAGTTTTGACATACATATGTGTGTGTGTATATATAGACATACATACATGTATAGATGTATATATCTACATACGCACACACCGAATTGATGAGAAGACTCATCATGCTGAAGGTTATGATTTAGTTTGCAATTTTTCTCCCAACAATTTTTGAAATCGTTGATTTTTATATAATTTTTCCATGCTGTTAATCGCATTTATTTTTTACTAGTTAAAACTACCTAGCAACTTGTGCAAAGCACTTTTATGAAAATTTCAAACATATCAAAACAGAACAGAAAACTCCCAAGTACCAGTCACCTAGCTTTCTTCAGTTGTTAATATGTAGTTATCATGTACTTCATCCATAAATAAACTTTAGTTTGACTCTCTACAGACACTCTTTTAATAAATGATCCATTATCATCACAACTAAAAAAACGAATAACTCCTTTGTTATTAAATAGTGTTCAAATTTTTCTATTTCATAAATACATTTTGATATAGTTGGTTTGTTCACATAAAAATCCAAAGTCCATATTAAATTTAATTGATGTCTTTTAAATCTCTTAATCTAATGACATTTTCATTTTCCCACATTATGAATTTTGCTGAATGCACGGCTATGTATTCCTCTATTTCATGCATTTTTTTAAAATAATTGGTAGGATTAGAAGATTTGTTCTGATTCTAGTTTGATTTTCTGACAAGAATATTCATTCAGGGGCAATAAACATATACTTCCTTCACATCAGGGTCTCCAGGGGGTAAGAGTCTTGGTATATCCATTATGAAATTTCTCAGCAATTTTTCATGTACTGGTTTTAACATTGAAGATTTTATCTAGATCAGGAGTTGGCAGATTTTTTTTCTATAAAGAGCCAAATAGTAAATATTTTAACTTTTGTAAGCAATATGGTCTCTGTTACAACCATTTTGTAGATGGAATAGCAGCCACACACAACATATAAACAAATTGGTATATTCCCATAAAACTTTATTTATAAAAACAAGTGTCAGGTCAGAATTTTCATCAACAGAAAAAGAACTTACCTAGAATTTGGTTACCTTGAAGTACAATTTATACAAGGAAAACAGGAAAAATGCTTGATTCCTTACTTTATCAATTTTCAGAAAAACAAGTTGATGTTCCAGTATCCTCCAAAGGTAATTGATTAGTTTATGTGAGTATGTATGTGCATGTGTATATTTATTTATGAACTCAGGGATTTTAACATTTCTGATACATTTTAAATCATTGCAGTCATTATTTCTGATGCTCAATTTATTCCATTTTTTGCTCAGTGTTAGCCTTTATTGGTTCTATTGTCCTTTTAATTCAAGTTATAGTCTTTTGTTTCTTGCTATATTCCTTACTTTTTATTATGATAAGATGTTCCAGGCTCATCCTGTACATTTTCCACCCCAGACTTAGGCTCAGTCACTTTTCAAAAAAAAGCTCTCATTGCTTTAGGAAAGTAGTATTCAGAGACCATTAATCTCCATTTTTTCAGAGGAGAAACATAGAAAATATATTCTTTTAAAAGAAAGGAATATAAACTGATAGCAGCATTTCTGATTCAAGCAGAAGGTCAAGGCTTCCACTGTACTCATTTATTATTAGATTTGTATCTCTTTTACACTGAAAGTTTTGGTCTTAGCATGAACATATTACTCATTTGCTTTATATCTGAACAATATTAGCACTAAAACAGTATAAGACATTTTTGTAATTATATTCCAACTTTATATATACCTCACCAGAGACATAAAATACTGGGTTATAAAGCTCATTAAAATAATTATTCTCTGTGGTTAACCTTCCAACATCACTGATAGTTCACTGTTCATTTTTCTTTCTGACTTTTATAAGTTACTGTTTTTCTTGAAATTCAATTCTATTAAAATACAGGTATGTATGTATGTATATATATAAACTTTTATGGCTCCAAAACCAGAGTTATAAAATAAGATACATTTGAAAAAGTCTAGTTCCATATTACCTTCTTGGCTGCTCCTTCTGTTTGGATAAGTCAGTTCCATTAAAATATTTATAAAAACTAAAAAACTCACTTAGTTTTTAAAAATAAATAAAAGATGTTTGATATATTAAAAATATAATAAAAATTCTTCCTTTCTTATATGAAAGATGCCATCTATCTATTCAGTCTCTTGCTTTTTGCAATATGTGCCAGAGAGCACTCCACAGCAATGTAGAAACTCAGAATTTCTTTATTATAACTGCAGAGTACTCCACTAGGCATTCATTCATGATTTATTCAATTGGTTTCTCATAGTTTCCAGTATTTTGTTATGACAAGTAATGTTATGATAACATAATGTATCTTGTTATAATATTTATATCTACATATAACGCTTAAAAACATTAACATATTTTGCAGGGTAACTTTATGATCCTCTCCTAGAAGTAGCATTGCTAAATCAATAGGTCAATGCATAATTTTACTAGAAATTACCCAAATTCACTTCTGTGAGGTTGTACCATTTCACCTTCATAATAACTTTGAAATTACAAAAAAGTTTTGGCTTGATAGCTTATATTTGTGATTGAGTAATAGAATAGTTAAGTTTAAGCATATTTAAGCATTACATTATTATGTAAGTTTAAGCATTACATTATTATGATATAGGACAGATAGTGTTAGAATAAAAAAAGGTATGATTATGGAAAAGAATATGAACAAAACTGCAGAGATAAGAAAGTTAAGATTCTGTGTTCAAAGAATAAATTATCTAATTTGATTGAATTTTAAGGAAACAGATATGTCCTAAGCTAATAAGCAAGAAGCTAAATGATTTTTATTTTGATCTGTATATAAACAAATACAAGATTTTGATCCTTTCAGGATAAAACATGAAGAATGCTAAAAATTTAAGTGTTTATCTACTATCAAAGCATTTTCTAAGTTGTGGCCAACAGTTGTCAAGTGATGTCTCAAAAGGAAATTAATGCAGATAAATTTTTGCTAGAACAACTTTTATCTTAAGTTCAAGTTGGCATCAACAAAAAACTTCATTATAAGCTTTTATACCTAGCTTTCAAAAATTATAAAAGAAAAAAAATATGTTTTTATGGTCATAAGTAATAGTTATTAAAATGTAGAAATCAGATTTTGCTTCAAGTTCAAATTGAATTATTTGTTTTGAAGCCACTCCAGTATTTTATAATCATTACTTTATAAGACCATAACCCAAATAAATGAAACTATTAAATACAAAAAGAATGTAAGAAAAAAGTGATGGAATGAATCAAAGCCATATCTAGTTCATTTATGATACCCACAACCATAGAGAAATTAGAAAATACTGCTTTTTAACTTTGAAAAATAGTTGAAGTTATGATTAGCATCTTAAAAATCCCTCTTCTCACTGCTATCCCAATAGGAAATAAGAGGGGAGGGAAACTTTATGATCATACATTAAATTTTTAAAACATTAAATATCAGAAAAGTTTGTTAGTCCATAGGGATCCAAGTATCCCTTACCTTTCACTCTGATTGTTCCTGTGCTGAATATGATTAGCTGCATGCTGTTCAAAGTAGTACTCTTCCAAGTTAAGCAGCAGCAAAGAAAATCTAAATCAGGAGGAAAAATTCATGCTTTATTAAAAAGCAGCGTATTTAAAGCATCTTTTTCTAAAGCACTTTTCCATTTATTATTCAATAAGTACTTGTTTAGCATATATCATATGCCAGGCACTTCCTCTCTATCTGGTGGAGAGGCAACAGACAGATCTGCCTGATGGGCCTAATAACTGCTATTTCAAGAACAAAATTGTTTACCAGGAGGATTTATTATTCCTTTACAGAAACCCCAAATTTCATGAAAGTTATCTTATTCTTGACTAAACAAAGATTGTGCATTCCCACCTATGGCCTTTTTTATTCTTTGCTTCCCCAGATTTGTAAGTCACTAGACTTCTCTACATCTTCTTCCCCCCCAATGTCATATCTCAGAGGGTTTTTTTTTTTTTTTTATCTCTCTTACTATTTCTATAAGATCGTATGCCTCTGAGAGGCAGATCTTCAGATAATCTCTGTAATAACCAATCTAATGCTTTGTACATACTGGGAGTTTGATAAACTAAATGGGATTAAAATGTAGCTAAAAGTTTAAGTCTTTCTAAAAACAAAATAATGTATTGGAGGTCTTAGCCAGAATAATTAGAAAAGAAAAATAAAAGGAATCTAAATTGGAAAAATGAAACTATCACTATTTGCAGATGACATGATAATATACAGAGAAAACCCAAAAGACTCAAAAACTATTAGAAACCCTAAAAGATCATAAATATAGCAAGGTGGCTAGCTACAAAATTAATTTACAAAAATTGTCATATTTTATACACAAATGAGTCAGAGGATAAATAAATCAAGAAAATCTAATTTATTATCATATCAAAAAGATGACAAACCTGCACAATGAAAATTATAAGACATTATTAAAGAAAGTAGGAAATACAAATAAAGGAATTAGTATTGTTTAAAATGGCCATTTTATCTAAAGCAAAATTCAGGTTTAATAAAATTCTAATGATATTTTTCAAAGTAATGGAAAAAATATTAAAATTTGTATGAAACCACAAATCTGAGAAAAAAATAGAAAATGGAAGATGTCATAATCCTGAAATCCAGCATGCACTAAAAAGGGATAGTAATGAAAACAACTATATGATCAATAGAATAGAACTGAGATCCCAGAAATAAACCCACACATATATGATCAGTTACTTTATAATAAAGGTGCCATGAACATATATTAGGGAAAAAAGCCTTTTCAATAAATGGTGTTGGGAAATGGCATGCAAAAGAATGAAACTAGAGAACTAACACTATAAACAAAAATTAATTCAAAATGGATTAAAGCCATGCACATAAGGCTAGAAACCAAAAAATATATGGAAGAAACATTGGCAATACATTTCATGGTATCAACCTTAGAGATGTCTTCAAGGACTCAACTTCAATGACAAGGAAAGTAAATGAACAAACCAATTAGACTATATGAAACTAAAAAGGTTTTTTACAGCAAAAAAAAAAAAATCACCAGCATTAATAGATATCCTACTGAATGGGAGAAGACATTTACATATCATATAGCTGACAAAGGACTTACACAACTTAACCACAATAACAAACACAACTCAATCCAAAAATGGGTAGAGGTCATGACTAGACACCTCTTTAAAGAGGATGTACAGATACCCAAGGAACCTGAAAAAAATGCTCTTCATCATTTATTATTAAAGAAATGCAAGTCAAAACTACAATAAGTATTGCCTTACATGGTTGAAAATGGCCCATAAAAAGACAAGAATCAACAAGTGCTGTGAAACGCGTGGCAACAAAGGAGCCCTTCGACACTGTGCAGGTTGAGCAGCCATTTTGAAAAGCAGTATGGAGAGTCCCCCAAAAATTAAAAATAGAACATACATATGATCCAGTAATTCCGCTTCTGGGTATTTATCTGCAGAACATGAAAATACTAACTCAAAAAGATTATGCATCCCTATGTTTATTATAGCACTCTTTATAATAGCCAAGATATAGAATTAACGTAAGTGCCCATCAATGGGCTAATAATGGATAAGGAAGAACTGATATATATAGATATATATATATGCACAATGGACTACTGGACTACTATTCAGCTTTTTTTTTAAGTGAAATCGTGTCATTCAGAGTAACACAGAGAGAACTCTAGGGTATTTTGCTGACTGAAATAAATCAGAAGGAAAAAGACAAATATTGGATGATTTCATGCAACAAATGGATAGGATAAAATTAGAATTAATCTTTGAATCTTGACAGCAGAACTGAGGTTACCATAGAAGAAAGGGGTATTTATTATTTTATCCCTTCCTTTCTTATTCTTGTTTTAAACAAAACAAATCTGGTCACAGAAAAAAGAACAGAAAACAGGTGTTCTGTTTATTTCACGGTAAAAACCAGGAGACATCAACAGCACCTAGAGGTATGGAGAAAAACTTTCATGCAAAGTGTGGGATAGCTCTTGAAGTTTGTGTGTGTTGGAGGAAGATATTTTAATTAAGTATGGCAGAATAAACATATATGTTTATGCCTGCTTCCTCTGGAAACACTGCTATAATTTAAATAAAAATATTTTTAAATGGTAAAACCCTCAGACCAAGGAAGGTTGGAGCAACTTAAAAGCAGGTGAGAGATACCAACAAATTTGTGGCAGATGGAAAGCAGATAGGAAGAATCAGCAATCATTAGAAGGTAGAGCAGCACATGCTTCCAGGAAGGCACCAATCAAAAGTAAACTGACTCAAGTCATATGGATTCCAGCAATGCACTATCAGAGGCCATGTAGGCAGGGACCAGGCATGCGGGGATGACTGAAAATCCTATGAGAGTAGTGGCCCAGGTTCCTCTCAACTTGAAGCATTAGAGACTATGCAGAGGACAAAAGAAAAGGTCAAAAGACTATCAGAATTTTACAGAGAAGAATTAATATACACAAAATAAGAAGAGACTGGTCATTAAAAAAATGTGAATTAAAAGAAAAACTCATAAATTAAAAATAATGATATCATGATAGTAGGAACCAACTGTACAGTTCGAATAGGCAACTTTTATTGGCCTGTCCTTCATTTTAAAATTGATGAACCAGAATTAATCTTAGGTCTAAATTACCAGATCTCAATATAAATTGCTGACTATTAGCACTTATTTGAAATTACAATACAATCGTAAGAGCTAAGATTTCTAGCAACAGTCCTTTGATGCTTCAGATAATTTCTAGGAAGGTATAAATCAGAGATATACTAATTACTTTGCCTCTTAACTCAAGCTTGTATCATAATGACTCAAAACACTTTGCCTGAACTGGAGCTATGCAACCCTTCCTTCTCCTTTGATCTCCCCACTCCTCTTTGTGTGGGGGTAAAATCAAAGTTTTCTTCAAAAAGATAATGGCATAATCACAATGCTATGAAGCAAAAGTAGCCCTCATAAATAGCAATCTCTTCCATGTAACTGTTAAATATAATTATATTCTTAATATTATTAAAATGTTCATATTACCCAAAGCAAACTACCGATTAAATGGAATCTCTAACAAAATCTTAATAACATGTACCGTAAAAATGAACAAAATAAAATCCTAAAATTCATATGGAATATGAAAGGATCCTAAATAGCCAAAATCTTGAGAAACACTAAGCTGAAAGCCTCACACTTCCTAATTTCAAAATGCATTAAACAGACACAGTAACCGAAACAGTGTGATACTGGTATAAAGGTATATAGACCAGTGGAACAGACCAGACAACAGAAAAATAAAGTATCATGATGTGGTCAAAATATATTCAGCAAGGGTTCCAAGACAATACAATAGGGAAAAAACAGCCTTGCTTCAGCAAATGATGACAGGAAAACTGAATTCCACCTGTGAAAGAATGAGTTGACTCTGATTTTATACCATATTTAAAAATGAACTCAAAATAGATGAAAGACCTAAATGTAAGGTCTGAAACTATAAAACTTCTAGGAGAAAGCAGAGGGAAAAGTTTCCTGATGTTAGATTTGACAATTATTTCTTGGATATTACCCAAAAGCGCAGGCAACAAAAGCAAACAAATATAAATGTGGCTGTTATCAAACTTCAGACTTCTGTGGAGCAAAGAAAACAATCAGAGTGAAAAGGCAACCTAGAAAACTGGAGAAAAAGTGTTACAGACCACACATATGATAAAGAGTTAATTAATATCTAGAATGTATAAAGAACTAAAACTCAACAACAACAAAATAAGCTGACTGAAAAATGGTGAAAGAACTCTAAAGAAGATACTAAAATGTCCCAAAAGTATACAAAAAGATGCTCAATATTGCTAACCACAAATACAAATCAAAACTCCAATATCACCTCACACATTATTTAAAAAATAATAAAGCACAAGCATTGGTCAGGACGTAGAGAAATTTTAATGTTTGCACACTGTTAGTGGGACTGTAAAATGGTGCAGCTGTTACCAGTAATATGGAAGTTACTCAAAATGTTAAATAGAACCACTATGTGATCCAGAAGTTCCACTTCTGTGTATATATGCAAAAAAACTGAAAAATAAAAAGATTTCAAAGTGATATTTGCACACTAATGCTCACTGTGCCGTTATCCACAATAACCAAGAGGTAAAATCAACCTAAATGTCCAACCATGGATGAATGGATTAAAACAAAAATAGTATACATGAATACACAATGGAGTATTATTCAGTCATACAAAGAGATAAAAATCTCTTATGCTATAACACGGGTGAACCTAGAGGACATTCATTATGCTGGGTAAAATAATCCAGTCACAAAAAAGCTGCATACTACATGATTCCACTTACAGTATTATAGTCAAACTCTTACTAACAGAAAATAGAATGGTGATTGCCAGGAGCCCAGGTAGGTGAAAACCAGGGAATTAATGTTCACTGGATATAGAGTTTTAATTTTGCAAGATGAAAAAGTTCTAGAGATCCATTGCACAGCTCTGTGAACATACTTAACACTACCGGACTATGTATTTAAAAATACTAATATGATGTAAAGTTCACCACCTTCATATGCTGTTTAATCACAATAAAATATAATCAACAATTTTAGAAAGAGTCATTACTTTGGTAAGGGAATTATATCCTTATTAAATTAGTATGTATATTTTGTAGGAAATGTAAAATGCATAGTAATGGGATATAACCAAATCAGTGATGGAAGGAACTCATCAGTCTATTTATTATTTTCACTGAAGTGTTCAGTTATACCTTTAAAATTTTTATGCAAAAAATATTATAATAAAGTATCATGAAAACTACATTCTAAGGAGCAAAAGATTTCAGAATTTAAAAAACTAGACTAAAATCACTTATAATTTTATTATCTCACTCAGTAGTATGATTTAGAGCGTAAATTATTTCTTTAGGAGACTCTTTGCCCTACTCCTGGGTAATCCTTAGTTTATTTCATCTTTACAGAGGTATGGTTTTATTCCCTTTAGAGAAACTCCTGCATTCAAAAGCTTTCTAAAATATGCGGTGCCACCCTCATGTCAATTAAATTTTAAAGCATTCTATTCAATACTTCAACAACATAAAACATAAAACATAAAACAAGTACACTCTAAGGAGCCCTCAGAGTAACCTTGCATTAACAGCCACTCAATAATGACTCAACACATTGTGAATGAACAGTATTTATAATAGATTCAGATTCTGTTGTTAATTAGTTCTACAGACTGGAGATGTGTTGAAGAGGATTGCAACACAGGCTCAATGGAAGTGTCTCTCAGTGCCTTAGTGAGATGTCACCGGCAGAGGAAAGCACACAAGTGTCACATATATGCCAGCTCTACTCTGAATACCATCCTTGGATTAAGTTAGATTATAGTGCCCCAACCCTTGAGAGTCGGTTTAATTAAATTTGCTGTTTGGGGGTAAGTTTTTAAAATGGTCTTTGGAACAAGGAAGAAATTAATGTTAACAGACATGGGCAAGAGCTAGTCTTGTGACCTGCCATGAGACATACTCCCCCAGCAACACACTTCATGATACCCTTTGAAAAGTCATTCAAACAGATTATTATTCCACCTCACTATTCTGAAATTAATTTCTCCTTTCTCAATTCTACTTCTAAGGTATCACAAAAACCTTATTCTCTGCCAAAGTTCAGATGAACTAAAATCTACTGCATTTTCCTGACCTACCAGTTAGAACTCTGTTGAAAGAGATTAGATTATCATGATGTGACACCATAGTGAATGTATGCTGATAACTGGTCACAACTGCCTTTTCTGGTGGTTTTTAAATAATTCTTCTGATCAAGAATTAGTGTTAGTGGCCAGTAATAAGAGAACCTAATAGTATAATGAAAAATACTCCATGAGGCTGCCCTCAAAACCTGATGGAATGTGGCCTCTGTCATTAAATGGCCATTTAAAACCTTGTAGTTCTAGATAATAGAATAGATAAATGCCTTGGAAAAAAGCAGATAAATCTAAGTGGTTTTGACCCAGTCTATGACCTGAGCAGGCACAGAACAACTAGGATTTATTTAAAAGTGACCTTGCACCACCATTTTCTTGAATTTGTGCAACATGATCGGACATAGAAAAGGGTGGCGCCTGTGCATTTGGAATCTTTCCCAGCAAACTTCTTACCAACCACTATCCACTACTCCACTGAACCCCAAAAAAGTCCCCTGGGCAGGGCACTTGTGAAAGCAGTTGAAAGGGCTGAAACAGAATCCCCAAGTCTCTCAGAATTGTTCTCTTATACATGTCTTACTCTGACATGAAGAGCTGAAGACTGGAGGACAGCCCCAGAAGCAAAGGAGAAACTCCTATTCATCTAAACCTTTAGCCTTTCCCTTCATCAAAGAGGCATCTACCATCTCCTGGGCTTTCACTCTTCTTATCAAGAAATGGTCTTTTGCCCCTATTCTCTAGAAAAATGTAGAAAGGGAAATATTTATCTTTACTTTTAGAGTAACCACGAGTCATTCCTTCTTGTAATGTGACGGTGACAATTCCCTCTGTCCCCCACTACCCAGGTCCCTTTTTCATGCCTAGCTCAAAATATGAAACAGGGGTCTGCCCCAGCTACCTCAGAATTTGCCTATGTGTAAATTCTCTATACGTATGCAATTCCCTTTCGGTTTTTCACTTACTAATTGTGCCTAATGTGACTTTGTTCATTTGAGCTGTGAAGAACCTCAGAGAAATGGGGAACTTTTCCTTTGATTCCCTACACAGTACTTTATCTTGCTGTCTCCTGCCTTGTTACAAGGAATAAAACCTTTCCTATTTAAAGGAAATCTGATTTGTGTCTTTTGACTAGGCTGACCACCTGTGCCATTTTAAAACCAGAGTACCTTTTATTTCTTCGAATTTCCCAACTGCCCCATCATTTTAATATAAGTGTCATCTTTCTCCCTGTTTTTAATAAACCAGGGCCATCTTTAACATGGGGCGAAAGGGGCAGTTGAGCTGCCCCGGGCCTAGTCTGTTGAGAGGTCCCAAAAGCAGCTGTCACTTTTGCCCTGCATGAAAGATGGCCTCTGCCAGCACTGACTGCAGCCACTACTGCTGTTTCCAACCCCTGGGAAGAAACAGGAGTCACAGGAAGAGGATTCCTCCCTGCCCCAGAGGTGCCCGTTTCATCAAAGAGGGCAGACCACCACAGCATGGTCAAGCTGTAGTAAACACTATGGGGGTTATCTCTGACACTATGGGGTTATTGGGCATTTCTGGCACTGGGATGGTTAAAGCACATAGGTTTTAGGCAGGACATTTAAAGCGGGGGTTTATAGAGGCGCCACATTTGATTTTAGCCTACGGTGCCAAAATTCCTCACACCAGCCCTGGCCTTTTGTATGAAATCCCACCAAACCACCTATTTTTACTGTGATTGCAGATCAGCATTACATAGTACTTACTTGTTGTTGGCCTGGTTGCCCTGTTCCTGCTCAGATTACTCCTTTTCCTCCCTCCCCTTAGTCGCCAGCACATAACCCCATCTGTTTTTGCCATCCCAGTGTCCTGTTTTTATCTCAAGGAAATATGGTCAGCTACCTTTGGCTGATGTTCACCAAAGGAATGGGCCCACTGCACTAGGGAACATTAGCGCTTAACTTACTTATATCCATTCTCTGCACCTTTCAAAATTGTGCTAGATAACAATTCTGTGGTTCCAAACCCAAGCTCTCCCAGTAGCTAATGCCAGGAGACATAAGCATTCTTTGTCAAAAATTAATTTTATGCTACCAGGTTGGGACCTAGGTAGTATCCTGTTTTAGTTTTAGTTTTTCCCTCTCCCCTGGCCCTGGGTCTTGAACCCTAGCCCTTGGGCTTTACATGGCCTGCACCTTAGCGAGTAAACCACATGGATGTGCCAGTAATTTAGTTTTAAACACAACATTAGGACAATTAAAAGTTTAGTGTAAATGTAATCTTAATTTATGATTTTTTTAAGTTTTTTACTCATTTGGAACTTTAATGTCCTTGATACTAATTGTACAGGTCTCTGATATCCTCTTAATCTATCCCTAGTTGTTGCACTTCTAAGTGCTATATCTATATATACACACATACACACACGCATATATATATATATAAATATGTATATATATACAGAAAGAGCACTTAGAAAAACACTATCTGTACAGCTATTCTGTTTATTTGCTTGTCTGATTTGCTGTAACTACAGCAAAGCCCATTTGGATTAGATGTTCTGAATTCTATTTTGACAGTTACAAACTTGCTGGGTCAATAACCTTTCCAGAATCATCCAGTGATAATACTTAACTTTTCTCTTGATATTCGTATCTGTCTTCTTACAGATCTGGATTCTATGTAAGATAGAATCCCTCTTAATCTCCTTGGGCTCCTAGAATAAATAACTTGGTAAGACTTTTTTTCTAAAGTTTTCTTTCATTGTTAATTGGTTATGTAATTTCTCTTTAATATTCTGAATTTTGTAAAATTCAAGTTCTCTGCCTTAAGAAAAACGTCACCAAGGGAATTCAAGGAACTGTACTTAGTAAGATCTCCTATCATTTTCTGTATTGCTACTTCCTGTTTTCAGTCTACATCAGGTACACATCTGATCCCTCTCCACTTAGATGCCTGTAATAAATGAACATAATTATGTTATCTATGTTCCTCTTTCCAATAAGTTATCTGGGTTCTTCCCTACCAGTTCATGAATTTCCTTGCAGATGTAGCTTCTTATCATTCACAGCCCATTTTGGCACAGGGTACAAGTCTTTCATTTTGAGTAAATCTATAGCTTTTTAGCACTAAATGCCAATCTTGAGTCCCATTCTAACTAATTTCAGTGAACCCAGAACACACATCAATCCTCCTTTGCAACAAAATTCAAATAATTATATCCATCCCCTACACATTTGCATATAAACATCTGAGTAAATAAACATTATTTCTAGTCCCCAAACCAATTGTTTTCTCATGTAAATTACTGGCTCTTCCACCCTTGCTTCTCATCTAGTGCCAGCTGTCCTCCAGCTTAACCAGCTTTCCTATTTCACTGGTCTTTTGATCCATTTCCTTGAGAGTAAGTTTATAGCTCTCTTCATCACTTGATCAGACTCCAGGAAATTACCTTCTCCGGTGACTATCAAAGAGGCAGTTAGTTCCTGACCAAGATGGTTCAATCAAAATCCTTTCACTGAAACCACCCATAAAAGTCAGTCATTTCTATTTTCAAGTCTCAACCCTCTCTGAGAACAAGTGGTAAAAATATCTGTGCTCTCAAAGTCTTTCAAATTCCCCATCAAGGGTTATAATCCTGGGGTGATACTTTCATGAGGCTTCCCTAAGCCGGCAAGAAGAAAAAGATAGAAATATAGCTTGAAGAAACAAACAAAAAAACCAAGATGACGGCTTACTTCCTATTACCTAAAACAGTGCTTCACAAACTTTAATGTGTGTACAATCAACTGAGGGTCTTGTTAAAGATGTACATCCTGAAGCAGTAGATCTGGAGTAGGGCCTGAGATTCAGTATTTCTAACAAAGTCAGTGAGGCTGTGGTACTGGTTCATGCAGCACACTTAGAGGCACAGGATTCTAATACCTACATAAACTATGCCTCACTCACTTCTGAATTATTCTAAACTTCAGAGACATCATAAAAATAAGCACTGGTCTAGTACTGAAAACAAAGGCATCATGTTATGGTAGAAAAGGGTCTAGACTTAGATCAGAGGATATTTGTTTTAGACTTAGGTCATGACTTGGCTGTTGGATTTGGGGTCAAATTCTTTACTTACTTAGGCCTCAATTATAAAAAGGGAGGGGAGGGAGTACAGCTTAGATTACAGAAATGTTTCTTCTTAACCACCGAGTTTCTAGATGTATTAAATAAACTTAGACTTAAAAAAAAAATCTGCAGGATTTCCACTTTAGACATCATCGCAGTTTACATGTCCAGAGAAACAATCTCAGCACAGATGCTTTAAAACAACTGGATAAATTACATACATAAATATATATAGAGATATAGATATAGATACACACACACACACACACACACACACACACACACACACACACATATATACATATATACCCCACCCACTGCCCCCAATACTTGGCAGAGGTGATGAAAAAATAAAGGCAAGTCTTAGAAGTAAGAAACAGAAGTTAGCAGGCACTGGAGCAGCATTTTTACCTGGGGGCTTCCACCAAGGCTTTGAGTAGCAGAGTGACGGAATTCATTAGGACCCTGAGCACTGCAGGGACAGTCATGGTGGGGTAGGGGGAGGTGTAGAAAAAGCAAGGTAGAAAATAAAAATCACTATGCCCTACCTTTCTAAAGGGGTATGATCTGGCCTTTGGTCTGAAATGGGAGCAAAATAAGTCTCCCTCCAGAATCTGAAAACCACAAGCCTACCTTGATTGGGGGCCAGAACTCACATTACCTATTTAGCCCAAAAAAACTCAAGATAAACCAATATAGTTTCCCCATAACCCCAGGCAGACATAAATGCAAACATTTTCTGGACAAATATACCTTAAGCCAGGCCTCCAAGAATTCCCATTATAAATGTCCAAGGAACAAGAGGCCACAAAGATCACAAAGCAAGAGTGGAAGTAAAATTACTGAACGAGGGCAGTACAACAACCACCTACTCAAACCTATAAAGATTACATATATATTCTTTTCTGCTTATTCTAATAGGTATGTTTAAAGAAATAAAAGGATATCAAAAGTATAACAAAGGAATAAACTTTTCTCAAAACTGATCAGGCAGTTAGAAACAACCCAAAGATAACTAGAAAACAAAAATATAATTAAAATTTAGCTACAATCTGGTGGCTTAACAGTTAAGTCCACTGGACAGTCGACATATCTCCCAAGGACCCAGGTTCCTGACCCAGGGTTAGTAGAGGAGTACGGGGACCAACCAAGATGATGAACAATTAAAAATAAAATAAATAAAATGCTTCTTCCTTCTCTTTCTTCCTGCCTGCTCGTCTCTGGTCACCTTCATTTCTGCCTGCACCTTTTCTTTAAAAAAATAAATAAAAAATAAATAAAAACAATAATATAGACATCAAACAAAGTAGAGAGAACGTAAGTAAATTGTAAGATGAATTTAAGTAACCCACAAAGAAGTACCTAAAAATAGATATTAAAGAGTCATTATGAGACATTTTAAAAACTAGAGGAGAAGTAGTATTTTAACAGTTAAAGGCCTGGCTCCGTATTTTCCAAGACTGTTTCAGGTTTAGGAATTCCATTCAGGACAAATAAGTTAAGAAAAATCTCTATATAGACAAACTTCAAAAACACTACCAAGAGATCTTAAAAGCAACCAGAGAAAAAACAGGTAACTTACAAAGCACAATTAGACTTAAACAAATTGGTTAGTTACTGGTCTCCCAGAATGAAGAAGACGGCCTCCTACAAAAAAAGCTCCATAGAAATCATATATTCTTGTGTTTAAGGTAAACATCCCTGGTAAGCCTAGTGGTCTGGACCCCAGTGCCTTTATCAAGCCAGAGAAAGCAATGATGGTTCCCTAACCACTAATCCTGATACAACAAATCCTTTACCTAGCCTGCCACATCACACAGACTAGGCTTACACAGAACCCCAATCACGAGCAGCCCATCATCGCAAATGTTGAGCGGGACAATGTGAGTCAACTCCATCACAGTGGAGCGTTACCATAAATAAGCTGGCCCCTGGTCGCTGCAGGGTCTTCTGGTTTCTCTTGGAGTCTGCAGCCTCACCCAGCCAGGGAGCTAGGGACTGCACTAGGGTAGATGGCTTATCTGTTATTGACACTTATTCCTTCTCTTCCTCCCTCTCCTTTCCTCCTGTCTTTGTTTTTAAGAGGAAGGAATACAGGCAAGAAGGAGAGGTAAGGAAGAAGAAGCATTTTTGTTTGTTTATTTTCCGTTGTCCATTCTATCATCCAACACCCTGATCCTCATCCCCACCCCACACCCATCCAGTGAATCCAGGTCCTTGGGTTTTGGGTTTCACAGGGTCTATGCTCCAGCTGCTGACTTAGTACCTGAGCCACCAGAGCAGACCTCTTGACATTTCTTCTGTTGTGTTGCCCCACCAAATTCTCCTGTTGATGCATATTCCTGGCCATTTACCTTCATTGCCACAATCTTCAAAGAGCTGAGAGACATATATATCTAGCAAAACTGATTTTCAAAACCTGGGCAACATAAGGACATGTTCAGAGAGACAAAAAATAAGTTTATTACCATCAAACCCTCATTAGAGGAACTGATGAGAAAGAGAAAATAATTCCACAGGGAAGATATGCAAGAAGGAACCACACTGAACTAAGACAATGGTAAATATGAATGTGAAACTATATGAGCATTATAATGTCTTATTCATAGTTTTAAAATACAGATTGAAAACATTGGGCAAGTACAGACTCCAATTTAGGATGGAACAACAGGAGTTAAATGTTTCAAGATACTTAAATTGTTAGGGAGGACGACAAGGAGAATGAATAGCTTCAAAATTTAAGTTAAAATAAATAAAAATTTAAGTTTCAAATTTCAAGTGTGAGCACTAGAAAAACAAATATAAAACTTTCATACTTTTCAGGAAAGCTGAAAGGGACTAGTTTGATCTTAGTTAATCCATCTGAGAAAATAATACCATAAAATTAAAGAATTAAAAAGTAAAAATGAATCAAAATATAGCTGTAATAAAAATGTAAATAGAAAAAACTCAGAATGATTTATTTGAAAGTGCAATTATAAGCTCTTTTTTAATAAGCCTTAAAAGCTAAGAACACAGAGAAGTGAAAAGTAAAAGAATGAAAAATTTTATATAACGCAAGTAACCAAAAGAAAACAAATATATTTGTGTAAGTCAGAATCTAAGCATACACAGAATTAATGACATACCCTGAATATATACATAGTATAAGTGAGATCTACGAGGCAAAGTTTACATCATGAAGCATCTCAGTAATTAATAAGTTAATCACAAAAAGTAATGATTAACAAGTTTAATGTCTAATTAACAAGTCTAATGTAATAAGCATATTATATAATCATTGTAAATTGAGATATTAATAAACATCTATTTTAAACCTCACATCAAACATATGTGAAAACTTATCACACACTGTCATGATTTTAAGGATTAGCATTATATAGAACTTACTAAACAAATTTAAAATATGTATATATACTTTTTAAAATCTGAGTTGGAAACGTTGAAACAAAATTCTAAATGTTTAATGGGTAAAAGATGAAATCACAGTTTTATTCATAAAAAGTAATGAATTCATTAATTGCCTATCTTCATTTTATATCACATTTTAAAATATTAAAACAAATAAAATCATACAACAAACACATTCAAATCCATTAGTAAATAAATGCTTGCGTCGTCTCAAATGGTGTCAATTAGGGAGAAGTACTTTTGAGACAGTAAAAGAAAAATAAGGTGATAGGTTAGTAATGCATTTTTGGGTAAAGCCAACGTAAATTCTAAGTTAATCAAAATACTTGCAAAATTCATTTCTTCTCTTGTTTTTCTGACATGTACAAAAAATATACCTTATATCTTTAAGTCATAGTCAGGTAGATTTCTTTTGATTCATCAGCATTCTTAACTAACTGAGTGCTAATTCTGCAGTTTATCTCCATTTTCAGCACCTGGAATATCCAAAGAGATAAGAGAATAGGATTCTTGGTCTTAGAAGTGAAAGATTAAAAGGGGGTGTAACAAATCACTTTTTCCTCTTAATAAGTATTTTAGTACAATGAATTGAGGATCCACTGAAAAAATAAAAATATGAAGTAAAAGGAATTTAATATCAGTCAACAAATTAATATCAAGAAAGTGATATACACATGGAATATTTGAAGCAAAGCTGAAGTCTAAAAAATGTGTAATAGGAGTATTAATATAAGATGTGTGTTCAAGAAAGAATTCATGATTGCTAATATTTTATACTGGGATGACAGCATACAAACCACAGTTAAGTGATTAGTCTTATGACATCAGAGTGAAAAAACTGATTCTCTCCCAGCAAAACATGTCTTAATTATCTAAATTTCTACATTATCCAAAAAAGGATATCCCCACCATGTTACTCCTCGTTAGTAAAGTTAAAAAACAAACACCTAAAATAGAAATATCTTAAATAGAAGCAGTTTATAAAAATAATCTCATCTGCTAACCCACAATACATATCTGTCATTTCCAACAAATTTGAAGGAAGATATGGGAAATGCCTTTTTGGATTTTTTTTTACTTGTATCTTTCTTAATACCTGCAAAAGACATTTTTTTAAATAGTAAAATCAATGTGGTTCCTGCTATCTCAATCTTAACAGGATATTAGTGAAGTTAATTTGAATAGCTAAGTATATTTTTGTTTTCTAATTCTAACAATTACCAAAGCATTTCCTCATAAACTTCACCAAAAATTGCACCAACTTGAAATGTCAGTAGGACTACCAAGTTTAGCAAGTAAAAAATACAAGATGCCTTGTGGAGTATCAATTTCATATAAATTACAATTATTTTTACTATAAGTATGTTCCAAATGTTGCATGGGGAATACTTATGTTAAAATATATTCATTGTTTATCTGAAATTCAAATTTAACTGGATTCCCTGTATTTTATGTGACAGCTCAGCTGGGATTCTTCCTCCGTTACTCCTACATTTAACCCACCATACCAACACCTGTCAATTCTCCCTGCTGAAAACATCTAAAACACATCCTCCTTTTTACCTATTTTCTGTCTGTCGGGACCCCCACAAGAGCAAGCCTTAGGCCAGGGATCAAAGTTTGGATATCAAGGCAGTGAATTGTCCCTGGTGTCACCCAGCCGAGCAAAGGAATGCAATCATCCAGATCAATAAGGAAGGTCGATGGACGAGGCTCACATGTGGGATGTGTCCCATGTGTAGTACGTGACCAGTAGGGACCCTCAGCACACAGGAACAAAGGAACAGCAATGGTTGATGCCCACCAATAACTTCAAAGGACAATTTCACCTTGCCAATCAGGAACTGAAACCTGAGCGACCCAAACCCCACATACTGGTTATGAAACCTGGGAATTGGGGTACCGGTTCCACAGTTGGGGCTCCGCTACCCCACTCAGATAGTCCCTGAGCTGGCCCCGGTGTCCAGCAAACTATTGGTTGCTCAAGGAATTCCCCACTTAAAGCTTGAGTTGAGACTCTCTACTCCCTTCACGCCCACCTAATGCCATCCTGCCACTGTGTCTCCAATGTACATACCACACCGATCATCAATTGGACGAGCGAGTCTCTGGTTCTCGACCTTGCCTCTCTCTGAGAATTTCATTCTGAATCCCTCTGATCCCACTATTGACACCCAGCTGATACCCTGAAAAATCTGAGGGCTCAGTCAAAATTCTCCAAGGCCAGAAAAGTGACTTCCTGAGGGGATGTCTTTGGCAAGTCCTCTTCTGTCGTCTCTAAATCCCAGACGCAACACAGGGACGCCTGTCTTGCAACTGGAGTTTTTTGCAGGTCGTTACACCTGGCTTCATCCTTTTCCACCTTGCAGACCTCCATTTGTTAGAATCATGGGAAATATAAAATCTCTCCCTCCAAAGGACTCCCTTCTTTGATGCCTCATCCATAACCTCCTTAAGCTCCATTTGGAGGGAGATATTAAACCAGAAAAACTCTTATCCCTGGCCCTATACCCCTTAAATAACCAGGGACAGTGGCCTGAGCATGGCACATTTGACCTCCACATTCTCACTAACTTTGATAACTTTATTAGACGCAAAGGCAGATGGTCAGAAGTTCCCTATATACAGGCTTTCTGGACACTCTGGTCTCGCCCATCTCTATGTCAATCTGTTACTTTATTTCAGATTTTACTGCTTATAAAAAAAACCCAAAACTCCGGAGGGTCCCTCCAATCCTGACAGTCCTTCTGCTTCTGTAGAAACCTTTCTTCATTCAATCCCGCTGACTACCCGCCTCCTTACGCTAGCTCATCACCATCTGCCCCCTCCTCTTCTCAGGCTTCTGCTCCCCAACCCTCTGCTCCCCCTTCCCCACAGGCATCCACTCTGCAACCTCGCCCTCATTTGCCCCCTCATTCTCCCTCCACCATGGCTCCCTCCTCCTCTACCTCCCCACTTCTTGCTAAGCCACCTCCCCAGCCGGTCTAGCCCATTCTTTGCCTTCCCACACCCTCAACAAACCATTTGCAGGCCGAACCACCTCTAGCCTCCTTCCCTTGCCAAAGCCGATCATAGAGTCCCATTGTTCACAGTCCTGATTTCTCCTCTCCCTCTGGGATTTACTCTCTATAGGAAGTAGTAGGACGGACAGCGCCATGAGTGTCCATGTCCCATGCTCTTTTTCAGACCTGGGTCAGAACAAAAAGCGTTTGGGTTCTTTCTCCAAAGACCCCACTAAATTCGCCAAGGAATTTAAATATATGGCCTTGGCTTATGATATAACCGATCATGATGTGTCTGTCTTTCTCACTATTACCATCACCCCTGAGGAAAAGACCCACATTTGGGCTGGGGCCATAGCACATGCTGACAAGTTTTTGCCAAAGAGCGCGATAGTGAGTGACCACCCCCCCAACTCCGTGGGCTGGATGGCACTAATGCTGTACCCACAGCCAACCCCAACTGGAATTACTAGGAGGGGTCCCCAGACGGCTTAAAGAGAGATCATTTCCTTACCTGCTTAAGAGGGGGACTGCATAGGGCAGGACTTATGGCAGTGAACTATGACAAAATTTCAGAAATCACCCAGGGTCCGGATGAAAACCCAGCTGTCTTCTTAAATTGCCTCACAGAGGCTATAACTAAATACACACTACAGACCCAACCTCCCAGGAAGGAACCCCGTTCCTCCACACTCACTTTATTACCCAGTCTGCCTCAGACATTTGCAAGAAATTTCAAAAAATAGAACAAGGCCCACAGTCTCCTCAGAGTTAATTCACATGGCCTTTAAGGCCTACAATGGCAGGCAGGAGGAAAGAGAGAAGGAAAGGGCCAGACAAAAGGCAAGACAAGAGAGGGAGGCACCTGATACTTGCTCCTTGCCACTGTTTTAAAACCTGGACAGGGTCATGGTCAAAGGGTAACAAAATTCCACCAGCCCTGGCCTCAGATGTGGCAAGGAGGGACATTAAGCCAGGCTCTGCCCACAGCCCCGACCTCCAAACCCTTGCCGTCTCTGCTGTCAGCAGGGACATTGGAAGGTGAACTGCCCAACGGCTTCTAACCGAGGGACTGGTCTGCCTCCATCAGTCCCCTCACAGGCACTGGCACCAGCACCTCCAGGAATCTCAGTGTCCAAGCTCCTCGTCCTAGCCATCGACAACTGATGGGACCAGGCTCCGAAACTACCCCGACTGACCATCACCACCGCAGAACCCAGGGTAAAATTGGCAGTGACAGGTAAGCAGTGACAGGCAGTGGACATGGGTGCCACCTATTTGGTCTTGCCTGAATTCTTGGGGCTCCTCCTTCCCTCTTCCATAGCAGAAGTAGGAATTAATGGGAAAAACACCCATCCATTCAAAACTCCACCTCTACCATGTAGGCTGGAAATCCAAATATTCACCCATGCCTTCTAGCAGCCCAATGCCTTTATTAGGCCAAGACATCCTTACTAAACTAGGCGCATCAATTCTCCCCCCAGGGATCCATACCAATACCCCTGCCCAGCCTCAAACAGTCCTGCTCCTTGCTATAGGGAATAGTCTCCTCTCCTCCTGTCCTTTCTATCCCCACTTGGCTATTCCAAACAGACCCTAAGGTATGTGACACCTCTCACCCCTCGGGTGCATCACATCATACCCTGGTCCAGGTAACTCTTAAAAATCCAGGACAGTTCCCTAATCGGGCCCAATATCCCCTCACACCCAGGCCTCTCACGGACTAAAACCCATCATAGACAGACTCCTCTCTGATGGACTACTGAGGGAAACAACTTCTCCAGCTAACACTATCCTGGCAGTCAAGAAGCCTAATGGCTCTTATCACCTGGTCCAAGACCTCTGGGCAATTAATGAGGCCACTCTCCCCATCACCCTATATAGTACCTTACTCCGTTCTCTCATAAATACTGCCAACCACTTCCCACTATACTGTCCTAGATTGAAAGGATGCTTTCTTTACCATCTCCTCAGCCCTCACTCCCAGGATCTGTTTGGTTTCACTTAGACTGACAGTTACTTGGGTCACCAAACAGCTTACCTGGACTGTCCTACCCCAAGGATTAAGGGACAGCCCCCATCTTTTCAGCCAAGCATTGGCCTCTGACCTATCAGGGCTAAACCTTAGTCCCAGTGCTCTCCTACAGAACGTTGATAACTTGCTCCTCTGCAGCCCTTCAGAAATCTTATCCCAGCAACGCACTATACTCCCCCTTACATTCCTCCAAGAAACGGGATATAGGGTATCCAAAGATAAGGCACAATTTTCCCGACCCCAAGTCACCTACTTAGGTCTCTCGCTCTCTCCCACTGAAAAGGGTATCACCTCCCAAAGGCAGACTTAATACTCAATATCCCCCTCCCACATACCAAGCAGGATCTCCTCTCTTTTATAGGATTAACTAATTTCTTTTGTACTTGGATTCCAAATTTTGGCCCTATCGCTAAGGAGCTGTACAAAGTCACCTCAGGAGACCTTCATGGTTGTGAGACAACCCAGCTGCCATAGCGTGTGCCTTCAAAAGATGAAAAGCTGCTCTCACCCAGGCTTCCGCCCTAGCACTCCCAGGCCCTAGAAAACCTTTCACACTGTACACAGATACCCGGGGTGGGTTTGCCTTGGAAATTCTCACTCAGACCTATGGCCCAGTCACACACGGGTCACTGCTTGTTTTTCTAAGTCCCTTGACTCTTCCTTTCTCGGCTGGCCGGCCTGTTTGAGGGCTCTGGCATCCATAGCCCTACTCATACAAGAGGCCCCCAGACTCACTCCCTACGCCCACCTCAAGGTACTTTCTCCTCACAACCTCACATCCTTACTAACCCAGCAGGCTATCATGAGCGCGCCCTGCTCCCAGGTGCAAACCCTACATGCACAGCTCCTTCTTAACCCACAGGTTCACATCACACATATGCCTGATACTCCCAACCCAGCAAGTCTCCTTATGACCAGACTAACTACCAAACAGACTCCTCCACCCAAACCACACGATTGTCTGGACAAAATTGAAAGCTTCTTATACCCATTCCCTAATATTAAGGACACCCCCCTCCCACCACCAGCTACTAACTGGTTTATTGATGGCAGTGCTTTTAAAGACCCGATAAAACAGGCTGGATATGCCATTGTGTCATCACACTTAGTCGTCGAGTCTAGTCCCCTCCCACCTGGCACCACTTCACAGCAGGCGGAACTCATTGCTCTTACCAGGACTCTCATATTAGCTAAAAACAAGCCCACTAACATCTACACTAACTCCAAATATGCCTTCCACATGATTTACTCTCATATCCCTATATGGAGAGGAGATGGATCATGTTTGTTAGTTGCTAGAAGTAGAAGCAAGATGAAAGTACAGAACTGAATTTGATCGGGGATAAAGTCCTGCAGATCCCCCTGGAGTCACCTGGATATCCTCACCTCCAAAATCTCTCCAATCATTAACAAGACACTCATCACCAAACTGTCCCAAGCAGCCCAGGTGCCTGCCCAAGTAGCAGTCATACACTGTAAAGGACACCAAACTACTAAGGACCCCATCTCGGGGGCAACAACAAGGCAGACGCAGAAGTAAAACGACAGGCACAGGGGGTCACAACACACTCAATTTCTCCTGTGCCCCCTCAAGTTGCAAGCTACAGTGATCAAGAACAAACAGATCTTATACAGCTCGGGGCACCTCTCAATGAGGGATGGCTTTATTTTGACAATAAGCTGGTCCTTCCAACAGAACATACCCAGGAGATCCTCACAGACTTAAATAATCAATTTCACATTGGTATAAGCCTCTCACTGCTCTCCTGTCTCAGTCCCTGTCATACCCATCACTATACTCAACTCTCTGAAATCACCAAATCTTGTCCCACTTGCCAGCAAACAACCCCACAGGGCAACCTCAGACCTTCCCCCACCCATTCCATCAGGCCAGAGGACAGGCCTCAGGACAGGACTGGCAAATAGACTTCACACACTTACCACTCATCAAGAAATTTAAATATTTACTCATATTCATAGACACCTTCACGGGATGGGTTGAAGCCTTTCCAGCAACCTCAGAAAAGTCCTCCCAGGTGGTAAAGGCACTATTAACATGAGATCATTCCTCGATTTGGCCTCCCTTCTACCATAGTCAGACAGCGGCCCCACCTTCATTTCACAAATAACAAGTGTCTGATACACTTGGAGTCAAATGGCGGCTACACAATACCATATAGACCACAGTCATCAGGGAAAGTAGAAAGAATGAATGGGATTCTGAAATTAAACCTCGCCCGACTTACATCCCAGACCCAACTAGCTTGGTTGGAACTTCTTCTCCAGGCTCTCCTAAAAATTAGGTCAACCCCAAGAAAACCACACATGCTTAGCCCATTTGAAGTCATGTATGGCAGGCCTCTGATAATAGGTAATCTGCCTCCACCCTCCTCACAATTCAGGGGCTTGTTCTTTCACAAATTCACAGCCTGGTTGAGAAATATGTTTCCCCCACCCCACAACACAGGACAAGCCCACCACTCAAGTTTCCCCAGGAGATTGTGTCTATAAAAAATTTCTACAGCCCAAATCCCTAAACCCTTTTGGTCTGGCCCTCATTTGGTTCACCTCACTATTCCCCCAGCTGCAAAACTTATGGATGTCACCTAGTGCATCCATATGTCCAGGTTCAAACTCACTCATCAACTTGCAGGACTCAGAGGTGAGCACACACTGCCACCAGTACTTGAGGACTCTGCCAACCCTCCCACCTCTCCACCGATCCCACGGACCCTATGTCTCAGTACAGGTGCACGCCCACGGGAGATCTCACTTTAAAGATCTCAAAAGGCCTGTAGATCTAACTTTTCACAATGCAAAGTGTGGGCTCAACTTTTTCATCGGCCTAGTAATCAGGTGGGCTCTGCTTCTCCCCTTGGCTGTGATACACCAAAACTGTTCCCCTGTACCCTGGGCCTGCTGCCTGTCTTTACTAAAGGCCATGTGGCCTTCCAGTCTTCCCCTACATCTTAACGCTTCCTCTTGTGCCAACCTCACTATCCACCTATGATGTGTCCCTTATTCATCTAAGTCATTCAGGTTCTGCCTTATGGAACTTCCTCAGGTTCTTTCCTACTGACAAATTATAAACAACAACCTACCTTGGTTTGTCTGGGATCACCATACTTGCGGGATAGAAAGCCTCCTTAATTTTTTCACAGATCTCTGGCTCCAGGGGGATTTGTAGGACTGTAATTACCCCTGATCAAATTCAATTCTATACTTTCCTCTTGCTTCTACTTCTAGCAACTAACATGACCCATCTTTCCTACCTGCTCCTCTTCTTCCTCACCTCATTACAAGGCATGAAAGGGGAATGGGTACTAAATTCCCTCATCAACCTCTCCTAAACCATTGCCACAAGGGAAGACCTAAAACAACGCTGGATTTGCCACAGCAACCCTGAGACCCCAGGTTCTCACAGAACCACCCTGCAGGCAAACCCTCTGTCAAATGACACTTTCCATACCCTTCTCCAAAACCAGTCCTCACTCCTCACCTCACATAACTACTCACAGGGGGCAGCCGCTAGAACCCCTCTACTCCTCTACACTAACCTTAAGACTCCACCAGCAGAATGCTTCCACCTAACTGAGCCAACTAGACAATATTTCAATATAACCAGACCTCCCTTTATTGCAGTAAGTTTGTCTGCACCCCGTGACACAACACTCACATAGTGCAGTCGACCCTTTCCAGCTTCTGGGGGAAACAGCCACGGGTAATCTTGACATCAGTACCATAGCACCTGAGTCCCTAGTGAAACCCCTCAGTTGGAACAACGTCATCTGTAAACCTCTTAATACCACCCCTTGTGCTCCCAATAACACTCACTACTGTCTAGATCCCTCTTCTATTAGAACAAATGATCTTTTCGGGACAGAGCACTATAAACCCTGGAAATTGGGAAAGCCCCTCTCTGAGTCCTTCCCTGCCTACATTTCTCCCCCAGCAGCCCCAAAGGACACACGACCAAGCAACCCTCCTATGGACCACCTACCTCCCTGTGTCTCCTATTCTACGCCTCCCTTTATTTCCTTGTTCAACAACCCAAAACACGCTATCATGCAGGCGCCAGAAGGAACTTTTTGGTTATTCAGCCTCCACTCCAACTTAGATAATATATCCTCCTCCCTGCAAATAGTAGCTCTCACACATCTGGACAACAGTAAACATTCTGGGACATATACCCTGGGAACCCTAACACGACAGGGAGTCTATATCCTTAACTCTACAGCTCACTCCAGACCCACCAAACAGACAATAAGGGCATTTGGGTTAATAATAGCTGGTGTCGTAGGAACCATAACAGCTGTAGCACCGTGAGGTGGATTCACATACCACAAACACACTCAGCGACAGATAACCACAGTAATTGAAGAACTTTCTTGAAACATGGGGGATGGCCTTTCAGTACTCTCACAGTCATTGGATTCCCTAGCTAACACAGTACTTGATAACCCTTTAGCTTTAGATTACCTCTTGGCAGAACAGGGAGGAGTTTGTGAAGTAATTAATAAAACCTGCTATATGTAAACCAGAAGTTCCAGCAAGGCAGAAACCAACATTAAAGCTACATATGCATAGGCAGAGTAGCTTCACAAATACAAACAAAACTCCAGCCCCTGCAACAAATAGCAGGAGCTTGGCTACAGCCGTCCTCATGGCTCACTTTTCTTCTTCCCCTACTAGAAAAGTATCCTCATTATAGCCTTTATTTCCCTTGGCCTTTATGCCTTAAAGCTGTTCAATCAGTTTCTCCAAAGAACCATTAAATCTATAACCAAACTCAAATTAAACATGTACTCCTCCTAAAAGAACACAGGTACCAGCCTCTAAGAGATGCTGCTGAAGGCAAACAGCCACACTTCAGAACCAGCTCTGGGGAAGAGGAAGAACCCAAACCAGAATTCAGCACCAGTGTTCAGCGGGAAGTAGTCTGAGAGATACTGTGCCCATATTCCTGGTTCCCCCTTTCATAATCTTTTTTCTCCCCAATTTAAAAAGAAAAGGGCAGGAATATTAAGATCCCCACAAGAGCAAACCTTAGGCCAGGGATCAAAGTCCACATATCAGAGCAGTGAATTGTCCCAGGTGTCACCCCACTGAGCAAAGGAATGCAATCATCTAGATCAATAAGGAAAGCTGATGGACAAAGCTGACATGCGGGATGTGTCCCACATGTAGTACATGACCAGGATGGACCATCTGCACACAGGAACAAAAGAATGGCGATGGTTGAAGAAGCCCACCAATAACTTCAAAGGACAATTTCACCTTGCCCAATCAGGAACTGAAACCTGGCCTGGCAACCCTCTCTCCATCCTCCTTCCTCACCAGTGGATTCTTTCATTAAAAACCCAGGCCAGTGGCCTGGCAGACTGAACCTCCCTTGGCTGGCTCCATTCTTTTACCCTCTAATTAAATCTCAGCTTGCTCACTCACTTAACTCTGCCATGGGTTCTTTGAGAGACCCAAACCCCACACTGTCATCACCTTGGTCTAAGCCACCAACCCCGAAATCTCCCTTTCTCTTTTGCTTCTGCTTTTGTAGAAATATCACAAATTCTAAATAGAGCATCATCAACTTAACCCTGAGAGAATTAAGTATTTTTCTTTTCTGGAGTCATTATTTGGTAGCTATAGAAATCCAAAACCTAACTCAGCATGAGAGGGGCCAAGGAACTCACAACTCTTTAAGAACTGAGGTCTTTCATGAGTAAGCTCTAAAATAGTCCCAAGAAAAGTATCATTTTTTTCGTGGGTATGCCAGAGCCAAACACTGAAATCCATCATTTTGCTAATTGGTGTTTACTCCACAAAGGAATAAATCAGGGGTAAAAAAAAAAATCAATGAAGAAATGGTAACTTTGGGACTATTAATTAATAAAGTTGGCTTTAAAAGTTCTTGTCTTCCAGAGTAAATTCTAAGATTTATAAAAAGACTGCTTAATTCTAGTAACATCTGAAGGTGAAACAGAGTCCTCTCCTTCAAATTAATATTGTATAGACAAGAGTATGTCCATCAACATAAGGTTACAAATCCCTGGGGCAGAGCACTAAAAAATCGGGGCAGTCAGCAAGCAGGATTCGAATGAATATAAAATATGTGGCACGACTTTTTCTGATTACTGATGCTTAAGAACAGTTTCTGCCTCCTGACTGATAAATGTTTTGATTGTGAGATATAATTATCTTGGCTCAGATGCCAGTCGCTCAAGTTGCCATGTGATCCATGATTATCAACAATGCAGATTATAAAGAGAAATGCAGGTGCAGACTAAGGTTTGTGTGACATTGCAGGACTGTACAACTAACCAAATTAAATACAAATTACTGCCATCCAAACAGCTGGCAGATCTAAAAAGGTTTTCCGTATATAAAAGGGGCCATAGAATTGTTACAAATGACTCTTAGATCATAGAACATAATGGTATTCAAGTGTTTCAAAGTACTTACATAGTAAATCTTAAAGTTCATCTATTTAATACAAAATGCCAACATCAGAGAGTAGAGGGACATATAAATGTTGGATGAAATGGTAGAGTCAACACCTATAAAACAAATGTGAATCCAGCATGATCACATAGACCTTAAAGTTTATATCTGCATTTCCATGTATAATCTGCTTTGTCAGGGTCCAATGAGAAAAACAAAAATTCAACCTGAAATGGAACCAGAGGATATAAAATGGAAAATCTCAGGCATGTGTTTTCAGAAAAACTAGAAAACTTAAGGATCCAAATGGACTGATTTCATTTTTCAGAAATGCATAGTCCAGAAACACAAAGAAGAAATGACCAGGTCAGGTTGGTCTTGCAGAAGAAGCTGAATTGAATTTGTGTGTATATCTGAGCTGATTTTTGTCTGTTGGGGAGTTTTCAACTCAGACTCTTTAATTCCCTTTTTGAATTCTCTGCCCACAAATTCAGCCTACCCACAAAACTCAAGGGACTTGCCTTTAGCTTGCTGCAGTAGGAGTGTCTGGAATTCCAACTCCTCTGCAATTGCCACTCCCCCACCCCAGCTTGCCTCAGTTTAGTTATTTTTAAGTCGACGTATTAGATCAGAAGACAGAAGCCAGCGGCTAGCAGCCCTCCTACATAACTAGCTTCCACAACCAAAATCGTTATAAAATGATTTCCAGTTCCCTTGACACAGGGACCACAGACCGGTGGTTCAGCAAGTTGTCTCCATTACCTCCTAGCCCTGGAAAATATCCTAGAGCAGAAGACAGCTTTCTTAGAAGAGAACTCCCTTGGAGGCTGAACAACAGAAACCCTGACCCCCACATCACTCTGTGTGACCCTTTTAGCTTCTGCGGGACTCCAACGCCTTGCCCAGATGCGGGTGATAATGTCTGTACCGCAGCACAGCGCTTTCCAATACAATGCCTTCCCATCCACTTGTAATAGGTCCATTACACGGAAGCGAATCCTTGTCTTTTTCCCCCAAATAAGGCCTTTCTTGCGGGCCTCCGACTTGCTTTTTTAAGTCTAAAGAAGTTGGCAGGAAGGAAAAGAAAAAAAAAGGCGCGACGCAGTGAGTTACCCGTCTCCCCTCCTCCAGCGGGCGGGGGTCTCCGAGCCGCGCGGGCCGCCTGGGTGGAGCTGCCCGGCGGCGCACGACCTAGGACTCCGACCCGACACCCGCTAACCACCGGGCGGCGGGGGCGTCCGCCGAGCCCGCCTGCTCACACTCCTCCCGGTCCCCGCGCTCGGGGTCGGACGCCCAGGGGAGGTCGGCGCCCGCACCCGTGCGGCCTCTTCCGGGTGAGCCGAGCCGCCCAGGACGTAGGCTGCCCGCCCGGCTCTGGGTCGAAAGGCGCTCCGGCACCTGCTCCTGGCGGTCTCTGTCTGGCCCGCCTAGGCCTCCGGCCTCCGACCCGACCCCGGACTCAACCGCGGCTCTCGGGCCCGGGCCCCAACACGCTCCTGACCCCGGCGTCTGTCGGGTCCCCGCCGGCTCTCGGCGCTCAGATCTCCATTGGCCGCCCCCACCGTTTCCCCACCAGGCCCCGGGCCGCCGCGCGCACACCGGGCGCTCACCTCTCCTTGGAGTAGAGCTGCAGCTGCTGCTCCTGCTGCTTCTTCCGGATAAACGCCATGGAGGGAGGGCAGGGCGCAGGCGGGCCTGGCGCACGGCTCAGGCCCGGCAGCCGCCTGCGGAGGAGGTTTGGAGGAGCGCGGAGAGGTCCCGGCCGAGCGCGGAGAGGTCCCGGCCGGGAGGAGAGCGCGGTTGCCGCCGGCCTGGTTTCCCGAGCGGCGCGGCTGGGCGGCCGAGAGCCCGATGCTGCGCCCCAGGGCCCGCGGCGTCCGGGCTGCGCTCACCGCAGCATCTTCGCGTGGGGACTCTGGCGACGCCGTGACTCAGGTCCAGAGGAGGGGCACGCCGTGACCCGAGGCGTCCCGAAACTCAGGTCAACCCCAGGTGCTCTTGAAGGACCCAGAGGCCAGCCTAGGATGCTTACATACGACACGTTCGCCACTTGACCAACCACTCCATTACGCCATTTTTAATATTTTATGCATTTAAGTAGATCTTGCCCTTAAGCCATACTACATTTGTTGTGGGGGCGGGGGGAGCACAGGTTCAATTTAACCCTCAGTCGCTTGGTACTTGAGTTAGTCGCATTTTTTTTTTTTTTTTTTTTTTTTTTTTTTACTTTTTCTAACAGCTTTATAGAACTATATCTCACAAGGCAAGCGATTCATCCTTTCAGATTGTGCCATTCAACGGTTTTTGGTCTATCACAGATGTGTGCAACTGTCATCAAGATTTTGGAGCATTTTCATCGCCTCAGAAAAGAAACTGCATATACTTTATTACCACCCTTCCCCCAGTCCTTCAGTTAAGCCCACAAACACCCTACACCAAGTTCAGCTTTAACAAACACTAATCAACTGTCTCTTATCAATTTGCCTGTTCTGAACATTTTATATTAATTCTATCAAGTGTATGGTGAAGAATGGAATTATTTTTCGTGGTGAACTGAACGTAGTATATATAGATGTTGACACATGATATGCACCTGAAATCTATATGTTTAAGCAGTGTTACATTAAATTTGTTTAAAAAATAAACACAGTCATATAGTATGTAGCCTTTATGTCTGGTTGCTTTGATTTAGCATATTTTTGAGGTTCAGCCACATATTACTATCACAGGACATGGGTCTGCTACTCAACTTGTATGAAGCCAGAGCTGTAGCACTGACTTTTAATGAAAAAGGTTTTTACTGTGAGATCAGCTGACAAGGAGACAGGAGGCAAAGCTTCTTGAATGACTCTGACCTGGGGTCTAAGGGAGCTTTTGAAGATTTTGGGGATGGGGAAATAGAGTAGGGCATTAGGTAATTAATTGATTGGCTGTGGCTGAAACAAGGTTTGAGCTTATTACAGGTTCAAGGCTGAATAATCTAGGGCACTTGCTTTTTATTAGATTCTGCTGGCCAGAACTTTGGCATTATCAGGAAAAAAATGTTCTGCCATCAACAACTGCATTCTGGAGTTCTGGAGAAAGTCTTGCTAATTCCTTTCCAAACCAGTTTTAAGTGGTTTTTGTGTGTAAAAACAAGCCTGGAAGGGAAGTGAAGCAAACTTTAGCTTTAGGAATTAATGATATTTAGTCATGGTATCAATTCTTCATTCCTTTATAGTGCTGGAGTGTATTCCATTGTACAGATGTACCACATTTTGTTTCTCCATTCAGTTGATGGAGAGTTCAGTTGTTTCCACCATTTGGTTTTCATGAGTAATGTTATGATGAACATGTTTATACACATTTTTATATGGACATGTGCTTTTATTTCTATTGACTACATATCTAGGAATAGAATTGCTGGGTCATATATTTAAATGTTTGAGAATCTGCCCAACTATTTTCCAAAATGTCTACCATTTCACATTTCCACTATCATAAAAGAATTCCAGTTTCTTCACATTTTCTGCCAACACTTATTATCTGACTTTTTGACTATAGCTATCCTAGTCAGTGTCGATAGCTCTTTGTTGCAGTTATGACTTCTAAACATATCCCAAAAATGACTTTTAATTACTTACCTTTGAGGAATTCTTAAATAACAAAGTTCTAAACTGTATATATGCTGACAGATATCTGATATTATCTTACAGACCCAGTTCCTTCAGTTTAGCTATTTAGAAGCTTCAAGGTATGGAGTATGGAATTCAGCTCTGTATTGTGTAGCAGGATTCTGATAAGAAGTTGAGGGAGCCAAGAATAAAAACCGGGACTGGATCCTATTGAACTTTTATCTGCAGCAGCGTTGGAAAACTGATATAGATATAGATATATATATATATATGTAAATTAGGCACCCATTAAAAGTTTTTTGAATGAATGAAGATTGTATGGGGACCCCATGACTTGAACTGAGTCCCTTTCGTGTGTCCAAGTGCTACATAAGGCCTATAACTTCGAAAAGATCTCAGCGATATAAGCCCAGTGCTTCTATTGGAAATTACGACCTAGTCAGATAGCCAAGGCATAAACACAAGTGTAGGCATTTGATGAAATAAGACAACAAAATTTGCCAATTGGTATGACATGACTTCCTATATGAAAAGTACTAGAGTAGATGCTATGAGTTCAGAAGAGAAAAGTTGTTTTGGTTGGAATAGGGCAAGACAACCAAATACATCTTTTCTGCTTTTAGTTAAACAGCAAAGGATAATGTAGGTGGATTATCTTCTCAATCAAACTCTAGCCAGGGTCCTCTGAACCTGTTTCTTGGTTAGGCCTCAAACCTGGCCTGTAAAAACTGCAGACTCTCAGCACAAATGGTTTTGTCCACCACCCTGCCCTCACATTAAAAGACTTAAACAAATGTTAACAGTTTCTAATAGCTCAAACTTGATGCTGGCCCCCTTAAAGTCCCTGACTGAGAAAGACTACCAAATGAATTTAATCTTTGCTCTAGCCAACCTGACGTGGGCCTCTGACTACTATTTCTCAGAGCATTTACTAAACAGCGTTTACAATTATAATTTTATTCTCCCTTCTTTTGAGATGTATACATATCTCCCACAACTCAGTATTGTCTCTCTCAAGGACCTCAAAACCATTCCTTTGAAATGTAGTCATCCGAAGTCTAGAGCCTCCTTTCCCAGTCTGTGGGAAGATAATTGCCTGCCAGTAGCTACAGATGGTCTTATCACATTTATCTGATCAACTCTTGCAATTTTCCATCTCCCCAGCTTTATCTTTGACAAGAGGAGGGGAAGAAACATGTTCAAAAGGAATTTTTTTAACAATAACTCAGAAGATGGATGCTTCTGCTGTTAAAGTTTGTGAAGCATTAAGAAAGAAGTGAGAGATCACCCTTATCCTCCCACCACCAAATCATCTAACCTACTATTATCTGCTCCCTAGTTTTCATTCTTGCTATTTTAAGGTGTATGTTGTCCCATCAAATGTTAATTTCTCAACAACTTAAGACTTTATAATTTGTTCTTTCTTCTCTTTCTGGCTTTGTTTCTTCCTCACTATTATATCATTCACATCTGAATATGTAGTGTTTTTTTTTTTTTATGAAGTTCCTCTTATCTCATATCTCCCCTGAACTCACCATCTCAGCAAAACTTTTTTGAAACATTTGCTTACACATGATGTCTCCTTTTTCTCATATAGAATTCTCTTCAATCCATTCCATTTTTGCCATTCAACTGTAATGTTTCTGGTTAAATTACTACATTCATTAGTCACTTTTCTGCACTCTTAGCAGTCAGCAGAGTTGAACATAGCATTAAAAGTAGCTCTTTTTTGGAGCACTCTTCTACCCTCATTACTTCCATGGTCCCCTAGTTTCCTTGCTTTTCTTGTCCCTTGTTTCTTACTTTTCCTCAATCTCCTTGTTTAGTATCGTCTATCTTATTTCTTAATGTTGATTCTCTGTACTTAACTATACAGTTGGTTTCAACTAATGCCATGATGGGTGGTGGAAATCTTTTGTGTAGCCATGTGTATAGGTATGTGTGAATTAAATTGAGTAACAAATTTTCAAAGTTTTATCATGTGGAGTTCTATCAGGGAAGACATGAAGAAAAATCTCAGGATATATAGTAAAGTGAAAGAATTCAGTGGACACTGAGAGACGACTGTGAAATATATAACTTTCAGAAAATAGAAATTTTTGACAGAGCATTGGATTTTCAATAAGGGTAAGTAAAGGTGTAAGCCAGTCTTACATTGATCTTTGGTTGTTAACAACTACAACTTGAAGTACTGTTTCCTCAGATGAAGGTGATCACACATCCCAGGAGATATGTTAAGCTCTTATCCTCTCACTCGCCAATTCTCATTTTCATAAAATGTGGAGCTTTAGTCTCTTCAAGTAATATCACAAAACACATCTTTGAGCTGTCTGTAATGTTTTTATTTTCATTATATAGACTAAGCTTTGTACTTCTTCAAACTTCAAAGAGCTTTGTACTCATAATTTTTTAAAAATTGTATTTGATTGTCAATGAGAATACATAAATTATTGTACCTCCCATTTATGAAGTATAGATTAACAGAGCAAATACCATCACTGTATTTATCCTTTTTTCTAAGTTTTACCATTCATAAAATATATAACAATATACCATACCTACCACCAAAATTATAGAAAGACCTCCACCCCTGTCCATTGGACCCCAATGTCCCATCCCCTTTACTGCTGATAACCTCATTCTATTATTGATGTCTAAGAGCTGGTTTTCATTTTGTCTGTTTATTTGTTTTGTTTCTTTATATTTCATATATGAATGGGGTCATCTGGCAGTTTTCTTTCTTGTTCTGACTTATTTCACTTAGCATAATTTCTAGTTCCATACATGTTATTACAAATGACAGGATTTCATATTTTTAGGGTTGTGTAACATTCCATTGTGTATATATGTAGTTTCTAATTGTTTTGTAAATAATGATGCAATACACATGGGGATGCATATATCTCTGCAAATTTGTGTTTTTGTGGTAAGTAATAGAAAGCTCATTCAATATTTAGAGTTTATTTTCTCATTATTAGCATTGTTTGACCAGTTTGATGGCATGATGAAGATTTTCTGTTTGTCTTGTGGCCTTATGGCCACAAAATCATTGTTTCTTCACCATGATCTTACTCTCTTCTGAGCAGAAATAAGGAAGAAGGGTAGAGTCATGTTGTTTTTTCCCTTTTACCAGGAAAACAAATGCACTCCCCCAGACATACTCTAGACTTATATCTCCATCTCCTCAGTCAGAGCAGTCACATAGGCAAGAGTGTAGCAGCAGTGGAGATTTTAAATAGCAAATATTTAACTCCTGCAGCTGCAATAGTGAAAAGCAGTCAAAAAGAACTGGGTAGGGAAATGTTCTTGGTCCCCCAATGAGCATTATGTACCACATTATTAAAATGAAAAAGGCAAAGACTACACATTGATACTAGTTAAGAACAATAACTCTTTGAAACTATTACTTTTTCTTCAATAAATATTTATTGACTGCTGTATGAAAGAAATTGTTCTAGGTGCTGGAGATACAGTTGTAAATAATGTAGAGTCCTTACCTTTATGTAACTTACATTCTAGTGAGAAGAAGAGATTTATAAAGCAAATGAAATCCATTCAGGTAGAGATAAATACCATGAAGCACAATAAGAGGGTGTATGAGGGAGTGTGAATACTGCTTTAGATAAGGGGATCATCTAAGCCTCTTCTGCTGATATTTGAGCTGGCAGATGAATGAGTTCAGAGGCTTGAAGGTGAAGATCTTAGGAAAAGGCATTTCAGACAGAGACGTTGTAAGCACAATGTACTAAGATGAGTTGTAGTCTAAAGCACCTAGAGGAAGGGGTGGTACCACAGCAGGAGCCACAGATGGTGCTGCACTATTCGTTATTGTTGTTTTTTATAAAGTGTAAGAAGTCAGTGGAGGAGCAAGAGAAGGGAAGCGACTGATAATCTGATTCAATTTATTTTAATGGACTGCTGTGTGACTAGCCTAATAGAAATTCAGAACCTACATGGACAGCTTCAAAATTTTACCAGCGACAGTGGTCAGCTTCTCTCCCTGTTCTCCAGCTCTTTTACCTTTTATTTCTTGTTTAAATAACAATGGGATGCTTTATCTCGGGTACCTAGTAATCAAAAGTACAATGTACTTCAGGTTCATCGAGTCAAGAATTTTATCAAAGACTTGATTTCCCTCCATCTCTTAGACCTTTAGCATCAAAGCTGCATCTTAAGTCTGCTTCCCCTCTCCTCAGGATTGATATAGATAGTTGCTGGTAGTAACCCAGCTGGGTGTTTTCTCCCTCCAGCAAGAGATCTTATCTAGCCCAACATGCCTAGCAGGTATCCGGATATTCACGCTGATTGGACTTCTTAATTCACAGAGGTTATATAGAATCAAAGACTTTAGTAAGAAAAATGAAATGTTTTATGGAATTTAGACCAGGGACAGCTCTAGGACTGGAGATGAGACTCAGTTTTCCCCAGAGAACATGGGCTAAGTGTAGGAGGGGTGGAGGGAAACAGATGGAAATATGTATGCAAAATGGATCTGGTCATAAAATAGTGATGAGAGACTAAGTAGACCAATTTTAAGATATGAATTGTATCTTTTAAATATGGAAATGTCAACTTCACTACTAAACAGAGAAAATAAAATAAGATGCCATTGTTGGATATCATACTAGCAAGAGATACTACATGTAACCACTTATGTTTTCTCACTTGGTTAATATGGATATGTATCTTTTCTCCTTTCACGTCTATTCTAGTCTTTTGAATTAACATTGACTTTAGTGGAGAAATAAGACTTCATATTTTTTTCAGACAATTTTTGTAAACCTTATTTTAAAATATGTTTAATGATTTTCCCTCACAGTTAGTATTGTTGCTGAAATTCTGATTTTTATGTCCAGTTGCAAAAAAAGCAACAGGAATCACAGTGTACCTCAGGAAATGCATATGCCCATTTTTGCATGAATTTTCCCTCCATGGGTGTTCACCTGTCATCTGCACAGTTTATCTTCCCTGTGTGAGTAAATATGAGTGTACATGCTAGCCATCCCTCATTTAGGATCTTCTCCTTTGTTTTTTATAAATTGAAGAATTTTTTACCAGGCACGTTGCCCATCAGAGATTAATATAGACTAGATTAGAAAGTAATCAGGGAACTATAAATAAATTAATGATTTTAAGATATACACTGTATTCTTTCTAATGCAGAGATGTCAAATTCATTAATAGATAAAAAATTAAAACAAAATGAGACATCATTTTCAGATGTCAAATTAGCAAATAATCAACACTGTTCATGGTAGCCTCCAGTGTTCCTGTGAGAAGACATTCTTAAAAACTACCCACAGAAGTAAAATTTTGTACATTTTTCCAGTGTGTACTGATAAAAGGTTAGCAACAAGCAAGGTGGGAGAAAATAGACTGATTTAGAGTGTATGCCAATACAGTATATAGACTGTGTGTATATTATGTCTTTCCTGCTTTTACTGTATGTTAGTGTTATTTTAGGTTTCATGTGTTATTTGGTATAATTTTATAGTCTTTTTTTATTAAATATAAACAAGCAAAAATAAGAAAGGAAGGAAAAATGAATAAATAAATGCCCTCTACCACATAATCCCACTCCGACCCGCTGTCCTGTGGTAATCCCCTTTCTGCCGTCAAGGTCCAAAGGCTTATTTTAACTTTATCCTATCAGTTTATTTGCATTGTTTCTCCATATTCTAGATATAGGGGAAATTTTCCAACATTTTTCTTTTTCCTTCTGACTTATTTAACTGAGAAACATACTCTTGCATGTTATTATGAATGACAAAATTTTACCTCCATGACCAGTGTGTATGTATTTGGTGCATTATTTTTGGTACATCTCTTAAAATCACTGCATGAGTTTGTTCCATTATTTCCACTCCCTGTAAGAAGATAAATGAGACTGTGTAGTTCAGTAACATGTCCGATAATACTCAATAAGTGACAATGACAGACTTTGACCCCATGTCTGTCTTATTCACAGTCTACTTTCTTGGCAATTATACATTTCCAGTGGCAATTCTGAAACCTTAAAAAAAATGGAAGGAATGCAAAGTCCTCATTACTTATAGTAAAGCTTTATGGTATCTCATGAGAGGAAACAAGTGATTTTATTCTTCTTGACATACCCAAGTAGTCCAGTATAAATTTGCATATGATCTCCTGAAAAATCTTATCTCAAAAATATTCTTAATCCACTGAAACTATTAGACACCATAAATGTGTACAGTAAAGTGGCAGGCTACAAAATCAAATACAAAAATATGTTGCATTCCTGTGCCTTAACAATGAGCTAGAAGAAAAATAAGTTAAGAAAACAATCCCATTCACAATCACATCAAAATAATCAAGTATCTAGGAACAAAGTTAACAAAGTTGTGAAAGACCTATACAATAAAAAATTGTTAAAAGAGATAGTAGACACAAAGAGATGGAAAGATATTCAATGTCCATGGATGGAAAGAATTAACATTGTAAGAATGATCGTCTTACCTAAAGCAATATACAAATTCAAGGCAACATCTATTAATATTTCAACTACATTTTTGAATGAAGTAAATAAATTATACTAAAATTTACACAGAACCACAAAAGATCCTGAAAGCTCAAGCAATTTTGAGTAAAAGAAAAGAAAAATAGAGGCATCATGCTTCCAGACTTTATACTACAAAGTGGCAGCAATTAAAGCAGTATTATACTGGAATGAAAATAGACACATGGACCAATGGAATTGAGAGTCAAGAAATAAATTCACATATATGTTGATAACTAATTATGATAAAAGACTACATCATGGAGAAAAGAAAATCTCTTCAGCAAGTGGTGTTGGGAAAACAATTACTGCATGCAAAATTTAAAAACTGGATTACTCTTTAAATACAAAAATAAACTCAAGATGGATGAAAGATGTGAATGTAGGACTCCAAACTATATACATAGAAAAAAACATAGGTGATATATCTTATGAAATTAGACTTAATGATGCCTCTGGGGAGTCCACTCCAATAGCAAGGGAAAACAAAACAAAAAAATAAACAAATAGGACTTCATCAAACTAAAAAGCTATGCACAGTGAAAGAAAATAGAAGCATAATGAAAAGTCATCCAAATGAATAGGAGAAGATACTTGAATATCATACATCCAATAAGGGGTGAGCACCCAAGGTATATAAAGAACTCATACACTTCAACAATAAAAAACAAACAACTCTATCAAAAAATAGACAAGAGAATTGAATAGAGTCTTCTCCAAAGATATTGTACAGATGAACATGGGGAAAAAAGTTCATCATCACCTATTATTAGAAAAATACAAATGAAAACCATGGGATATCTAATACCTATAAGAAGACATATCAATGAGTTCAGTAATAAGAGGTGTTGGCAAAGATACAGAGAAAAAGGAACCCTCATGCATTATCAGTGGAAATGTAAATTGGTACAATTCTTTTGAAAAACAGTATGGAGGTTTCCCAGAAAACTAAAAATAGATCTGTCATATAATCGTACAATGACACTCTTGGGCATCTATCCAAAGAATAATAAACCTTTAACTTGGTGACGCAGATGTACCTCTATACTTATTGCAGCAATATTTACAATAGCTAAGACATGGAAGCGATCTAAGGGCTCAGTGATTTATTGATTAAAGTATGTGTGGTATATATACACAGTAGAATACTATTTAGTCATAAAAGATGAACATTTTGTCATTTATAGCAAAATGGAAGTCATCAAGGGAATTATGCGAGGCAAAATAAGTCAGAAAGAGAAGGACAAATATTGGATAATTCCACTTATATATGGAATATAAAGAAACAAAGCAAATGTTTGGATGAAGCAAAATTAAAATAAACCAATGAACTGGTACAACAAAACAGTGATTACTAGAGGGTCTGAGAGAGGGTAGGGGTGGGAGTTGGTATAGAATTTGTCCAGATGATGACGGCATTTTGGTTTTTTTTAATTATCCAGTTTTTAAAGTTTAAAGTCTCAAAGGGAGGAGGATATCTTATGGGGGAAGAGCAAAATCAATGTTTATGACATCAATCTTAAAGTTTAATTTTCCTTAGTTTCTCTTAGTGGTCATTTGTAATATTTGTAAACAGACGAATTAATTTCAGTTGGTATTATTAAACATAATTTAATACAATAAAATTTGTCACCTTTAAGTTGCCATGGATAAGTTTTGACAAACATATATATAGTCATGCAGCCACCATCACAGTTATTTTCATCACCCCAAAATGTTTCCTTGTGTCCTATTGTAAGAAATCACTGCATACTTCCTGGTCCCTTGCAACCACTGATGTATTTTCTATCACTAGAGATTTCCCTTTTCTAGAATTTAATTTAGGTGCAAGTATGCAATATGTAGTAATTTGTGCCTGACTTCTTTCACTTGGCATTGTACTTTTGAGATTTATTCATGTTGTTATGTGGAAAACCAGCTCACTCATTTTTATTGCTGAGCAGTAGTTCATTGTAGGGATATACCACAATTTGTTTTTCTCTTCAACATTTGATGAATATCTAAGTTATGTTTAGTGTTTTGTTCTATTGTGAATAAAGCTGCCATTTACATTTCAGTCAAGTCTGTGTTTGAATGTAAATTTTCTTCCATCTTCTCAGGTTCATCTCCTAGAGGCTCCGATATGTGTACATTCCAACCCTTAATATGGTGTAGATATATTTGAGTCCTTTTCTTACCTTTCCCACTTTATCTAATTATTTTCCTACACAAAATGTATAACCCATTAATCAAGCCAATATCTATAACCCGAAATAATGCTAGGGTCTAGGAATAAGCATGAATAAAGCAAATCAGGCCCCAGTCCTCACAGAGATTCTAGGTCTAAAACTGACTACAAAGTACAAAATATAAGATATTTGTAGATCATGAATGCTACAAAGAAAACAAGAGGTTAGATGACACTAGCTAGCTACCATAAGGTAGAGAAAAACCTGGCTGGAAGGTAAGATCAAAGAACCAATAAGCTAAGTTGTTTGATGGATTAGCCACATAGGTAGAGATGTCATGAAGAATAGTTATGGGTTAGGGAGGTGAGGAATTCATTAAGTTCGGAGCCAAAGTCTTTGATCAATCAGATGGATTTCCCAAGCAGATGATAACAATAAACATGGGTATTTAGTAATATAGGCTGGTGACAGTAGCTTTTGAGTAATTCTGGTTTTAGAAGGGTAAGGAAAATAAGTTATTTAGACACAGCGAAGTAAAGTAAGAAAGATGCTTATTTCTTGTTGCCAAATTACTTGAGTTGCAAGAACTCAAGATTATACAGTACAAAGAACTAAGAATTTGGTGGGAACGCTTAGAGGGATAGAATCAGATTAGAAATTCATGTCCTGTGTCAGTCAATAGCTTGAGAAATTTGGGCTTCTAAAGTGATTCCAGAAAATAGATGAGAAATGAGAGGATAGCTAGGAAAAATTATACATTTTGGTCCTGAATGTATGACTCTATGGCTTCTGGCTGCTGTTCATTTCGTGTCTCCTGAAGATTCATAAGCCTAAGAGGGTTTTTGCTAACAGCCTGAGTATGTTTAGTCACACACCTAAGAAAGTGCAATACTGTTTTGGATTCAAAAGTCAAGTCAAATTTCACTTCCTCCTTGAGTCATCCCCAATTACCACTTTTAACTGCCCATACCCTAAAAAAACAATACAAAAGAAGTAGATAATGAATACCCGGAATTCTCATAGTTTCCTGTTCATGGACTAAATTTAGACCACATTATAATCTAATTATTTGGTTTTTGTCTATTTATCCTACTTTAAAAATAGCCCTTTAAGGACAGAGGACTCATTTCTGATTCCTAGCAACCTGTACCCTGAGTATCTTATTAGTGAAAATTGCTTGAAAACAATAGTAGATTCTACTCCACTGGTCTACTACCTACTTTGTAAGGTAGTATTTCCTCATATTTATTATATTTTTCTTGTTCAAGGTTCAGAGAATGCCTTACATTAGTGTTTTAAGATTAGCTAACAAATCAGTTTTATACATCTCCACAAGCTTAACAGTCCATACTTTGTGGATTTTTAGAATTCTCTATTTCTTTTTCTAAATTTTACTGAAGGAACATTGTATCATAACATTATATAGGTGTTCATCATTGTACATCATCTGTATATAATACATTAAATTTACCGCCAACAGTACAATTCTAGTCTTCACTATATAATTGACCCCTTTTAAATGAAATCCCCTCCCCCTTCCCTTCTGGTAACCACTAATTTAAATCTATAGACTGAAAATCTATTTTTGCTTGATTTGGTTCATATGTTTGTTTGTTTGTTTTAAACACGTTTAGTATTTTATTGCAGTAACTTTGTTTTACAAATTAAAATAAACTTGTGTGCGTAATTTCCCCATATGTAGGGTTTCTCCATTCCTCAGATATATCAAAACACCTTGACCTCCACCAAGAGTTCTTCACCATTGTCCAGAGGGCTCCCCCTTCATGCCGCCCCATCGTATTTCCCATTTGTAGGCTCAGTTCTATTGCAAGTATGCAAGGATTGGTTTATTTTGTCTGGTTTTGTTTCATGCTTGATTTCTTTATATACCACAATTGAATGAAATCATATGATGTTTGTCTTTCTTTTTCTGACTGACCTCACTAAGTACAATTCCCTCTAAGTCTACCCATGTTGCAAATGTTGGGATTTCATCTTTTTAGTAGATGAGTAGCATTCCATTGTGTATAGATACCACATCTTCTTTATCAACTCAACTGTTAGTGGGCATTTAGATTGTTTCCAGCTCTTAGCTATTTTACATAATGCTACAATAATCATGGGGGTAGATGTAAAAATCTCTATGAATTAGTGTTTTTTATATAAATATCTATATGTAGAATAGCAGGATAATAAGGAATTTTAATTTTCAAGTTTTTGAGGAATCTTTATACTGATCATTTCCCAAAAACTCAAAAGAATATTCTTGAAGAAATCTGTGGGACTATTAACATGTTGGGTTTTATTGACATTGTTAGAGTGAAACTTATAGAACAACATTCAGAAGTTACAAATACTTGCGTGGATCAAAATCCACTAGCAGTGTGAGATAAATTATAGAATTTTCTTGCAACAGAGGGAGGAAAACTTTTACTTTCCCCATGCAATCATCCTTCAAGCAGTTACCACTTATGGTGCTGCAATGTAATAATGAAAAAGAAAATCCAATTTTCCTAGACTGTTAAATACTTCTTTCTAACTATGTATTATGTGAAATCACATTTTCTTCCTATATTTCAACCAGTATACTTATCACAACTGATTAAATGCAGAGGAAATTTTGGGGATCCAGCTTTTTTCTGTTATGTCAGACACTAAGGAAATAGACATGGCGCCTCCACCTGGTGGAGTAGGGGTTGGATCTGCTGCCTCCTGTTGGACAAAGTTCATATGCATCCCAAGGGGGAAGCAACCATGCTGAAAAACTATATAAAGTGAATAAAATACTTTTTCCTCCTCTCTCTTGCTGCCTGCCTGCCTTCTTGCCTTCATCCCACCTTGCACCTTTCCTTTAAAATATTTTTTAAAAATAATCAAAGTAAAAACCAATGCTATTCCCCTAATTCATTTTATTTTAGGAACATTTTAATACAAGTATTTTGCTTATTTTAACAAGAAATGAGCTTAGTATTGTCATCTTAAAATATAAAACTGTTCACTATAATTTCTAATATGGAAAATTTCAATAAAAACACATAAAAATTCTCAATCATTTTAAGGAGTGTAATAGTTTAAGATAACAAAGTATTTGAGAACTACTAAATAAACTATCAGAAAGTTCTAGAATCCAGTAGCTTCTTACAGAGAAATTGCACAAAAAATGATTAGTCAGAGATGTCTTGTTTGATTGACACATGTCATTTCAAGAAGAGTTAAAAATATCACAATTCTAAGAAAAGTTTGGTTAAATACATGATTGATTGTTATCTACAAGACTTATGATTGTGATAAACTGAATGATAAATTAATTGCTTTAATGGAAAAGATTTACTTGTCCTATAATAATAAAAGATGCACAAGTACCAAAGACATTTTTGTGTTTTGCTACAATAGTACTTTATTAAAGAAGAAAAGAAATGAAAGTAAGTTGATATAAAAAAGTGAGAGTTTTGGAACCACTTTAGAGAAATTGGTCACTAAGAAACTTGGTGATACACAGGACTGTGGTGCAAAGAAAGCTAAGTTAGCCATTCTTAACTTGATTGAAACCATATTTGAAGCAAGAGTAATATGCCAGCTAACATGAAATTTCAAGTTTAACAAGCATTCTTTTAATCCTGTAATTTTTATAAAGTATATCATCAGTGTAAATAACTACTGAAGACATTTTTTATCCATATAATATCTCAGCTGCTGTGTTGCAGACCAGCTGGGTCCCTATCAGGACCATGATGACAAATAATAGCTCTTGAATGGACAATCTGTAATATGGAGAGTTCCCATATGGAGAACTGGGAATTTATTTTATGTGATTTAATTTTTACTCTCTACACAGCAGGGAAAATGTCTTGGACATTTTCCAGAGTAAATGATCATTTTCCTCCAGTTATGATTCGAAAGGTACAGTATTTTAATGCTAGTTAATTGAGCCAATGATTCCCTCAACACAGGCTCCACTAGCTACACACAGGAGCTAAATGGGCTGTAACATAGCACTGGCCTGAAAAAGCTATTGAAATACCCCATTGCTACACACTGTTCTACTACATCGATAATGATTTGATGGTGATCCAGATGGATGATAATGGCTAGAACTTACTGAACTTACTGATGTTGTGGTACCACTGGGCATTTGTTTTACCACTCATCCACTTAAGTCCTGTCATAGCATATCTAGTGACTCATACCTTAGTAGTTTAGAAAAAAAAATAGTTTTTATTGGATTAAGGGTCTATTCTTTCTAAAATTGAGGCTGTAGATGAGGATGTGATTTATTAATAAATGCATTGTAATCATTGTTGCACTGTTGAGTCACAGTTACTTCGAGAACACAAATATGGAAGATGTTTCTGGGTTTTTGGCATCCAGCAGGCCATACTTCTTTCTGGAAGAACACGAATTTCCTTTTGAACAGTCTCTTCTAGCCCATTGGATTTAGCCTAGTGGAATCAAGATTAGTTCATTGTTCTTGCCTCAGTAATCTAATGGCTGTATACATAATCCAAACTTGGTGTACCATCTTTGAAGTTTAAGTCTTGAGTAGAGTGAGAGACAGATGGTGGCTCAGCTGATTTATTCTAGTGATGTTAACTAGGAAAAGCTGTTGTGCTGCTTCTCCATTGCTGTTCTTGTTCATTAGTTCCCGGAGCTACCTTCTCATTAAAAGCCCGTTTCTGGCATGCCCTGGTGGAGTAGCGGCTAGGTCAGCTGCCTCCAGATGATCACAATCCACACATATATTCCAAGGACTGTATTCACATACTGAGTCTGAAGAAACCCCCAGTATGTACAACTCAATTTTTAAAAAATATAATAGATGAACATGTTTCTTCCTCCTCTTTCTTCCTGCCTACTTGCCTTCATTCCTGCCTGCACCTTTTCTCTAAAAAAAAGCAACTTCTTCTCCAGTCTGTCCATTGATTCTATGTGCTACTCATGTATCTCCAGAAAACCCCCTTTTTGTTTAAGACAACCAGATTCCAAATATCTTTTTTTTTGTCTTATACTCAAAAATTCTAAAGTAAACAAGGGTTCATATACATGATAGTACATTTAAACCTGTAAAAAGGATATGAAGAGAGTCCTGGCATAAATACTCCAAAGTTCTGTCAATTCCAACTTTCAAGTATCCATAAGAGCAAAGTACTTAATTCAAGAATCATGGTAGAAAACTTACTCTGTGCCACAAATTGTCCTAAAGCCTAGATTAGACACTGGAAATATGAAGAGAAGAATAAAATGGGTATTCAAAGAATGTATGATCTAGCAGAGATAGACACACACAAATTACTTAGAACTGATGTGATAAATGCCACAATAGAGGCGTGAACAAGACTGTGGGAACTCAAAAGAGACACAACTTCCTTTTGCCAAGCGATTCAAGATGGAATTAGTTCTTAAAATAGACCGATTTCTCCACTAGTGTAGCAGAGGAGGGTATCTCAGTCAGAGGAAACATAGAGATTAAGAAAATAGATTCATGAAAGATCTTGACCTATTAAAGAAGTTCCAGCAATTAGACTGCAGAATACAGAAGGTATGCACTGTGGGAAAGGATGTGATGATGAGTTTAGGTTTTATGTGATTGGCTGTGGAGAGTCTGGACACAGTTTTGGACTGGAAAAGAGAGTCAGTGAATATCAATGCTATATGAAAAAGAGAATTTATGAAAATTGTTGAGTGTAAATAAAAAAGACAAAATCACTGCAGAATGTGCTGGAGTAGATTATCATACCACTAAATAAGGTAAAAAACAAACAAACATAGAATGACATGCACTTTTTGGAGAAGATAATCATCTTTTTAGGACAGGAGGACATTACAAGCCACAGAAAACTTCTGAGCTTTCTGGACACAGGAAGAGAAAAAGAGAGTTAGAGTGATCTGATTCTTCTGGGTGCCAGCTAGAAGACAGAGAGCCCAAGATTCCTCCATAGACCCTCTTGCCCATCTTTGATGTGTGTGGTCTGTGGTCTGTGGCAACAGAGCCACATTTGCACTGCCATGATTAGGACAATACCCAGGGTGTATTAAGCACAGAATGAATATTTGTTGAATGAATAAATTGCCCTTGTCTTGACTCCTCCCATTTTCCTTAGGCTAGCTACAGATAATTCTAATTCATGTTCACCACACAAGCCAGGCTATTTTGCTTATGTTGGTAATGTCCTAGTTTCTTTATTTTAAATGTTAGTGCATTTAAATTAGAGCAGTTGGCAATTGTGCATTTTACTTTCACTATTGTTTCTAACTGATGCTCATAATATAAAAAAATGTTAGAGAACAGAGGTGGGCAGTTATTTGGGCCTTACTGAGCTCCCAGTTTATCTGTGTGAGCTAGATGGGGAAACAAAAAATAACATTAAGGACACATGCCACCCACTGATTGGATGTCAAGTTCTGAAAACCAGAATAAAACTCGTGACAATGGTGTCTCCAGCATTTTTCACAAAAATGGTCAAATCTGTCTATTTCTGCCTGTATAACTACCTATTTATAATCTATATAATCTATTTACCTACTGATTACCTATTTATCTTTATATGCATGTGTTCCTGCTATTCAAGTTTATATCTGTGAAAATTAAACTATCTAAAGTGTATGGTATCAGAAATACATTTTTTTCTTTGTTTTCATCAACATATTTCAACATCCAACAGATGCTAGAACATGACATTCTTTGAATGATGTAATTTTCAGGTTTTATTATTAGTAATTAAAAATTCACACCATCTGCATTTTTGGTGATATTTTATCCCCCACTCATTCATCATAACTAGCTCTTCTTACAGTAAATAATGCAAGTACATAAATATATATAATCAGGATATTTTAAATTTTGGAGTTTTGCAGGGGTTAATTTTGAGTAAGCAGAAGTAGAAATATCTTGAGATTTGTAGAAGAGCATGGAAAGTCTGTATATAGAGAACCGAGTCTTACACAGTTGCATTCTCCTTAACTTCACATATTGATTGACTCAAGTAAAGTTCATGAGCACACACATGGGTAAGGACAGATACTCGACTTTAGGGATTAATAAGCAGATGAGGTTCTTATTTGTAGGGAATCTGTGATCTAGCAGGGAGTGAAAGAATAAATGACCAAGTATAAAGTGAATTATTTCATGATAATTGTGTAAACTGTTATGTTATAAAAGATTAAGTATAGAGCTCTATGCTGACCTGGCTGAAATCCTGTCTCCATGTGTGACATGCTCACACACTGGGGATGTTTGGCGGGAAGGAGGAATCCTTCTTCCCTACGGATATGCTGTTGGCATCTCAGCCTGAAAGATGAATTGTCAAATGTGGTGAGAAGAGCCTGGGGCAGGAAGAAGCACAGCAAAATGATATAAAAGAAGGCAGAGTCGAGGAGGGTAGACTTCTGGGGCCACTTAGGGAGTTGGGAGAAGACCCTGGCCTCATGTGCATAAAAGCCGCAGATTTGATGTTTAATCTCATCCCCAAATGAGGTTGCGTATTCAGTCATAGTATATGTGAATGTTTAAGTAAACGTACCATAGCTTTTGATTCCCTGTATTGGCTTTATTTGATTGCATTTTAACTTTAGATTTTTTTTTCTGTTGGAGGTGTTAGCAATTCTTTATTTTTTTATTTTTAAAAGAAAGGTGCAGGCAGGAATGGAGATTAGCAGACATAGGTAGACAGGAAGAGAGAGGAAGAAGAAGCATTTTATTTAGCTGTTCATCTTGGTTGTTCCCCCAACTCTGGGTCTTAAACCAGGGTCTTGGCATGTATGTGGACTGCATCCGGTAGCTTTATCTGCTAGGCCACCAGGGTGCATCAGCATCAGCAATTCTACATGGCTTAGGTCCCTTTCACCTCAAAAAGACTTTGCTGTTGAGAGATGGGAGGCAGATCACAGAGCAGATGTGCAAAGTATTTAGATTCAACAATCCACGGCAGTACTAGCTTTGGATGACTTTCAGTTCATAGTTAAGAAATGTAATCATTTTTTCACAACATCTCTCTTTCCACTTTCACCACCCCTGGGTGAGGAAAGAATTTCTATCCTTATTTTACAAATGGGAAAACCAAGACTGAGAGGCTGAATAATTTTGCCAGGTCACACTGGTAGGAAATGGTTAAATAGGACTAACTCTCAAATTCAGGCCCTCTTTTCTGCTTCCTAGCCATTCCTCCTTGCACTGAAGAATTTTAAGTTCAGACAGCACTGGAGAAGGGGAGTTTGATGGCAGAATTGTGTTCTCCTGAAACTCATATGGTGAAGTCCTAGTCTCTCTTTTGGAGCTGGAGATCTTTACAGGAGTAATTAAATTAAAGTGGGGTCATTACAGTGGTCCCTAATCCAGTGCCTGGGCCTCATATAAAAAGAGAAAATCTAGACACAAGTGTGTGTGAAGACACAGGGCGACGATGGCTATCCACAAGGAAAGGAAAAAGGAGTCAGCAGAAAACGACCTTTATGACACCTTAATCTTAGAGGTCTAGCCTTAGAATTGTGAGGGGAGACATTGCTGTTGGTTAAGTTACCCTGTCTGCATGCTTTGTTATGGCATCCTAGCAATGAAATACAGGAAGTTAGTGTCTTTCTTTACTGTTACTTCATAGTTCATACTGTTCTCCTTTCACAGATGCTCACTGTGCTGGCCTGTTTCCCGGTACAATATTCCATTGGCTACCAACAGAGCTTCCTACACCTGGTCTCCTCTCTATAATTAAAAATCATCACATTTATCCACAAAGGGTTGTCTCCCTATCAGAGGATGATGTAGAATAAAGGATTAAGCTGTTAAACTAAATCCTGCTGGTAATCAATATTAGTCATCCAAGTTAAGTTAAGGTAAAGTCTTTACTCTGTTAAAGACAGAATGTTAAGACATAATTAAAGCTTTTCAGAAGGGATTTTCAGAAGGGATGTAAATCTCAAGAATTTTAGGTACTAGGAGTTAATCAGAAGAGAGATTTCTACTTAAGGGAGTTTCTGTATCATCCAATTCATCCTCCAAAGCTCAGGCGTGAGGCTGATTCTGCTGAAAGAAATATTTTGGCAGAGAGAGGGGTTGAGAAACTGTAAATTTAATCTCATTTACAATCTCATGGCTTGTTTGACTTCACTAATTGAATCAATATTTCTTATGATTTTTTTCTCATTAAAAAAGATGCAAGAAACCAAAATACAGTACCAACCTAACGCCTTTAGGCACTTGTATTTTATCTTCTGAAGACTTTTTAGTGTTACAATTCCCTTAGCTGCTCTGTAATTCTTTATTAAGTTTTAATGTGGTTTAAACTCTCCATCTGTGACAATGTATTATTTCCCCCTTTGCCAGCAGGTCTAATATTTCCCAGTCGTCTGTTTTAGAGGTCCTTCTGCTGGTTTAAGGCTATTATGACACCTCCATCTGTAGCATCTGCGTCCATTCCACCTCATGGTGGTGCTAAGACTTGTTCATCAAAACAAAATAATAGATGTGATGCCTGCCACTGAATGAAACAAAATGATTTTGAGCTTTGCAAATTAAGAACAATTGCTTAAATTGTGACGGTCATGAAAAGACGAGGGAGTTTTGGGGAAGCAGGTTACAACTACTCAAGTAAATAACCATTCTTCCCCTTGTAACTCTAAGACATACTCTAAAAGATGCATTTTATGTTCTTATCGTTTGCTGTAGTTGGCTAATTTTTAGTATGAAAAAGGGCTTTCGTGGTATGGTAGGTTTTGTTCAAATAAATTAATGTAGTTTTTGAGACAGACAGATTTGGGGGAGACAATATGACTAATGTTTAATTCTTTTCACGACTTATTATTTGGTGATGGAACATTTACAGAAAGAGTTTAGTGACTTGCATTCACAAGCATTTTTTTGTCTTATTATGTAAATCTGTGTCAGTCTTTTATTTGTTTCTCTTTTATTGTGGTAAAGTACATAAAATTTACCATCTTAACCATTTTAATGTGTGTGATTTTTGTGGCTTCCTGACTTTATTTTTCTATCTATCCTATCATGTCTTTCTTTTGTCACTTCATACAAACTATAAAGTAAAACTTAAGTACTTATATTGGAATAAAATAAATCACATATGGATTGCAATGATACTGCATTATAATGTGACCAGAAAACCACATGGAAACCATTTTAAAATGCCAAGAAACAAATCTAGCCATATATCAAAAGGAGTGCTGTCCTTTCCAAATTTGAAATCTTGAGAAAGATGTTATAAAAATTTATGGTTTTTACTTCAGAGAATATAGAATGTGAGTTATATCCTCATGGTTGCAAAATAATCCATCTTCAAAAGTAGGTTTGATTTTTGAAGATTGACAGAGAAAATATGGCTAATGAAATAGACCATCAATCTGAGTGACATACACTAAAGTCAAACAAAGAAACACAACTATTAATTAGGGAGATGTCCTTTACTATATTATCTTGCAGATGGATTTTCCAGGTAATTCCAAAAGAGGAAAAATGTAAATGTCTTGGGATTTTTTTGAAAAGAGAAATATGTGTGCAATTTATTTAGAGGTTACAAGTCATTTCAATTTATATTTTCTCATTTGAACATACAAGACTAGAAAAGTAGACAGAGATAATATTATTATTATCGTCCTCATCATGTGGGTGGGATAATGGAGATTTGCAAAAGGAACGTGTCTCATTCGAGGTGCTGTAGCTGTGTGGTGTGGGGAGGACATAGGGTCTGGGCATGGGGCAGCAGATCCCAAGATCCTTCAGCCTGACCACAACCCTTCTTACAACTCATTGTTAAGGGAGCATTCTTTGAGATATAGTTTTTTTGTATTTTGTTTTATAGAAAATATCAGATACCTCTTATCATAAACCTATAAATCTTATAACATTCAAGCACTAGTCAATGGATGGAGAGGGAGGCTGGAAGAATAGTTTGCCCAAATTGTTAACTACCAAATGGCAAAATGATTGTATTTTCTTCTTAAAGAAAGGAACTTGTACACAGTGATAATTAGAGAAAAAGTGTTATTCATAAAACAATTTTAAAATAACTAATTGTTGAGTTCACAGTTTACAGTTTCCTTCCTTTTTATTACAATTTGATTTTTTAGAGTAGTTTAAGATTCACAGAAAAATGAGAGAAGGTACAGAGATTTCTCATATACACCGTGCCCCCATATACCTCATTATCACCATCCTCCACATATGTTACAAGTGATGGCCCTGCACTGACACACCAAAATAACCTGATTTTGTATTTGATGATTCACTCTTGGCATGGTATTCTATGCATAATGACATATATCCATCATTGTATTGTCACACACAGTAATTTTACTGCCTACCTAATCATCTGCACTCTACTTATTTGTCTTCCCCTACTCACACTCCTAGAAACCACTGATACAGATGTTTTAACTCTCCTTCTAGTTTTGCTTTCTCCAGAATCATAGTTGGAATCAGGCAGTATGTGGTCCTTTTAGAATTATTTCTCTTATATAACATTTAACAATGAATGAAAATAATAATAAATGAATACTGAATATTCATTTAAGGCTATGCCATGTCTTTTCATAGCTTGATAGCTGTATTTTAGAATTAAATAACATTCCATTTTCCGGATGTATCATAGTTTATTTATTCACTCACAAACTGGAGGACATATTGGTTGCTTCCAAGCTTTGACAATTATGAATAAAGTTGCTATAAATATCTGTGAACAGATACTTGTATGGACAAAAGTTTTCAGATCCTTTGGATTAAATACCACTGAGTACAATTGCTTAATCATGTGGTCACTGTGTGTTTACTTTTGTAAGAAACAAAGATTTTTAATGAAACATTTTCAAAAGTGACAGTACTTTATGTTCCCACCGATAATAAGTGAGAGTTCCTGTTGCTCTATGTCCTTGTTAACATTTGATGTTGTCAGTGTTCCAGATTTTTGATATTTTAATAGATGTATAGTGGTATCTCATTGTCATTTTGATTTACATTTCCCTGATATTATAGTTTCTTTAATGATCTTTTTAGAAAATTAGCAAATGAGCTTTTGACTTGTAGAACTACAGAGGAGTATTTTAGTTACGGATAAATACTTGAAAATATAGGAAAAATTATTCTAAATTTCCTACTAAATAAGACTATATACACACACATATATGTATGTATAATAAATAATGTTGAATTTCTTCATTGATCTTTAATACATTTTGAAAACTTTGAAATTATAGTGAAAATTGTGAAGTCTATCACCAGAAAAAGGTACATGACTAAAAATTTGCCTCTAGTTTCAGAGAAACTTTTGTGGGCTATCTAAATATCACCCATAGGCTGTACTTTACCTATTCATTTTTCTTGAATTTTTAAACTGTGTTTCTTTTTAAAAAATAATCTTAATTGATGGAGTTAAATTAATAAGGCTTTTCTAGAAATAGAGAAAATATTTCTGTTTTAGCATAAAGAGGAGATTCTTTTAATCACTCTTTGTAAATAATTTTCTGAATAGGTTAAGATCTTCTTAAAACTTTACTTAATCTATGTATTAACTTTTCTTCATTTTCTGCTCCCCGCCCCTCTTGCATATCTTCTAGAAAGGATTTAAGCCATTTTACAGATGTGCATCAGATAAAACAAGACACACATAAAGATAATTAAGAGAGTAAGTTTGGGCAAAGAGAGACTCAAGGCAAGGAAAATAAATTGAAATGATGTCTGATTTGAGGGCTTAGAAGTGCATCACCTATTGGGCTCAGACAACACAGAGAAGAAAATGTGGTGTATCAATTCAGGCGGTGATCATAAGACAAAAGCTAGTCAGTGCTTAGGAAAGGTCCCCACTTTTCATGGCACTAAATTCAGGTATGATTTTCTGAGGGTTCTCTTTAGGAGGGAAAGAGCAGTGAACCAAACAAGGTCTTTAAAAATATCCACAAAATAAACACAGCAATGACTTACTCAAGGCTACTTCTTGTAGAGAAGATCTTGGGAAGTGCTCTCGTGGCTCAGGTGGCAGCCCAAAGACCTGGGCTTGAGAACCCAGTCAGGATATAAAACAAAATCAACAACTGAATAAAGTTATTTCTCTCCCTCCTTCCTTCCCTACTCCCTCCCTTTTGTGCTCTCTTAAAAAAAAAAATCTCATTGGAGACTCATATAATGTTATAATGCTTAACCACTGTTCAATAATCAACTTTCTGGAAGAGGAGACTGAGCAACATGATCCATGTACCCAGCATTATAATGCCCTAGTTTAAGTTCAAGAATATATTAGAGGGAGAATTTGATTGCTTGTCTTTTGACAATCTTCCACAAAGGTAGGTTTTCCCAATGACTTTTGATAAATATTCTTAAAAGTTTTATCAAAGAAATACATGCATATGGTAAAATATCAAAAACAAAATAAATAAAAACTGCTTCTTTCTCTTCTCTCACCCTTGCTTCCTGCCTGCCTGCTTTTAGTCCTGCCTGAGTTATCCAAGAAAGAAAGCAAGCAAGCAAGCAAGAAAGAAAGGAAGGAAGGAAGGAAGGGAAGAAAGAAGGAAGAAAGGAAAGAAGAGAGAGAGAGAAAGAAAGGAAGAAAGAAAGGAAGGAAGGAAGAAAAGAAGGAAGGAAGGAAGAAAAGAAGGAAGGAAGAAAGAAAGACCTCTTTGATTTTTTAAGATTGCCTCTCTTATTTTATAGTCATTATTGCATTTCCTGGGATATTTTCTGAGCTCTATCACCCAGTCTTCTCTGTTAGATTATTCTTTTGTGCCTCTTTTCTCTCATTACATATTTTTGAGAGAATTTCTTTACCCATTTATTATGTTTTACAACTTCTGCTTTTATTTTTAACATTCAAGATTTTCTTTCCTAAGAGCTCTGTCTTTGCTTTTTGATTATTCTATTCCATAGTATATGTTATAATATTTTTTATTTGTGGTTATATTAATTCATATTTATGAGTATACTAAAATATGTTTTTAAAACTTTGTTTCCTGAATGATCTGTTTTCTTTGAATTTGATTTTTATATTGAGTTTTCTCCTGTTCCTAGTGATCTGTGATTGGCATTCCTATTTAAGAGAAGACTTAGGGATACTCAAATGTCAAAATGAAATCAGGTATTTATTCTAGGCAACCAAGAACACAAGAAAATTTAGAACTCTCCAGAAATCATTCGTATCTTTAAAAAATACTTCTCTGGAATTTTACCAGAGATAAATGTTAGATTTCCTGAATGCTGTCAGTGGAATGGCAGGATGGGGAACTGAAGAAGACATCCTTTGTACTAAGAGCTTTGATAAATTTCCTAATCTTTTGTCCAATTTCTTACTTCTGCCTCCTGTCAGATCTTCTGAGTCAAACTGGAAAATCATCCATGATCCCAAAGACAGATGGATTCCCATCTCCCCTGCAGTGCCCTTGAGGCTTATCCCTGGTTGCTCCCTCTGCTGTGTTTCATCTGGCAATACATAATCCACCAATATGTTGAAATCTCTATGTGCTGCTGATACAGCCCACGCTTACTGATAGTACAGAATATTTAAAAAAATATTTTTCTAATTTTACTTCTTTGAGTTCTTGGAGGAATAGAAGGGATATATTGTGTGTGTGTGTGTGTGTGTGTGTGTGTATGTGTGCTTTAAATTGGTAATGAACTCAATTGTCTCCCCTCCAAATTCACAGATTAAAACTCTAATCCAAGTTGTATTTTTTTATAATTTTATTTCAGTAAATTTGTTTTACAGATTAAAATAAACTCTTATGTGTAGTTCCTCGTATTTGCAGTTTCCCCTCTCCTCAGATATTTGTCAACACACCCGACCTTCCACCAAACCATCAAGTGTTCTTCACCATTGTCCAATGGCCTCCAAAACCATTAGGCCCCCATCCTGCTCCCATTCCCTATTGGTAACCTCAGTTTTATTGCAAGTGTCCAAGCGTTGGTTTTGTTTTGTCTGTCCCTTTGTTTTGTCTATTCACATTCCGTCTATGAGTGAGATCATCTGAAATCTATCTTTATAATTTTGACTTTATTTCAATTAGCATAATCCCTCCTAGATCTATCCATGTTGATTCAAATGACTGGATTTCATCTCTTCTGAGGGCCATGTAGTCTTCCATTGTAATATGTACCTCATGATTTTTATCCAAATTCATTTGACATGGGGCATTTAGGTAATTTTCAGTTTTAGCTATTGTGAATAGGGCTGTACTAAGCATGGGGGTGCATACATCTCTGTGAATTAGTCATTTTGTATCTTTTTGGGTAAACACCCAGAAGTGGAATGGTGGGATCATATGAGATTTCCATATTCAACTTTTTGAGGAATCGCCATACTTTTTTTCCATAGGGTTTGCACGAATTTGCACTCCCACCAACAGCGTAAAAGTATTCCCTTTTCCCCACAACCTCCAGTGTTTGTTGTTTCCAGACTTTCAGAAAATAGCCAGTCTCTCAGGTATAAGGTGATAGCTCATTGTTGTTTTGATCTGCATTACCCTAATAGCCAACAAGTAAGAATATCTTTTCATGTGCCTGCTGGTCATCTGCATATCCTCATAAGAATAATGTCTCTCCAATTTCTTTTTCCATTTTTTAAATTGCATTGGTTCTTTTTCTGTTATTGAGTTTTATGTGTTCTTGTATATTTGGGAAAATAAGCCCTTGTTAGAGATATGGAATGCAAATGTCTTCTCCCAGGAATAGGTTGCCTTTTTGTCTTGGTGACATTTTCTTTCACTGTGAAGCAGCTTTATAGCTTGATGTAATCTCAGTTGTGTATTTTTCTTCTTGATTCCCTTGATGCTAGAGTTGAGTCCACAAAGATCTCTCTAATGCTGACATATTGTCTTTCCTATTTCGTTTTTCAAAATTTTTATGTGTCATGGTCTTATGTACAAGTTTCTAATCCATTTGAGTTAATTTTTGTGAATGGTGTTAGAGTGGTCTAGCTTCATTCTTTTGCATGTGGCTGTCCAGTTTTCCCAAAACCATTTATTGATGAGAATTTGCCTTCTCCATCATATGCTTTTGGCTCCTTTGTCACGGATTAACTGACTATATATGAGTGGGTCAGTTTCTGTTGATTCAGTTTTATTCCACTGATCTGTGTCTATTATTCCAGTACCACACTGTCTTGATCACTGTCACTATATAGCATAGCTCAATGTCTGGGAGTGTAATTCTGCCAAATTCATCCTTTTTTTTTTTCTCATAATTGCTTTGACTTTTCAGAGTCTTTTGTTGCTCCATACAGATTTTAAGATTTTTTGTTTTATTTCCTGGAAATAAACCTATGGGCTTTTAATGGGATTGCATTAAATCTGTGTATTGCTTCAGGCAAGATGACCACATTAACAATATTAATTCTTCCCAACCATGAGCAGGGGATGTCTTTCCATTTCTTTGTATCCTCCTCATTTCAAGAAGAACTTGTAGTTTTCATTGTACAACTACTTTTATGAATGGTGTGCTTTTCTTGATTTTGCTTTTTCTAGCAAGTTCTTTGTACACAAAAATTAAACAGACTTCTGTGCACTTATCTTGTAGCCTGCCACTGTACTGTATTCATTGATTAGTTCTAGTAGTTTCATTGCAGAGCTTTTAGTGTTTCCAATTTATATAATTATGTCAATAACGATAGTTTTACTTCCTCTCTTCCATTTTGGATTACTTTTATTTCTTTTTCTTGCCTATTTACTCTGGCTAAGCCCTGTTAAATAGCAGTGGTGGGAGTAGACAGCCTTGCCTTGTTCCTGAACTTAGCTAGAAATGCTTCCAATTTTTCACCATTAACAAGAATGTTGACTGTGGTATTATTGCATATGGTCTTTATTAAGTTGAGGTCTATACCTTCTATCCCCATTTTATGCAGTGTTTTTCTTTAATCGTAAATGGGTGTTAGATCTTGTCAAAAGCTTTCTCTTCATCTTCATTCATCGATAGGATCATGTGATTTTTCTCCTTGCTCTTGTTGATATGGTATATAACATTAATAGATTTACAAGATTTACATATGTTGAATTATCCTTGCACCCCTGGGATAAATCCCGCTTGGTCATAACGGATGATCTTTTTGATACATTGCTGGATTCAGTTTGTTAGTCTTTTGTTGGAAAATTTTTACATCATTGTTCATTAGAGATATAGGTCTATAGTTTTCTTTCTGGGTGATGTCTCTATCAGATTTTGCTATCAGTGTGATGTTAACTGCATGGAAAGTTTTAGGAAGTTCTTTTCTTCAATATTTTGAAGAGTTTGAGAATAATGAGTATTGATTCTTCTCTAAAGGTGTGATAAAACTAATTAGAAGACCACCTGGTCCTGGACTTATATTTTCAGGGAGACTTTTGATCTCTTCAATTTCATTCCTCGTGATTGTTCTTTTCAGATTTTCCAGTTCTTCCAGGTTCAGTCTTGGAAGATATTTTTCTAAAAATCTGTCCATGTCGTTGAAGTTTTCAGATTTGTTGGTATAGAGCTATTCATAGTAGTCTTGTGATGCTTTGTATTTCTGTGGTGTCTGTTTTAACTTCTCCCCTTTCATTTCTGATTCTAGTTATGAGAGTTTTTCTCTTTTTTTCTTTGTGAGTCCAGCAAATGGTTTGTCAGTTTTGTTTACTTTTTCAAAGAACCAACTTTTGGTTTCATTGATCTTCTGGATTGTCTTCTATTTCACTTATTTCCACTTGAATTTTATTATTTCCTTTCTTCTGCTGATTTTTGGCTTTATTTTTTCCTCTTTCTTTAGTTGTCTTAAATGTAGAATTAGATTATTTGTGATTTTCTTGTTAAAGTAGGCTTGGAGTGTAATGAACTTCCATCTTAGTACTACTTTTACAGCAGATCCCATGTATTCTGATAGGTTGTCTCTAAATTTAAGTTCCTCATTTAGATTCATTCAGAAGCATGCTGGTTAGTTTCTAATTAAATTGGGGTCTTCCAGCTTTCTTTTTGTGGTTGATTTGTAGTTTTAAGCCATTGTGGTCAAAAAGATACTTTGGATGATTTAAGTCTTTGTAAACTTGTTGAGACATGTTTGTGTCCCAACATGTAATCTATCCTTGAGAATGTTACATGTGCACTTGAGATAAAAAAGAACTCTGCAGTCACTGGATGAAGTGTTTGGTGTATGTCTATTAGACCTTGATGTTCCAAATGGTCATGCAAAACAGCTGTTTTCCCTGTTAATTTTCTGTCTGGTTGATCTTTCCATTATTGTCAGTGAGGTGTTGAAGTCTGCTATTATTGTGCTGCTATTAATGTCTCTCATCAGTACTAATAATACTTAATATATTTTGATGCTCCTTTATTTGTTGTATAAATGTTAATAAGTGTTATGTCTTCCTGCTGGATTGACCCCTTAATCATGTAATGTCCATCTCTGTTTTTTGTTATGTTTTTAGTTAGAAGTCTATTTTATCTGATGTAAGTGTGGCTGCTCCTGCTTTTTTGTGGTTTCCCTTCAACTGTAGGATTATCTACAACCAGTGACTTTGAGACTTTGTTTATCTTTTGACAGAAGTTGAGTTTCTTGAATACATCAGAAGACTGGGTTATGCTTTTTAATCTATTTGGTCACTCTGTGTTGTTTGACTGGTGAGTTCTATCCATTAACCTTTTGGGGTAATGATTAATATGTAGCTGCTTATTGCCATTTTGTAATTTGTCTTCTGTCTGTTGTTCCTGATAGTGCCTTTGTTCTTCTAGTTCTCTTCTTAGGTGGGTTGGGTATAGTTAAGTTTTGGTTGGTTTCCCTTTTTCTTTTGTTCTTTGCTTTTTCAATGGAGATTTATTCTGAGGTTATCCTGAGTTTAGTATTAAGAATTCTATGTTTTTTCCTATTGTATTTCAAAGATCAGTCTTACACTCATTCTACCCATCCATATTTTTATTCTCCTCTCCTCTTCTCCACTTTTTATATTTTGCTGTCTGTTTTCAAGTTCTGTTTCTTCACATTTTATAGAGAATCCTTTAGCATTTTTTTGTAAAACTGATTTTATGGTGATGAATTCCTTTCACTTTTGCTCATCTGAAAAGCTTTTTGCTTTTTCTTCAATTCTAAATGATAATCTCAGCAGTATCCTAAGTTGAAAATCCTTTTCTTTTGACATTTTGAATACATCATGCTCTTTCCTCCTGACCTATAAAGTTTTAGTTGAGAAATCTGCCAACAATCTTCTGGGGACTCCTTCATATGTAATTTGTTTTTCTCTGGCTGCTTTTAAGAGTCTTTATCTTGTATTCTTAACACTTTGATGACAATGTGTTGGCTTACTATGGTTTCTTTTGTTTGGAACTATTTGAGCTTCCCGTGTGTGGAGGCTTGTCTCATTTCATAGGCTAGGGAAATTCTCATCTATTATTTCTTCAAATAAAGTTTCTATCCCCTTTCTCATCTTCTCTGGGACCCCTATGATGCGACTATTGTTCCTTTTGATGTTATCCCATAGGTCTTGAATGCTGTCTTTATTCCTTTGCATTCTTTTCACTCTTTGCTGGTTTACTTGAGTATATTCCTCTGCTCTATCTTCTAGCTCACTGATTATATTAGGGGCTTCATCCATCCTACTCTTGAGTCCCTCTATGGAGTTCTTTAGTTCAGTTATCATGTATTCATTTCTTTGACATCTTGTTTCATTTCTTCTCTGTCTTTTTTGCTGCTCCCATTTTTCCCCTCTATTGTTTTCTTGACTTCCGTGTGTATATTTATCACTGTTGCCCTAAATTCATCAGCAGGAAGCTTACATACCTCTGTTGCATTCAGTTTTTCCCCTGGGTTTTTAATTTGATCCATCATTTCACATATATTTCTCTGTGCCTTCACTCTGGCATTTTGGCATTTTGTTTCTGTTTCTGTGTGATAGATTTCCTTGCAGTGATGACCTTGTATAGGATATCAACTTGCACCAAATAAACCTGGGTCTTGATTTGAACACTGGGAATTCTTGAGCTTTGTGGCATCGCCACTGATTGTATTTGTTGAAATTCTTAGGTGAACCCTGTGTTGGGGTCTGAGAGATCAACCTGTGGGGTTGGTGTTTGTGTGGAAGATGCAGAGTCTTGCTCCAGCATCTCAGTCCAAACAGTAATCACCACCTTGTCAATGGCCCACAATCTTCAATTAGGCTGTGGTTCCACATCCACCCATTGCAGAGCACTAGTGGGTAGTGTCAAGGGTTTGTCCCTCTAGGAGACTATCTTCTTTCTTTAAGCGTGGGAGCAGGATATCCAGTGGCCATGATATCCAGTGGACCTGATATCCAGTGGGTGAGCTGTAAGGTGAGCAGGATATCTGGTGGGCAGGTACTGGGGCTATAGTATAATATGGTGTTGGGAGTGCGTTTGAGTGGGAAAGTCACCTAGCTGCCTTCTGATTATGGCAGTGCCCAGTGTAATTTCACCATATGGGTTCCAAATCAAACTACTGGGGTGCTGGTCCTCCTGCCCTGTGCCATGGCCATCTTCCCTGGCTTCATGTCCTGGTGCTGGGTGGGCTCTTTTCTGCTTTTGGAGAAATTCTCCAGGAGGCTCATTTTCCCCACGTTTCTACCCCATCTGCCTTGGCCCAAATCCTGAATCCTGAATCTGTGGTGTAGCTCTGAATCCTATCGTTTTTGCCTAACCTTTGTGGTCCTGGTTGCTGCTGCCTCTCTGTAGCCTCTTCGCCTGCTTTTCCTCAATATTTATGTCTGGAAAATAGGTGGATTGTTAGTTGCTCTGTGGGGAGGAGGCAGGACTTGTTCCTACCAGGTTGCTTCTTGACCTCAGTCCAATTTTATTTGGAGCTAGACACTTTAAAGACATGACTAAATTTAAATAAGGTCACAAGGTAGGACTTTATTAGAACTTGTGTCTTTATAGGAAGAAGAAGCTATTCCAGGAATGCATGTACATAGAAAAACCTTGTGAGAATGCAAGTGGGAGTTGACTGTGTGCAAGTCGAGGAGAAAGACCTCAGGAGAAACCAAGCCTGTCAACATCCTGATGTTGGACTTTCAGCCTCCTGAACTATGAGCAATGTATTTCTATTATTTAAGCCAACAACTGTGGTATCTTGAGCTAATACGTGCTCCAAGAAAAGTACCTAGTGCATAGACAGCCTATATTGTCAGGTAAGTGTTGGGCTTAATTTTTTAGCTCACACATTCCCATTAGAGTGAGGAGCCTATGAAGATTACTTTGTGGAAGAGTCCATCATATTTCTACATTGCAGTAGACTGGCTAGGGCCTGACACTTCTTAAGAAATGGTTTGAGTTGTAGGGGTATGTGTGTGTGTGTGTGTGTGTGTGTGTGTGTGTGTGTGTGTGTACAGATGCACATATATCACTGGGAATCTGTACACACACACACACATATACATAAATATGTATTAACATTGGGAAGGCTTTTCTAAAGATTATACTAAAGGTAAGACCTGTAATGGAGAAAAGTGTTCCCCATGACCACACTTAAAGGTGAAAACTCTATACAGAAAAAAAAATCTTACATAATCTAAGAGGTGAAAAACTTGGGAAAATAAATATCTGGGCAATATCTCTAAGAGACATGGATTCAATATTTACCAATTAAATAGTTTTTTTAAAAAATTTGAAACATAAATGGTAAATAGAAAACTGAAAAATGCTGCAAATAACCTCTAAAGAAGAAACACAAATGTCTAAAAATAGATTTTAAAAGTATACTCCTGTCCTAAATAATCCCACCTGGAACAGAGCTGATTATGTTACTTTTCTTGGAATTGTTACCACTAGCTATATGCATATATAAAAGAGCGATTGTCTGTGGCACTTTTTCAGCTAATAAAGAGTTAGAAATAGAACGGATCATCACTCCAAGGCATGAGCTTTGGCATACTGTGTTGTACTCTAGTGAGTGTTATGCCAAATTAAATATATTCTTCTAAACATGATTTTTATTACTTGGCCTCTAATATATTTATTTTATGCTTAAAATAATTTTTACTTATAATGGCCAAAAAACATATGCAAGTGATATTGCTGAACTATGCAAAGAGCAAAGATAGAGCATTACTCTGGATGCTAAAATAAAACTTTCACAGCAGTTGGTTAAATCTTTTAAGAAATGTTTGAAGTTATAGAATGTGTGCTAGCCAACTCCTAAAATGGATATATTAGTTTTCTCTGAGAGTTTTTTAAAAAATACTGTAAAGTTGATTGCTTAGAACAACCAATGCATTTGTTCACAGTTCTGGAGGCTGGAAGTCTAAAATATATCACTGCCTAAAATCAAGGTCTGGCAGGGTATTACTTCCTGTGGAGGCTCTAGGAAAGAATCCATTCTTGTCTCTTCCAGTTTCTAGTGGTTCCTGGCATTTTTGACTTGTGACCACATCTTCAGTCTCCCTGCTCCATATTTACATCAGTTTCTCTTCTGTGTACTTGGGAAAAGTCCCTTTACTGCATGCTTAAAGGACACTCAGATGACATTTAGTAATGTCAACTCCCTGAAATGTCCAGAGTAGTTTCTCCATCTCAGTATCTTTTACTTAATCATATCTGCAAGGATTTTACCATATAATGACATCTGCAAAGACTTTGCTATTCACAGGTTCCAGAACTAGAACTTCACTACCTTTAGGGAAGGTAAGATTCTCATATCAAACAATTCCCAGAGAGAAGGTGTGTGACCTCTACCTGACTCAATTCTGATGCTATCTACCTGAATACATTGTCAGAATCCAAAGGTTAAGGACTCAGTCTTACATGTCCTCCTCTTGCCTCCAGACACCAATCACAAGTCCAGGTTGTCAGTTGTGCTTCAGACACACTGGCTATAAGTTGGAAGTTCAAATAACGTTTCTTTAACTTCAATTAACTCAGAGCAGCTCACAGAGCTCAGAAAAATACTTACATTCTCTATAAATAGCTTATTATAAAAGGATATAACTCAGGAATAGCCATATAGAAGCCTGGAGTAGGGTATGGGGAAAGAGAAACAGAACTTCTATGCTCTATGAGTGCCTCTCCCATCAAATCCATGTGTTTACTACCTTGCAAGCTCTCTGAGCCTTACCCTTTTGGAATTTTATGGAGGTCTAATTACACAGGCACCGAAGACCAAATGTTCTCGTGTGTGTGTGTGTGTGTGTGTGTGTGTGTGTGTGTGTGTGTATGCTTCATTTTACTTAGCAAATTGTTTGCAAGCTTCATCCGCTTGCATTACATATTAGCAATTTATTCCTTTTTATGATTGAATAACATTTCCCCTTTAAAACTTATTTTTATTGAAAGAACATTGCATCACAACATCATGTAAGTTTAATGCATGCATCATTGTAAATCAACATTTGTATACAATAAATTAAGTTCACCACCATTTCAGTTCTTCCTTCACTATACAATTCATTCCCTCTACCCAACTGGCCCACCCCTCCCTTTTCTCTTCCTACAACCACAAATTTGCTATGTAAATCACAAAATCATGGGAGAGGGGAAAGATTCTGCCTAGTATAATGGATTCCAATAATTTTTACCTCCTTGTGTTTATATTCTTCTTCTTTTTTAAGTTCTTGCCCACATAGAGCTGGGTTCATCTGTGTGACCAATAGCTTACAGCAGAAGTAGAATTTGTTGCTGCTGAGATTAAGTTATAAAAGACCCTAACTTCCATCTCAGTTGTTCTCTCTCTTTCTTTTTCCCCTCCCTTCCACCCATACTGTCTCATCACTCATTGTATTGTCATGTCTTGAAGAAAATCAAGCAGTCCTATGAAGAGACCCATGTAGTAAAGAAACAAGGCTTTCAGCAAATAGTCAGAGAGGAACTGAGGATTCCAACTAGTAACCTTGTAAGTGAACCTCCTTGGAAACAGACTTTCCAGTCTCAGTGAAGATTTCATGTGACTGTATCCCAAACTAGCTTGACTTCAACTTCATGAAACAGTGAAACAGAAACATCCAGTAAAACTGCTTCCACACACCTGACCCTCAGAAACCATGAGATAATAAATGTTTCAAGCTATTAAATTTTGAGGGCAATTTTTCAAGCAGCATTTGCTAATACAGAAATAATAGATGAGTCTTACAGGTAGGGACTGGTTGAAATCCATTAATAATGAAATGCTTCATAAATATTATGACACTCTGTATTATTAAGTTTTATGAAAGATACCTAGAAGAGTTAGAACAGAAAATCTGATATGATAACAAGGGAGTTCAGGCAACTAAATGAACAATTGCTAATAAATAATGCTGTGATCACACCAACAAAGAGACTTTGCTATTAGGACTTTGTTGTCCTGATTTTACTTAGGCGCCTATTTTCTGGAGAGCATCCTTTGTACAAGCACACATTATATAATACAAGTTCAAATTAAGATGAACTACCGTGTTTTACCTTTAAAAAATGTAAAGAGGCAGGTAATTTAATACTTGACTGTGATTGGGTGCATTTCTGATGAGATTGAAAACTGACATACTATTTCTTTGGGGCAATTTGGTGATTGCGTTAAAACCGAAAAAAAGCTTAATCAACAGTTATAGTTTTAGATATTCTTAAAAATAATAGTAATTATTAAAATTTAGTTTAATTTAGCATTGCTAGTATGATTTAAATAATAAAAAATAATCTGAATGTATAAACATAAGGAGTTGGTTAAATATATTGTGACATATTATACCTAATGCTATAGATTACCCTCTTAGTTTTCACAATATCCCCTAAATTTTGTGTCATATTTTCATAATATTTTAAAATTTTCTTGAACTTTTTCTTTGACCCATAGATTATTTATAAGTGTATTGTTTATTTGAAGATTTTCTAGCCACCTTTTATTATTGAGTTCTAGCTTAATTCTATTGTTATATAAGAATATATTTTGTGTAATTTTTTACATTTTAAATTTGTTGAGGTATGCTTTCTGGCCAGAATGTGGTCCATTTTAATGAATGTCTTATGAACTTGAAAGAATGCATATTTTGCAGTTGTTTTAGACAGAGTATGCTATAAATGTTATTATGAGTAATTTGAATGACAGTGCTGTTCAAGTCATGTATATTATTGTTTGTTTCTGCTTGCTATAATATATCAACTACTGATAGAGTTGTTGAAGTAGCTAACAAAAGAATGATTTTGTCTATTTCTCCTTCCATTTTTATGCATTTTTGCTTATGTATTTTGATGCTTTGTTGTTGGATGCATTTATGTTTAGGATTATTGTCTTCTTGGATGATTGACCTCTGTAGTGTTATGTAACACCTTTTTATAGTCCCAACAATTTTTGCTATTCTGATGTTTTGTATATTTCTTTCTCTACTGCTATCTCAGGTTTCAAATGAATATTTATGTGATTCTATTTATTTTCTCTCAGTATATAAATTATATTTCTTTTTAAAATTTTTTGTAATGATTATCCTAGAGATCGAAATATGCATTTAACATTAATCTGAATCCACTTCCAAAAAACATTACTCTGATTGATGTCTATTACTGGTATCTTATGTCAGAGAATTCCCAGTTTTCTTCCCATTCCATTTGCTACTACTCATTTCATTTATCCATATGTATAATTGCCTAATAATTGTTACTATCATTACTTAAAACAACTATATTTTGCACTAATTAAGAATAATGAAATAACAAATTTCTTTATTTATCCCTTCTCTAATACTTCCTCCTTTCTTTTTGCATATTAAAGTTATGATCTATATCATTTTTCTAATGTCTGAAAAAATTGCTTTTAACATTTCTTGAACAAAATTTCTTGAAGTGTTAAAAAGTTCTAATAGCAATGAATTCCTTCAGTTTTTGCTTATCTGTTATTCTTTATTTCCCCTTCACTTTTGAAGGATAATTTATATCAATTTAGAATATTTGTTGTTGTTTATTTCTTTCAACACTTTAAATCTTTCACTCTGCTCTTCCTGTTTGTCTGGCTTATGAAAAGAAGTCTGATGCAATTCTTGTTCTTCTATTCCAGCTTACCAGGTAAGCTGGGTTGTTTTAATTTTTTATCTTCTTTCAAGAACTATTTTCTATTTTTTTTATATTCTGCATTTTGAATATGAATATAATTAAAGTGTTGTTGTTGTTGTTGTTTTTATATTTATCCTCCATGGTATCCTCTGAATTTCTTGGATTTCTGGTTTGGTGTCAATCAATAATATTGGAAAATTTTCAACCACTATCACTTCAAAGATGTTTCCTTCTCCTTTCTCTCTTTATTCTCATTCTAGTATTCTCCTTATAAGTATATTAAAACTCTTAGGAACTTTCTACAGTTCTTGAATATGCTGTTCTATTTTTGTTTTCTTTTTGAATTTCAGTTTGATAATTTTCTAGTGACCTATCTTCAAGCTCATTGATTCTGTCTACTGATGAGACAATCAAAGGCATTTAAACAATTTCTGCTATAATTTTCATAGTATTTCCTTTTTTCTCTCTTAGAGGTTCCATGTGTCTACCTACATTACTCATATTTTATTGCATATTGTCCATCTTTTCCAATAGAACACATCATAATCACTTACGATTCTGAGTATAATTCCAAAATTTATACCATGTTTGAATTTGTTTCTGATATTTTTCTTGTCTTTCTGTGCTGTATTTTTATCTTTTTTTTGCATACCTTGCAAATTTTTGTCAAAAAGATAGACATGATATGCTGGATAAAAGTAATTGAGGTAGGACTTCCGACCCAGATGGTGACCTGGTAGGAGTGAGACTCATATTCTCTCCACAAAGCAACTAGAAATTCATCTATTTTTCCAGCAAAAACCACCAGGGTAAGGTAGGCACAGATACTGTACAGATACAGCAGCAATTGTGACCAAAAAGGGTAGGTGAAAACGTCCGGGTTCAGAGCTACACACAAGAATCAGACTCAGGATTCTGGCTGCAATGAAGGGAGAGGAACTGTGGGAGGAACTGACCCTCCCAGGAATCGCAAAAGCAGTGGAGAATCTGCCCATCGGGACCTGGACACGGAGCTGGGGGAGGGGGTCTAAGAGCAGCGTGGAAAAGCTACCAGTTTCCTGGTTGTTTGAACAGGAGGCCCAGTGAGAAAATTACACTGGGAGCTTCCATAACTGGAAGGTAGTGAGGGGAACTGACATATTACCCTGGACCCTCAGGACACACCCACTGGAAATCCCACCAACCAGAAATTCCTTTCTTAGTCTGAAAAGGAAAAGAGAATCTTCCAGAGGAGGAAACCATCAATGCTACCCACTAGTGCCACCTTGTGTGTGTAAGTGAAACTGCAACCTGATTGTCAGTTGTGTGTCAACAGCAAGGTGATCATTGTGGTTGGGAGCTAGGACACTGAGGGAAGGCTCTGCATCCTTCAAACTCCAACTCCATAGATTGAACTGTGAGGCAGCAACAGAGGGCCCACATAAAATGTCAGCATATCCAACTAGAGGTGATGTCACAAAATTCAAGAAATCCCAGTTCCAAACTAAGACCCAAGCTTACTCAATGCAAGTCAATACCCTACACGAGGCCATCACTGCAGGAAAACCTAATCCACAGAAACATAAACACAATGCCAAACAGAGTGAAAACACACAGAAATATACATGAAATTATGGATTCATTAAAAAACCCAGGGGAAAATCTGAATGCAACAGATGCCTGTAAACCACAGGGCAAGTGATAAGCATACTTATGAATATCAAGTAAACAATAGAGGAAGAAAAAACGAACAAAAAAGAGAGAGAAGAAATGAAGTAGCTCATAACAGGTGTCAAAAAATAAACAACACAATTAAGAGAGAGAAGAAATGAAGTAGCTCATAACAGGTGTCAAAAAATAAACAACACGATTATTGAAATATCCGATATATTGTATTCTCTGCAATTTCTTTGAATGAGTATTTAATGTGATAAATTATGTTCTTTTCTTGGCCTGAAAAAAAAATCAAAACAAAAATCAAAGCAAAAGAAAAATAAGGAGAGGTAAAGGAAACTAGAACTCCTGTGGTGGGTGTGGTATGAAATGCACACAGACTGACATGGGAGTTGAATATCCTAAAAATCATATAGTGAGGTGAAATAATAAAACAAATACATATAATGTATGATATATAAACATATATGTACAATGATAATGAATATCCATATATCCAATGTACTGTTTAATTTGAACTGTTTGGAAATGAATGTAAATTTTAAGAAAGCATACATTTAAAAAAAATGAAAATTGAGGTAAGTAAGCCTTTCATCTGATTTGGAGTTGAACTGTATTTAGTATCTGTTAAAGCTATAGATTACAGGAGGTTCAAAATCTTCTAGCATTTTAATTGTTGTTTTTTCTCTTGTCTTTGAACTTTAAAATTATTTTTCTTGTTTACATTGCTATATGCCTTTTAGGATGTTGAATTTGCACCTCAGTCTGTGTGCTTTGGGTTTTTAAAATATACTCCTCTTAGATATTGTGTCTTGTAGCTCTTTTAACTGTAATCCATTGTTATTATACTAGAACCATGATTGTAAGGTATGAGGGGGCCCCTATAATCTCAGTTTTATAATGAAGTCATGTTCGGGGGCTGTGATCTTCACAGGTGCTTCTCTTGTGGCATGTTTTCCCCTGTCCCATAGTTCCTTCCCAATCTGCAGTGTTCCCATCTACTTCCATGAGGCCTTGGACTATTGGTTATTTATTTCTCCTTAGGTAAGAGAAGAAGACTAAAAGGAAATGGTGCTTGAATATGGTTCTAATAAAGAGCACTTGTTTCCCTAAGAAGGAACAAGATGTCAGTTTTTCTTTCTGCCCACATCTGCCCGTTGCAGAGGCAAAATTCTGCATTAAGCTAATTAAGAGATAAGAATTCCTTCTTGTTGTTCACCATGCCTATTCATGGAATTTAGATTTTTCTTTTCATGCAGTGGTTTAAAACATTAACTTTTATAGTAGATATTCCACTGTTTCCATCCTCATCCTTAAAGTCTTGGCTGAGAGATTTTGTCTGACGTGGAAAAGGAGGCCATAAAGCTGATCTGATCTTAATTTTTTTTTCCAAAGGAACTTACTCCATTTGCAAAATACTTTGATGAAAGTCAAGTCTAGAGGTGATCTCAAAATGAGGAGTCGCAATGATGACAGAAAATTGGAAGAAATTCAAGATGCAGACTAAATTGTTGGTCAGCTGGTTTTCAGAAAAGAGTTAAGGAATAAGTCAACCAGGAGAAACTCTCTTCTTATAGACTGAAAGTTTGTAGTCCCTCTAAGTTTATATATTAAGGCCTTAACTCTAATTGCGATGGTATTAGGAGGTGAGGACCTTGGGAGGTAATTAGATTTAGTTGAGGTCTGGAAGTTAGAGGTCCCATGATGAGCTTAGTGCCCTTATAAGAGACACCATAGTTCTTGCCTCCTTTTTCTTTATAGGCCATATCAAGATACAGTAATAATGAGAGGTTTTGGAGTCTGGCAGTTAATGGTTCAAGAAAGTATTCTAGAACATTATAGTGTAGTTTTATAAGTTTATTAGAAAAAAATGGAGGATAAAGAAAGCAAAATCAGGAGATAGAGTCTCCTAGACATGAATTGCTGTCCAGATTGCTACGGGATTACTAAATTTATGCCCCTCCTTTAGCCTGAGAAATGGCTATTGATAAGAAGGGAGTGCTTTTAAGCCTCAAACACCAGACCATCACAGCCAGTGATTCCAGGTGAAATGGGAAGAGAGGGATATTCTGAGACTTCTCAGTTTAGCTCTAAAAGCCTCTGGTGCCAAAAACCATGCCCTTTTGTTCCATCCTTCTGATGTCTCTATCCTCCATGTCCATCTGGTTGCATACTGATTTTGAAAGTCAGATGCTGAAAATAACTTCCCCACAGCAGTAAGAAGGTTGTCATGTATAAGCCAGGAAGAAGGCTGTTATCAGGAAGTGAATTTACCAATGCCTTGATTTTGGACTTTCTAGCCTCGAGAACTGTGAGAAATAAATTCTTGTTACTTAAGTTATCCAATATTTTTATAGTAGTCTGAGTTGACTAAAACATCTCTTGAAGTCAGAACAAATATCAAATACTGACCTAAGAAACTATTCTGAGGACCCATAATTTAATTGGATTCATTTTTGGAGAAGTTTATGGTTCAGGGAATTGTTGAAAATAGTTGAGAAATCAGCTGGCAATTGGTAGAGTTTAGCATCTGGATTCCTTCAGGGAACAAGGAAGAGAATGGTACCAGGGCCACTCTCACTCCAGGTTGACTTTGAAAATACTCAAGCCTGTGACTCCCTAAGAATAAAAATCAGAAGCTTGTATTGTATGAGTGAAAATAATCTTCCCTAAAATAATCCAGTCAGCCTTTAAACAAATAGATAAGCAAATAGTAACAACCCTGGGGAGGACGGGTGACTCATACCCAGAGTGGTATAATGTTTTATTTAAAATATTTAGCTAAAATTACAAGGCATAAAAGGAAACAGAAAAGCATGACTCATACACTGAGGGGAAAAACTGGTGACTGAAATTTTCTTTGGGAGTAACCAGATATTGGATTTATCAGAAAAAGATTTCAAAATAGCCCTTATAAATATGTTCATCTAATTAAAGGACATTATGTTTAAAAAAGAAAAGAAAACTATGATGATGATATCGCATCAAATAAGAATAACAGTAGAGAGAGAAATCCATCAAAAAGAACTGCAAATTATGAAGTTGTAAAATAAAGTAACAGAAACAAAAATTCACTAGAGATTCTATACTCCACCAATTGTACTCCTTAATATTTATCCAAATATATTGAGTTATTTACACACACAAATATGCATATAATATTTAAGCAGCTTTATATATCATTATTCATAATTTTATCCACAATTCAGAATTTGGAAACAATCAGAACTCGACCAGTTGGTGAATGGTGTAGTAAACTGAGGTATCCTAAGCTAGGTCCTCTGGAAGGTTGGAGGACATCCTGGTCTGGAAAGCATGGGAAGAATGACCCGGAAACACCATGAGTATGCCCAAGGTTACTGTAAGCTCAGAGCAAGCTGATGAACCAAAGAAAAGCATCAGCCCTGGGGAAAGGGATATGGGTTTCTAATAGGAGATTGACTTCTATTGTTGGTGTGCAGGGGTGGAGCAGGTTGCAGATCTATGATTATCTAAGGAATGTATAAGGCAGAGTGGGCTTTCAGTTGATCTGGGTCAGCAGGAATTAGGATGCAGTGCTGTTGCAATTTACTCAGTCACAAGATGTTGTCTGGGATAGCATCTCAACAGACAAAGAATCTTTTGAGAAATCCATTAAAACAAGAGATTAGTTATAAAACAATATAATGAGTGTCCAAAGATATTATCAGAAAAGACTGAGATAAGGCCTAGGGTCCAAGAACATTATCAGGAAAATCTGAAACAGGGTTTGTTGAGAATCCTGTTCAGATGTTATACAGTGAAGCTTTTAGATGGGATTCTTTATAAGGTGGAATTACTCATGAATTCCTGGAAAACCTTGTCCTATTGATGTGAAGACAAAACAGCTTAAAATCTATAGGGCAGTATGCATATGTATGAGTAGAAACTAAGAGTAAAGACCCCAAAAGCAAGGACCCCATCTTTCTACCTTGAGTCTAGGCCACACCCCTTGATACTTACACCACTTTTTATTCCAGGGAACCTGGACACACCCATGAAGGAAGAAACCCTCACCCCTCAAATTTATTCAAGAACGCATCTTGCCAGAGTGAGAGGCAGGCAGCATGGGTCCTACACACACTTGTGTATTCCCTTGACATAACTTTCTCTGCCCAGAAAGGAAATGTGACATAGAATCCTAGATTTAATCTTGGAACAGAAAAATGACATTAATGGAAAAATTAATGAAATTAAATAACATCTGTAGTTTAGTTAATAACATTCTACCACTTTCATATTCCTATTTTCAATAATTACAGTTTATTTAAGACGTTAACATTAGAAGTAGTGTAAGAAATATGTATGTGTATATGTGTGTGTGTGTGTGTGTGTGTGTGTGTGTGTGTGTGTGTGTGTGTGTGTGTGTATTTAAAGGAAATGTGCAGACAGGAATGACGGCAAGCAGAGAGAGGTAGGCAAGAAGAGAGAGGAAGAAAAAGCACTTTATCTCATTTAGTTTACATGTTGGCTGATCTCTTCGTTCCGGGACGTGAACCCTGGGTCTTTGGGATGTATGTGGATGGTGCTCAATCGTCACTCCACTAGGGTGCACTGGAATATTTTATAAGTCTAAAATTTAATTCAAAATAAAGAGTTAAAAGTTTTTACTGGAGAAAAAACAAAATCCAACTACATGGTCTTTACAAGGTAAGTATAAACACACAAATACAGAAAGTTTGAATATAAAAGAATAACAAGATAATCAAAATAAGATTTCTGTTTCATATCAGTAAAATTTTAAGGCCAAAAGCATTACTACAGGCACATGGAGTTACTTAACGAGGTTAAAAGATTCATTTCTAAATTTGTACGGTTTCAAACTATACAGGGGGAAGCCCATATACTACAGATCTAGACAAATCTAGAACTATAATGGGAGAGTTTGATTTTCTTCCTTCGGTAACTGCTAGATTCATGAAACAAAACAAAACAAAAATCCCACTGAGGATATAGAAGATTTGAGCTCTTATGGTTAGGAAATTCAGGACATTTCCCTTAACAACTACAGAATACATATACCTCCAAGCATAAAGAACATTTACAAATGTTGATTATAGACAAGGCTATCGGGAAAATCTCAAAAAAAAAAAAAAAAGGAACAAAGGATTGCAATAATGTAACGTGTAGTATTTTGCAACAATGCTGTTATGAAAGAAAAGTCAGAGGTTTATAAATGCAAAATATTCTTTTAAAAACCCACAAATAAGTAATTCCTGTGTGGTTTAGTCGGCTGAGATGGCTAATGTGTGTAAAACTCAAGAACCTGGGTTTGAGTCCTTACTTACTTCCTTAAAATATTCTTATATATGTGTATATATTAATCTGATGGAGTATCTCAAAAAGTAAAGCAAATACCATGCTTAAGAATTAAATGTTATAATTTTTTTTTTTTTTATTAACTTCAGTGAGAAGAGAAGAATGCTCATTATCACTGTCTCTAGTAGAGGAACACACGGGACATTGTATTAAAGGTTCTAGTTTACTAAGGAAATAAAAAAAATAAAAATATAAGGAATAGAAAGACAAAATTAAATCTGTCACTACCAATAATATCATAGTGTACTTAAGAAAAGGAAAAAGATAAATTAATTGCATCAATTAAGTCTAATAAGATGTTTATACATACATTTGATAAGAATACTTATGTATGTCATCTAAAATCAGTAAGATAATGCAAAAAATGAAAATTCTCGTTGACAGGTAACAAAGCACAAATAGGGATTAAAAGAACAAAAAGATTTGTAAGACCACAACTGAAAAAGTCATGAAGCTGTAGTAAGAGCCATTTAAAAAGACTTAATTAAATGGAGAAAGTATCATGCGCATAATTTGGAAAGCTAAAATTATTTTTGAATTGAGATGTAAATTAAATGTAATTCCTATCGAAATCTCAATTTTTTTAAGTAATAAACAAGCTGATTATAATATCTGTTTGGAAAGACAACAACCATGATTAGCAAGACCCTCTTAGAAAAGAATCTGACAGGTGGACTTGCTCTAGCAGATGTTAGATGTGGTTTCAGTGAAGGTGCTGTTACAGAGATTAATAGCAGAGATCATGGAGATAGATCCTTTTTCTACGATTCTTACTTTTTAAAAATAGTAGCAGCATTTAACAGCAGTGGGACAAGACAGGCTTTAATATTAGGTTAAAAGTACAAAGGAGAAAATGGAATTGAACTCCTTACCTTACACCAAATTTGATTTTCCGGTGGATTAAAGTCTTACATGTTAAAGGTTAAAAAAATGACACTTGTAATATCAATTTTAGAAGATAACACAGAAGAATATCTTCATGACTTTGTAATTCTTTAAAGAAAATATGAAACATGAATCATAAAAGATGAATTCAATACAATTAACAATGTTATTCATTAAGATACCTAAGAGTGAAAAGGCAAAACCACAAAATAGAAGATATTCAATTATATATAAATGACAAAAGTTACACTGGCCTACCAATATGAAAAGACAATGTTTTGAAAAATCAACAAAAGAATTTTGGCTCTTCAAAAAAGAGAAATCAAAATGGTCATCAAGTTTATGAAAATATTCTTTTTTTTTTCAAAGGAAAGGCTCAGGCAAGAATGAAAGTGAGAAGGCAGTCAAGCAGAAGAGAGAAAAGGAAGAAGTACTTTATTTTATGTTTATTTAATTGTTCACACTGATTGTCTGCCCTGGACCCAGGTTTCCATCCCAGGAGTATGTAACCTGCATTCCTTTGGAGGAGATTGACCAAACAACTTCTCCACCTGGGTGTGCCTAAAATATTTTTAATCACATAGATAATCAGAAAAATATCAGCTAAAACCAAAATGAAATATCACATCAACAGAGCAGACTGTTTAAAATAGAAGAAAAACAAATTTAACAGTAATAGCTTCGGTCAACATGTGTGCTACCTGGAGTCCTTACATCATTGATGGAAGTTATAATTTATACAATCTCTAGAAAACCTGCTGGCTTTAGTATGCAAGATATGCATCTCTTCAAAAAAATTCTATATCCCTTAAGTAGGGACCTTTTGGGGGTCCCATTGTGTTCTATTTCATGATTTAGTGGTTACACAACTTTATAATAATTTACTCAACTGTTCATTGATTTATGCAAAAAAGAACTGATACCCATTCAGTTCCTTTAAAGCAAATCCTAACTTTTTATACCATAAAATATTTAATGTTCTATGTATGTGCTTAAGTACTTAATTTTTAAAACATGATATTTAGACTTCTCTGAACTTTTTTCATTTCGTATTTTTCATTTAAGTGTTGTAGACAGATTCTTGTACTATTTGTGGACAATGACAATCTATTTAATTAAATTTTGCAGAAAATATGGGCCAATTGTTTTTATTAAAGCCATGTGTAATATGGAATTAAATGTCAAGATTTTCTTTAATTTACTCCATTTTCAGTAAATGCCTCTAGGCAATAAGAGGGGGCTGAATGTCTACAAGTCAGACTGCAATAAAAGCATTCTGAAATGATACTTCTTCAGTTAGTCCACTGGATGGCACTAAACTAACATAGAATGTGGGTTAATTCTCCAAAGACATCTGATGCATTACTCTGTTTTCATAATCTAAGACCTTGTGAATTCTAAAGGTCTTTTTTACCTTAAAGCTTTGGCTGTATTTAGTAGAAAAAAAAAGGATTAAAAATTCTAAAGAATTAAACCTTTCTTTGAGAATTAAAAAAGAGATATTAATACTCTCTAGGACATTTTTTCCTGTTTTCTTGTCTCTTACTTCTTCCACATCTCCAAATTGCCTGGGGAAGTAAATAATTTTG